>JACCHV010002770.1:5422500-6017500 GCA_018907245.1 Eupristina koningsbergeri | reverse complement strand
GATGAATATAAAAGTATGATTATAAAACAAATCTTAATTTACGCCAATCGAGTTATACTAAAAGTATTAAAAGGTCAATTCTAAAATAAAACAAAATACAAAAAATATAAATAATACACGTTTAAGCTTATTCTGCAACATCGTGAGTATTAGTTAAGCATAATACATAGTGTCGTATGGCGATATTTGCAAATTAAGTAATTTTAATCAATAAACAAATCCTGCGTAGTAAAAAAGACTTAACCTAACCTAACCTCAAAACGGATAGGTGCAACTGACAACAAATGCAATAATAAGTAATATGAGATGTCTCATTCGTTCGTCAAAAAAAACGCGACAACAATCATTTAAAAAAAAAAAAAAAAGAACCGCTCTCACTCGTCTGTTTGCTCGAGTTATGGTTATTATTATTATTATATTTTATTGTTATTTTTTTTTTTTTTTTTTTTTGTGTGCATAATTCATTTATAACTCAGAGGGGGATTAATTGGACTTGGACCATATTCTCTTAGTTTCACTAAATCCCTCACTCTCTTTCTTTTTTCTCACTGTTCCTGCAATTTTTCGTTTTCTACAGACGTGTTCCTCCGCAAGTTGCGTCCTGGTTGCGATTCGTTTAAAAAAACTGTCGACAATAGAGAACATGCAATTTATGCGATTAAAAACTGTCTTACGTACAAGCTCGAAGCTGCGATAATTTTGTTGATTAATTTTATTATGAATAAAATTAAAAATTCATAACACGTTATTTATTTATGTCCCATAAGCTGAAAAGACTTTATTTGCAAAAATCTTGTAATAGAATGCAATGAAACCAAACGTTATTAACAAGACTCTGCTTATTTTACTGTCAATAAAAAATATATTATTTGTTTTACTATAGAGATTTTGCACAAGTTAATTAAAAAGCAAACGTTAGATACAAGGAAATATTGTTAATTTTAACCAACAATTACTCGTTTAAACTTCCTCTTAAGTAAAACTAATATCAATTTTCAGATTAAAGAATTTACAAAAAGGTTATTGACAAGTAGTACAATAGTTTTATCAACTTAGAGTTTTAAAAGGAAATAATAAATTTGTAAAATACATTACTACAATAATAGTAACTAATTCAATTTTTGTAGTGAAATTTAAAGAAATAGCTTCTGTATTTCATTTTATATGAAATTAGAATTTAAAATTAAATGATAAAAACATTTTTAAAGTATAGATATGATTAATCATTAGTACTTATTATTATTATTATTAAAAGTGCGTACTTTATAACTAACCTTTGACTAATAATAGGTAATCATTGGTATCAATAACTCTTTTATAATATGTGAATAACGATGGATTCATTCGCGTTCTCAAAAGACTAGAAGTGAGTTCTAAAATATTTTATTATTATTTTTATTTTAAACAGCATAAATAAGCATAAATAATCCCTTTAATTAATGGATAAAGAGCAGAATATGATTCAAGCTTGATCTTTCATGAAATTAAGCATCGAATCAAAGAAAATCTAAGTTCATTGCGCAAAGAGGCTACGATTTTAAGTTAAACGAATAATATTTTTGAAATATTAGTTCTCATTGCTTCTCAAACATGAAATATTGCTAGTTAATTCATAAAGCCAATGATTAAATTATTAATTTGAAGCATAAATAAAGGTTCAGCTTTCCGGATTTAAGATTCGATTCAAGTGAATTTAGAAAAAAGCAAATGTAAAAAAAAAAAAAAAAAAAAAAAAAAAAAAAAAAATCGACTTTGTAATTTGCAAATAAGAACTTTCTTTGACTCGTAAGCATTCGTGGCAAAGGAGCTCGAACACGAGAGCAACAAGTTATTGATGCGCACAGCAAAGTTTTAAACAAATGTATATATATATATATATATATGTATATACTTAAAAATGAAAAAGAAAAAAAAAGAAAAAAAAAAAAAGAAAGGAAAAAAGTTAAAATGCATACAAAAGAAGGATTGACTGAAAGACCAAGGGAGCAGAGTTTCTGCAGCATCGCCCCAGCGAATAAAACAAACTCCCATGAACCTCGTAAAGTGTGTACCAAAGAGGGCATTAGACGCGCGTACGTGCAAAAAATAAAATCTATGGTATAAATCAGAGGACAGAGCGGTTATTAATCGAGCTGAGAGGTAGTGAGCAGAGGCAAAGATCTACTGATACAGGGGGATAGAAACGGTAATAAATAAAAGGTAAAACTATATACGGGCGGCCATAGCTATGAGAGTGTAATAATAATAATAATAATAGTAAAAAAAACCACGGTCACGTTATCTTTCTCTACAAAAGTCCGCTGATACTTACATTCTCGCCGGGTCCACCGAAGCCACCCAGATTATAGTCACCCATGCCGCTACCGCTATCCTCCCGCGGTGTACCCGGGCCTCCGTTCGCCGGCGAGTTTTTCATGCCGTCGAGGCCGTCGCCGTTCAGAACCGGGCCCATGGTGTTCGGGCCCATCGGACCCATCGGCCCACCCTCGGGACCGCCGCTCATCGGGAAGTCCTGAAATTTGCCAATTTGCTATGTGCTTCTTTCTATTGCTATTAACGCGATGAGCGTCGTTCCGTTCCACCTTCGAGCCCTCAATCCAATCAATTATCTTTTTACTCGCGACTTTATCTTTATACCCTAGCCTCGGCATTCCCAGCTACAACTAGGTCACTTGATTAATCTCTCTTTAATCGCGTCCCAATCATCTATAATTCTACAACAAAGCTTAATTAATAATTAATTCAACTTATAACATGTGTCACTCCCTAGCCTCAATGATTGCTATAGATTGATGAGCGCGGATTATTAAGTTATTAATTTGGCAATTGTGTCCTATTTTTATAGTAAATCTTCGATAAATAAATGTCTCAATATTTTAACAAATTAATTGTTAGACAAATGTTTGTTAGCTTGACATTTCGTACAAATTTAGATCACATCTGCATCAGTGTTATTTGCTCTTTAAATCGAAACTCAATTGCTAAGCAACTACAATCTACTTATAACACTAAAATCACTTGGTAGTGTATTTTCGGGGGTCAATTATATTTAGTAAATGTTATGAAGCTCGGGTGATGTACTGTCATGGAACCTTAATGTATAATGATATGAAGGATCTTTATCTCTTACGCCAGGCATGTTTCCTCCAGGTACTGGTTTCATCATCGTGTACATGTTCTCGCCTCCGCTGTTACTGCTATCCTGAGGACTAGGCATTATCGGCGTACCAGGACCCGGTGGCCCACTCGAACCCGGTGGTCCAACATAATTACCGGGTGAAGATGATGAATAATTCATAGGCTGTAACATTGAATGGCACTTTGTAAATTTGATTTAAACTGGCCATTTACATTATCGTTAGGATTTATTAAATATCATATAAATAAAATATAAACGACTAGTTTTGAGTGATGTCGATAACATTTTCACATCTAATTCGGTACTCCTTCAAGTCTACTTTGTCGAATTTTAAAATTACGTAGTCATTGTTTCAATTGTCAATCCAAATTTTTCTAACAACATGAGTTGAAGTAGAAATCTTGTTTAAAACGTTATCGGTATCACTAGATAAAAATTCTTTGTTTTATTTACAATCTCCCCATCAAAATCAAGAAGCAATTTCTTCCTGAGATAAGGATCATTCTTATTTATCTAATTGACAGGGTCAAAACTTAATAAAACTAACATTAGTTCTTCTAATTATTATTAAATACCCTAATAAATATTATGTTAAAAATTGAAATAAAAAAAATCCAAAGTGATCTTTTAATCTTCAATGATTCATTTAAGCCAGATAATCAATTAACTTTGATTACTGTAATAAATTATGGCTGCAATAGATCATACCCCCGAATAAATTATTAAGAATTTTTATTACATTATACGTGGAAGTATTAGTTTATTTAATTATTTTGTATTAAAATAAGGATAATGAATATAAAGCTCTGTCTATATTTGATTAAATAGCATAACAAACTGAGTTAGTAACATAGAAACAATAAATAGAGCATGTTTAATGTGTGAAAAATGAGTAAACTTACTGTCGAGGTATTGGGCTGCCATTGTGGTCTGCCACCAGGGCCAGCCATACTCATTGGTGGCATACCAGCTCCGCCCGGACCTCCAGGTGCTAAGTTGCTATTGGGTGGTGGACCTCTCAACCCTGGACCATAAGTCCCTGGACCCATAGGGGGCATACCACCGGGTCCGGCCCGTGGGTGGTTCATTCGAGGATTCATCGGGTTCATACCAGGCGAGCCTAGATGGACGAAAAAAATGTTATTACTCGAGTTTTACCATGAAGTATAGGTCAAAAAACAACGATACGAGTTACATTCACTACATTAAATGGACTTTTTTTTGCATTAACTAATTGGCATAGCAGGGATTTACTTTTTGGTTAAATTTAATTCATGAGATTAAGAACAATAATGCAATAGACTTTAGAGCAGACTAAGATCGTTGCATTGGCTTATGTTTTTAATAAATTAAATTACATCAACTTTTGACTTATTTTTTTTTTTACTGTTAATTTTTTAGTACTTTCCCTATTTGGCATTCAAATAAATAAAATGTTTTACTTGTTTTAATATTCCTTAATTAGTTCTAAAATAATGTAGAGTTTTTAAATATATACAACAAGTAGTTACTAATTATTTGTCCTGTTAAAAATCGGATTAAATCCATTTGTCTATGCAAATTTTTCTCAACTGAATTATTTAATGTATAAAACTCAACATAATTATAAATCATTAATTCAACATCATGATGCGCTTATCATTTGTAAAGAAGTTTAAATTAAAATTTAAATTGGCCGATGGATATTGATATCCAAAGAAGACTATTTGCCAGTCGATCTTATTCTGCTTGGATTATAGATAAAGCAAAGCAATTCATTTAAAATGTACTAGTGCAGTGGACGTCTCAACATAGAGAAATAAATATGGTGCAAGGCAGGTGCATTGTAAATATAAAATACACATAAGTATGCGTGAGTGAGTGAGTGCGTTTATGAATACGTATGTGTATATGAATATATATATATATATATACACACACACATACATGTACATATAACACGTGGTGTTCAAGCTGATCAATAAATAGATATTAGAAGGAAAGATAGAAAAATAAATAAAAATACCAGTTTTTAATATTTGCATGTCAAATAATTCAAAACACTAAACTACATGATCGAAAACTAAATAGGCTTTTATTTTTATTTGCGCACTACGATAAAGTGTAATATTGGAGCAGATGCATTTTTGTATTGGATATATATTATTTTAATTATGCATAAGACTCGTGGCTTTTATTAAAAATGTATAACAATACATTTTTCGAGTCATGCTTTAAACTTTTTTTAACACCATGTAAAACAAAGCACTTTTTGTGTGATGTGTAAAGAGGATCTGTTATTCCGATTGTCCAGTAGAAATTTCATTGACAATAATATATTATGAACATATTTCATTAAATATTCAAAATAATAAAAAAAACCAATACTAGGCTTTAATTATAATATCACGTTCAAATACATTAAATCATTCAAATATCATTTAGAATTTACATAAATATAAATGAATCTGTTAAAAATTTTGACGAAGAATAATTTGTTTTCAAACTGTATCAGTTTACAATATGTCTGTTTCATGCTCTAAATCAAAACGTATCTTAATAAAAGACTGATATTTTTGCTGATTGTGCGACGAAGCCAGTGCGTTTGCTTGCAAAAAGAATGATGTGATAAAAGTCATAAAAAAAAATAATAATAAATAAATAAAATTGTAGAATGGTATTAAAAACACTTAAATAATTAAATAAAAAATAACAAAAAAGTATAACGTAATGCGGCAATAAAAAGAGAAAAAGATTATTAGAAAAATCAAGAAAAAGTTAAACTAAGAGATATTTAAAAAAAAAGCCTGTTCTCTAAGTCATGTCAATGTGATTCAATTTGCTGGGTTGCTTCCTACCTTGCCACCCTACAAATTCTCCAGCTTCGCCTGAGGAACACAAGAGCACACATTAGTACGGCAGGTAGGTAAAATCAGACCAATCAATGGCGAATAACAGAAAAGCCTAGTTATTTATGCAGTGGCACGTTTATTTTTTTTTTTATTTTTTTTTTTCTCTTTTCTTTTTATTTTTTGTGTAAAATTTAATTTAATTTTTAGCGCGTAAAAATACCTTTCATAATATTCTGCAAAAATTGCAAATCTTTACTGCATAGATAAAATTATAAATTATAAATTACGGCATTTGATAAACAGCTGGATGTAAAAAGTTATTATTGAATTTGTAGGTAAAATTAAATTAAATAATAAAAACAAAAATAGAGTTTTCTAATAACATAAATTAAAAAAAGTATATATAAGTAACTGATTGTGGTTACAATTTTGTCATTAAAGCTTTTGTTTTTAAACAGTATATTGAACAAACAGTGAATAATTTATTCTTCTGTATATTGACTTATGTAATGGTAGAAAAGAACTACTAATTTTTCGCAATTTAACGCAATTCAATTTTTAAATAAATGTCCATGAGCATCATGGAAAAAGAACATAATTTGTAAATTCCACTGTTTTATATTTGCCACTAGACAGTTCAAAAACCAGTCCACTCCACATCACAGCAATCCAATCCAAATTTAATATTACTTCCTCAATTAATATTGCTGTGTGGTTTTTGATACACATGCGTCTATAATATATGCCATTCTCCTTTTTTTTTTGCAACGCTTCTCAATGCCAAAAAAAAACTTTAATCAACGACTAACCATGTCCAATGACTCACCTTGTCTTGTTGGGTCCATGCTATTAGGCATCATTGGCTGGCCTGGTGGCTGAAATGGAAATTATACATCAGTTATTAATAAAATCTATGAATGAATGAATGCTTATTTGTGTTTAAAATATTTACTCATTAAATGACAGTAACAAAATAATTTTAAATATGAAAAACTATGTTAATTGCAAAACCATTCGATTTAAAATATTATTAGGGTAAAATTGTACCAATTTATGTTTGTCTATATATTCTTGTAAAAAACCTCGCCGAATCACTTGAATTGTATTATTTGATTATTTAAAATTTTTTTATTGCTTAATTTTAAATTCGTAAGTGAAAAATTTTAAATTTTGCAGCATATCAAATTGTAATTTTTAGTAAACTTACTCCATTGAAATCATTGCCCATCTGTGGCATACGAACATTTGGCCGAGGTCCTGCAGGATATCTGGGACCCATAAACTGTAACAATAATCAATACAGTTAGTTGGATTGCTTGAACAAAGTTATTTTTATTAAAGCTTTGGAAGAGCCGATTTACTGTTCATCAACCACCAAATAAGTAAATAAAAGGCGAAATAAGCATTAATAAATTTGCTCTTTCCAATAATACTATGCGGTAAAATAATTTAAATTACATTACGAAATAAAATTTATGTATAAAAGCTACAATACTTCTGTTTGTCTAATTCAAATTACAAATTATAAAGTGTTAATCATCTTACCTGCCAAAACTCGTTAAAATAATTTTATAAAATTTTTGTGTGATGTACCAATATATCTATTTGTGTAATGGTAAGGTAAGTGGAGTTTATATACTCAGTTATTTTCTTTTTAATATGAAATATTTAATGTTAAAGAATAGAAACAAATTTAAAATATTTTTTTAATACAATTTTTCATAAAAGTGTAAAAGTACTTATAAATGAAAAATTATTTTATCACACTCGTAAGAAAGACAAGCATTTAAAAAAATATTATGTTTACTTTGTTACTATTATCATTGATCATAATGTTAATACAATGAATTTGTAATTTTTTTTTTTTATTTTTCATAAGGTATTATGATAATTTTACTTAATACGTTGTCGAAAAATCATTACTTTAACACATTACACTAAGAATTAAGACAAAGTAGACTAATTCCCCATAACCAAGACAAACAAAGTTACAACATATAAACCAAAGATTAACTATCACAATGAATGCCGGTAAAAAAAAAAAAAAAAAAAAAAAAAAAAAAAAAAAAAAAAAAAAAAAAAAAAGGAACTTGGTTAAATTATACAAAAAAGCGGTAAAAAAAAAAAAGAAAAAGAAAAAAAACAAGGAAAGGTTGAGTCTACGATAGCAATAAAAAGATAATAAAGGCATACAGTGTAATAGACATAGTGTTAAATAATTCACGAAATATAAGGTATAATAAAATATAAAAGCATCCACGATAAATTTACCTTTACTCCTTTATAATCTTATGCGTACACAAGTCAACTTACGCACAGTTTCGCGCATTCTTTTTTATAATATTTTATTAAATTATATTTGATGAGTAAATAACAGAGGATATTTTATAAACTACCTACTTTTGAAAAGAGAAATTTCAATTTATATTACAGAACTGTTTTTTCTTTATACAAGTACTTTCGATCTTAATAATTAATCAATAGTAAAGACATATAAATACACGATTTTAAAATAAAATTATTTTAATTATTGCCAAAAACTTAAATAGTGTCCTCTAATTTAGTAGGGACTATTTATGAAACTGTTGGTGATTTTAGGCTTTTTACGAATAAATGTTTTTGTGGTAGCTATTTAATTTAATTTTAAATATACACATAAAATGAAAGTTCAAACTTTTTAAATTTTTCAACTTAAAATATTTGAATAATATTTAGTGATTAAAAAGAATAATGCGAAAAAAAAATAAGAATTTATCAAGATTGATATTGCTAGATTTAAGTTTAGGTCCTTAATGGCACGAGAATCAATCATCAGTTCGTAATACCAATTGAAATCGTAGATCGTTGGTTCATGATTTTTAGCAATATTACTTTTAATGACAAATAGGATATACGGAAATAGGCAGCCAATAATAAAATAAACAGAAACAAGATAGAGATGGAGATGGAGATGGAGATGGAGATGGAGATGGAGATAGAGATAGAGATAGACAATACACACAGTAGTACCAGGAGATACACGATGACGATTAATGAGAGTGTATTATAGGCTTTTTGGATTCTCTGAATGAAGGCTTACCTGAGTGGACATCATCTGCGAGTGTGGGGGCGGGGGTGGCTGGGGGTGCTGGGGAGATGGCTGTGATGAGGGGTGTGTGGGCGGAGATGGTCGCATTGTCGAGTTGTTCTGCAACAAGCAACGCAAAACGCCGGGCATGTAGGCAACATTGCGATCCACAGGCAATAAAAAACAGCTAGAGATAACTAATATAGAGAGAAGACGTAACGAACGGAGTCGCGTTGGGGGTGGCACGGACCGAGGAGACACAATCCGAGGGTAGTGTGACACGTTTTTATCAAGACCGAAAGAAACAAAAGATAAGAGACAAGAGACAAGAGACAAGAGACAAAAGACAAAAAACAAAAATCGGCGGTGCCGCACTGGCTCCGATTCGCGTAGACGTTTCATTTATTTATTTATTTATTCATTTATTCATTTATTCATTTAAAAAACAGAAGCCGATCTTTGAATATTCTTTTTTGCAACACGTTACCCTCGAATTGCCCTAGATTATACGTCGCGCAAAAGCTTATGGATTTTGTGATGTGCTTTGTTGTAGTAGGGGTGCTCTTATGTATTTAGATGAGAATGCACATCATTCATGGAAGGCAAAGGTTAGGTGGTACACATAGAAAGTAAGATGTTTTGTATCAAAATGAATGTCAACCGTTTGACTGCTTTGACAATTTAAACGCAACAATATTTAACGCACGCGTTAAAGCAACTTTACTTTGCAAAAATAAAGGAAATGCATTGAATAATCCAACTAACCTTTCTGTTCCTTGTTAGAGGATAATAAATTTTCTTTATGTACATCTCAAAAAATTTTATATATAATTTTATCTTTTCATTTGCTCTTTCGTCACTTCTTTCATTATCTTTCATTATTCTTAAAGACAAAAGCCTTATAATGTACACGATAAAATAAACGGCCTTGAAAAATTTATGCAATTAAAATATTATTCTATAATCATTTTGAACTAACATATTATCCTTTCCATTCGTGTTTTAATAAAATTTGAGGAATTGCAGTACATCTTAAATTCGTTTTAAATTAAAATTGTTCACATATATCGCAGGGAATTTTATGAGATTCATGATAACACACACTCACATTTATATACTACTATAACACTTGGTAAACAAATATTTTACAGATTTACATAGAATACAATTTTCATTTTTAAATTTGTGATATCTTGGGATATATTTTCATAGCTTTTACGCGATATAAACTGAAATCTATTGATTATTGAGTATGATGAACACAGTTTTTAAAAACTCAAATAATAAATCAATAAAAATATATACAAAAAAAAAAAAAATTATAAATTCAATCGTTGTATATTCATCTTACTCTGTAATTCAAACAACTTGATGTGAAGTTGAACAAGCAATATTATATATCTACATTAAATCTGATAGAAATCGAGCGTAATTTTTAAAACTATTATCTCCTTGGAAATGTTTATCAATATCAAAATAATTTATATAAGGACAAAATTTATTTACATATACTTTATATATTTACGAGCATAAATTTATACATAATTATACGACTATTGATTTCTACCAAGATTTGGCCCTATATATTCGTCATAATTTTTCAAGTTTTATTTTTCACAAATAAGTGGTCGACAAGTTCTCGCCAAATTTTTAAATCGCACTTTCTTTAACTAAATTATAAATATCATTATTTTAAAAATAATTGAGAGAATTTAAATGTGATAAATCACATATCATATTTACTTTAATATATATTTAATCGCAAGTCTCATAGACCACTTATGTAACTAGTCTACAGTCTAGGCAAGCTTCTTTATTACCGAGAATGTTACGTTCTTAAATCTCATCTAGACTGACGCTTTTTTTACATTAATTATGTTTTATTTAAAGTTTATTTAAAAAAAAAAGTGCAAAAAATACTCTACTGTGTTAGTATTATAACTGATAAATTATAAAATTCTCTAGAAGTTGAATTCATGAGTAAAGATACACATGTAAGATATTCGTTTCAATGCCTAATACATTAAAACTAAATGTTTGCTAATAGATTTATTAAATATATACATTTATATATTAATATGTAATACAATAATGGCAAATATCTATTATAGAAAATAGCAAAAATACATTTCTGACTGTATAAATTTTCCAAAAATTTAACACTAACACTTCACAATAAATAATCCTTTGAAAAAATAAAAAACGTCAATCTAGATTTGAAAATTCAACCTGATGTTCAGTATATTTGTGCTATGTATAAGAGTTTATTCTAACATTATTTCTAACATTCATACGTTATAACTTTGCCGAAGGATTTGCTGGTTTATTACATTAAAGACATAATATACGAATACACACACACGTGTTAGGTACACAGTTAAAGATATTATGAATATACATAAATACAGATTAGACAAGCAATAGAAATATTTTGAAATTTTATAAGAATTTTTGTTAAAGAAAACTGTTTATTGAAAGTTATTATTCAGAAACTTGGTCCCGTTAATTTGAAAAAAAAGAAATTGTAAAAATATGTAGACAAATTTTTTTTCTGTATTTGTTTAATGCTTGAAAGAAATTATTTTGTCGAATCAAAATACCTAAAAATAAAATTAAAAATTTTTGTTTTCATAAGATATTATAATAATTAATTGTATTAATTCTCACTAAATAATAAGTTCTTCGAAAATATTAAATATTTTTGGTGCCAATTAAAATTTTTGAAATATATAATTTGATCATAATAGTTTTTTTTTCAAAATAAAAGAAATTCCCTTTGCAATGAATAATAGATGAAAATTATACATATATATATGTATAAAAAAAAATAAATTGTAATTTCATGATAATTTGATTAAAGCTTATGATTGATTTGTTAAAAAATTATTTAAATTTAATATTGCTGCACTGAATACTTTGACACATCCAAGTTAAGTTTTTAAATATTGAAAAATGTTGTTGAGTATGTACAAAGAAAATTAAACAGATATGTACGATAAGAATGTCACAAATATTACTATATTTATGTATTAATGATATATAGATTTGAAGTGTATTTTTGATTAGAAAAACAAATAAACTTCATTTTTTTAATGTGTCTAATTTCGATTTTAGGTAAAAATTGTAGGCCAAACATTTAGTTTATTAAATAAAATATTAAAAGATTATAAGAGAAAAAAATGACAGCTTTAGAATCAGCTTGTGTCATTTAAGTGAATATTAAATTAATTGTAAAATAAAGCATAAGCTTTTTTTAACATTTTTATAATTACTTAATATTTGCACAGTAGTTTGGAGTGTTGAGCTGATTTTTATTACCATTTACTAATGACGCTTGATTTTCTTATGAATCTGTTGATATGAGATTATAAAGTAGCTTTTATAAAGTTATAAAGTACTCGGCAAATTAGCTATACTTTATTTAATTTTTAAAATAATATTGAAGCCTTGCAAAAATAATGCCAATTGTATGAAGTTAGACTTTAAGAACCAACAAACACCTTGTTTCTAAATCAATCTCAAAGTTTCATTTCTTTAAAAGGGTATAAACTTAAATAATAACACTATGATGAAGGAACAGAACAATTGTAAACGCATAAAAGTGTCCTGTCGTTGTTCAGGAAGAGCCGGCTCCTATTGCATACACACATTGCGTAGACGTACGTACGTAGTTGTGTGTGTGACTCGAGTAATGGCGAAAAGTTGAAGATAAATCGCCAGAGAGATGGGGATGATATCTATCGAGTAATCACGAAAAATTGAAGGAGACTTACTGTGAAGAATCCAGGTGGCATCGGACCCCCGGGCATGCCATCGTTCGGAGGCATCTGTCCGAGCGGGGAAGGCGCCGGTCCAGCGTTCTGCAAATGAAACATTTGTTTTTTAGAATAAATTGAAACCCCTGGGCTTCGCAGTGCAAGTGGCGCAAAAATAGCAAAAGGCGACTCTTCAAAAATGAGATTATTGAATTGAAACGCTAGCGAGATAAAATCACAAACAACGCCACCTGTTGTTTGTCATTTTATTGCAAAACTATTAGCAATTGATTCCTAAGCTGTGAATGTGTGATTTTTATTTTAATACTAATAAAAATCCTTGTCAATAATGAATGCCAGGTTTGGTTAGGTAATAGTTATCACGAAGCGCCTATTGAAAATCCGCAGTAAGCATTTCCTGGGAAAGTGAATTTTTATCTATTGATACTAATACTGCTGTACACTTACGTGCGCAATTCCATTGACCCCATATCCACTGTTTACGAATCCCTGTAATGATAATAAAATATTATCAGTAATTTTAAGGTCAGGTTTTAAGCATAAAAAAAAAAGAAGAAAAAAAGCCGAATAATAATTCATTGGCTTTTTTTCTTCGACATTAAGCATTCAAACGTTGATAATGAGTGGTTTAAAATTAAAATAAATAATAATGCGAATATTTTAATAATAAATTTTGATGATTATAATACGCAACGATGAAACTGGCGTGGATCAGTAAATACTCACGTAATCGTGGAAAGCTTTGGCTTCGCTACTGTGTTCGCAAGAATCTCGGCGTTCAGGTGCTGCGCAATACAGGTCCCAAAACACACTGTAACATTTAAAGTGGATGTTAAATTTGTTGCTTAACAATATTACGATTATCAAGCTAAGGATTGGTAAATGTTTATGATTTATTTTATTTTTTTATACTGACCACCACCAGGAGTGAAGAAATCCTGGAGGCTCACCGAGCGTTATGTTTTTCTCCCATCGAATCTTTAGGAATACAAATTGAAAAATAGTTGATTATTTAAATGATTGATTGATTGATTGATTGCAGGTATCGAGCAATAAATTAATTATGACTTTACCTCAGATAGAAAAGTTTGCGCTGCTTTTTGTGCACCAATGTGTAACAAGTATTCGTATACGTATAAAGCTAATCTGAAATACAAATGCAAAATTTATTAATAAATAAATCCCAAGTACATCGAACTTATTGAAATAAAAATTTATCGAATACAGCTATATTTACGGATTGATATTGTTAAAAAAAATTATCGAAAATTCAATCACAATGTAATCGAACAATTGTACTTTACATCATAAAATAACTTTATTTTAATATTAAAAAAACACATCATTGGTTCTAATATTATAATTTTTACGGATTTAAAATATAGATGTATACGTTAATTTGTTGATTGTCTAAATTAAAAATATATTTCTTAAATTTTCCACTCTTGCGAGTTAATTTTATTTTTACACTAAATGTTTAAAGTATTTTTAGCATAATAATAAACGCGTTAGAATTGTATTGTTGTATTTGCAAAAATGTATTATTAATAAATAAAGAGGTGGATAAAATCACATGCGCTTAAATAATGCTTTTTCGTAGAATCTTACCGATAATTGTAAATTAAAGATGTAAATAACCAGAGGATAATAAATTTTTTATCTAAAAGAACGGATTTTCCGAGTCACAAGCACAAAGCATAATGGGTAATAAAAATACGTTTGAGCCAATTACCTTCGTTAAGCCCGACTGTTTTTATGTGATAACTGTTTGAATAATAAAAGAATGTGTGCATTTTAGGCATTTGGATTTTGCTTTTGGCTAAAAGTACAGATAAAAGCGAGAAAAACTTTGGAAAAGTCGGTGCTGCGATTGCGACGGAGTAGACGTCGGTGGTTGGCTGCTCGCGCGATCACCGAGGGTTCATGGGCGTGAAAATAAAAATATAAAGATCGAAAGGATAAGATATCGGGGAGCGAAAACGAAGAAGACAGGCGGCAGCGGAGGGTCGATCAGTCGGCCTGAGCAATCGAATTGGGGCTTTGAAGCAACTTGAAAGCTGCGTAACGAAGAGCGAGTGAGCGAGTGAGCGAGTGAGCGAGTGAGCGAATGAGCGAGCAAAGATGAGGAGGAGGAAGGAGCAAGTGCGCTAGTTGAGCGCCAACAGCACGACGAAATTTGGATGAAACTAATCTCGCTGGCGATTATCTGGCACCAGGAGCACCGCCGGACCTTGAATCGAGCACAAAGTACTGAAAAGAAAGGAGGAGGAGAGGTGGACAAAAACGGCCGAGCTGCTAAAATCGCCTGGTCGCTCGAGAAAATTCAATCGGTGCCAGTTGCAGTAGGTAGACGTACGAAACCAAACATCGGGAGTACCCTCGACGCTCGAGCACGCGAGAGACGGGAATGGGAATGGGAATGGAGCGGCGACGGCGGCGGAGCACCGACGCAACGACCAGGAAGGTGGCGCGGTAGTCGGTGAAGGGGTACGGGACAGAGCCGTCGTCGTGGATTTTTTGCTCGGCCCTCTCTCTTTCTCTCTCTCGCTCTTCCTCTACCTTCCTCATCATCGTCATCGCGCGGAGAAAGGCAGAGGTAGCGGCGAGCCGACCGCGAGGAAATAAGACGGAGATACGTGGCGCGGATTCGACGAAGGAGAGAGACGGGAGAAAGCGTCGATAGAGTCCCGGATCTCCCAGGGGTGCTCAAATCGGTGCTCGGACACTCGTCGAGCACTCGGATTGCCTGCTTTTAAAACCTAGCCTTCGGACACGGGAGCGATATTTCGCGATGGGCGCGAAATGAGATGAGCTGTGACGGGGGCGGGGGAGGGAGGAGAAGGAGGAGAGGAGAGGAGAGGAGAGGAGAGCCTTCAACATCTTTGCCGGCTCTCCTCCTCCTCCTCCTCCTCCTCCTTTTTGCGCGATTGCACAACCCGAGAGAGCCCCCCGAATGACGAACGACGACATCCTCGGATCATGAGCCAAACCAACGAAACCTGCCGCGCCGTCCTTTAAGGATCTATCCTTCGTGAAATACGCCCGAAGAAAGTTTCTCGATAGCCACTCCTGTCACTTATGTAATTTCACTCGCAGACTCGCGTTGCTCCCGTGTGAGTTTCAAGAACAACTCATCGCATCGAGTCACTCGTTTTCCCTTCGCTTTTTACGCTTATTTTGATAAGGAACTTTCGCAAACAACAATTTTTCATTGGAAAATTGTGTTGTGATTTGCAGTCACTTAATTTTATAAACTTTATTGGTTCGTCAAAATAACTCGCGAACAAGTGAAATTTTAAATTAGCAAATTGTGGAATTTGAAAGTCACATAAAACTTGTCAAGAATTTTGCTCTAATCTCTCGATTGCAAAAAATTTTTCGGCTACTCTCCTCAGGACAAAATTACGTACTTTTGATTTTACAACTCCTTCATCAAGCCATAATTTATTACGCTAATGGCAAAACATTTTACCGTTTTATTAATATTCAATCCAACTAAAAAAACTACTTTCTCTAGTTACAATTTTCAATTCAACAATTTTTTACTCGCGGAAACTAACAATCGACTGGCAATTGTTCCAATTTTGATTTAAATAGTGTAAAAGCATGATGGTAACGTATCATAAATTCGTACGAGTATACACTAACACATATACGAGAATATCGTGGGAGTTAAATGAATTTACACAATGTGAGCTTAATTTTGAAAAGGTGTTTCGATTCGTCGGTTCGATTCACTCCCGTTTAAATGATTATTAATATCGTTTTAAACTTTTACATAATACGTACTGTCATTGTTTAAACAACTTAAATACAATTAGCACTAGAATTAGAACTAAAATTTTTAAGCTGGATATGAAAACGAAAAATCAAAAAATTTGGTCAACGCCATGTCAATCCGTTCCTTTGTTTAACTCGACTATTATTAATGTTATGATCAATCTGAGCAGTCATTAGCCAAATACGATGTCAAACAGTACGGCAGTTACTCTACTTTTCCAACTGACTTTGGTTTTGAGAAAATAAAACTTTTACGGGTAAAAAGATTTTCGAACTTGGATGTTGCAATTGTTAAAGTAATAAACTTTTGAATTATTAAGGATTCTTAATGATTTAAATTAAAAGATCGTATGCTCAAGACTCCAAATTTTTAATTTTTATTTAATTTATTGGTTCCCTCAGAAACAAATGAGTATCGATTTAAATGTTAAAATAGTATTTAAAAATTAATGTTTCGGGTTTGCAAATTTGGAAATTAATGAAACCGTTTACTACCGCAAACTATTTATGTTGAGAAATCAAGCAATGAATTTCAAAAAACAAATTCTAAGAGTTCTTTGTGAATTAGGTAGACAGTAATGTTGGCGTATTTTTAGCCGTTAAACCTTTCTACATTACGGTTATTGCAAAAACAAATGATCACCGTGAGCAAGAAGCTTACGGTTTATGGCCAAAGTGTAGGGGTGATTCTAAAAACTCTTCTTCCGCATAGTCATTCTGCCGGTAAACAAATTTTAAATAATAATTTAAACAATAGTGGCTCCAATAAGAATGAAAAGATAAGATAAACTCCTGCGAAAATCTAGAGCAGAGCGGCGTCAACATTCACTGGATAATACGGGAAATTTCTTCGTGGACACATTTGAAAAATTGCTGGAGAACGATGATGGAGTTTCCACCTTTTTCCACCTTTTTCCACCTTTTTCCATCTTTTTTCACCTTTTTCTCTATTCGATGGGAACACAAGGGTGAATTACACGATTTAAATGGAAATCCCGTCCGTGCTTAAATTCGCACATAAAGTAAAACAAGAGCAGAGGAGGTGCGATTAGTTTTGTAGGATTGTAAAACTACAGAGTCAGCACCACTTTTACAAAAATGCCAAAATAGTTGGGGATACCGGAAGTCGCGTTACGCCGTTGTAAACATCTGGAAAAAGGATTATTGAAGTACCGACTAAAGAAAAATGTATTGTCACGAACTTAGGTGTTGCATTTGGACATGTCAATATCAACTAGTGATCGTTTCAAATATATCCACTTTTTTTCACATTAAGAAGCCTGTGTTGGATTCAAATAGAACCCCATTTTCACCAACACCTCGATAGTCATCATGCTAGTCGTATGCACGTACATGCAGAAATTGAAAAACTAAAAATATGATGTTTCAAGCGAAGTATCATAATATCACACGTGACCGTGACAACATGACACCTGCTCGTAAATTTTTTTTTTTTTTTTTTTTTTTTTTTTTTTTAAAGACGTAGGCGTATGACGGAATTTAACTGAATGTTCTTTTCGTGTTGAGGTATTACTTAAAGTTGGAAGAGACCACAAGTACAATTGTTAATATTCTAAAGAAGGTTCTCGATCAATCTTCACGTGCAAATTTTAAATAAAGTTCAATAATCAGTAAACTCTCCTTTTAGATCAAAATTTTGCATGAAATAGATAAGTTATATAAAATGTTATAAAAGTATAGAATTTATAATATTTAATCGTAAATGCCAAAATAAATGTGCGATGGGCTGAAGCAAATGCAATCATTGAAGTCTAGGTGCAGTGGTCTTTGTTTTTTAATTTAAACATCGTGATCCAAATTTCGTTTTAAACGAATATTAGATTTTTAGATCAATTATAATATAAGAGTTACTATTGTTTTTAATAAAGACACGCGATAGTAAATAACAATTTATGGTAGTGGATTGGTTTGTGTTAGAATTTGTAGAGAATACTGTAATATAGCAATGAGACGTAGCGATATACGTAAAAAGATTTATAGTGTAAATTTAATGAAATTGCTGGGTTTACTATCCAATAAAAATACTTATGATGTGACCAACATTTAGATGGGTAAATAAAAGTTTCAGTGCATTTCCATCGGCTACCGACGAGGTTCGTTCGAGCAAAAGTTATACCGTACGATTTACCAGCTCGAAGCAGAATATCCACCTGGCCGTATCACAACCTTCCTCCCAACTCAACCTGAGGAGCCGAGCGAGCAATTTTAAAAACTCTTTCTCGGAGGTTTTGCAAAGGAAAACAACAGCAACAGAGGCAACAGCAACAACAGCAGCAGCAACAGGAGCAACAGCAGCCTCGGGCGAGAAAGCGGTTCATGTGCCAGTGCACACGGTTCCGTGCGTGTCTGTGCGCGCGTGTGCGTGTGCGGTCACATGCGTGAGTGTCTCTTTCTCTTTCTCTTTCTCTTTCTGCCCAAGAGAACTAGGCAGGAGAGTGTGGTGGCACACTTCGATCGACGAAATTAATGGGAGCGCGTCGAAAATCCCGCTCTGGAGCTGCCGCGCCACTCGCCCTGGCACTTGGTGCTTTCTGCATTTTCCGAGTTTTCCCCATTGTCTCATCCCCCGTGTTTCATCTTTCAGTTTTCCATCGACACCCACGAGTTTCTCATGTGAAATCATCGATTGCCGACTGCTGCTCCTCCCTTTTCCCCCACCCCGCCACGAATTTTCAATTCTACTGCACAACGCGCCCTTAATCGAAAATTAATACAACCTTCGCTCGCTTCTCATTATTTTACTGAAAATTTTTAGTTCGATTCCACACAATCAACGAGCTGTTCATCGTGTTGTTCACGAGCAAAGCTTTGAGTCAAAAGGTTAAGATTGATGATTTTGTGCGATAATACACTATCGGCACTTTTATTATTACATATATTCTTATGAAATAATTTTTAACTATTTAACACTGGAAATGAATAATTCTAGCCGTTTCTTTATTACAATATTTATTCGATTTAATAAAATCTTTCGATCGATTTGTACTTTGACTGCCTTAAATTTTTTAATTATAATTCCGTACACAATTTATATAACATCCGTTTGAGAATAACAATTATCATTATCAGGTATTTAAAATAAGTATACAGCAAAGAAAATTTCTTCTTCTTTTTTTAAATACTGGTTATTTAAAAATATATTTAAAATTAATTAAGCTGATTAAATAATTAATAAGCTTTCGAGTCTATTTTAAATTTTATAAATTATTAACTTTAATGATATATTTTTTTATTCAAATATTGCTTGAAATCGATTTTTTATTGGACAAAAAATTGTATTGACTTTTCGGATCTATTGTATTGCTCAGTAAAATATACCAGGTATTTCTATAAAAATGTTTTATTAAAACAATTTGTAATGTAAATTCTATGATTTTAAATGCATTTTTTTAAATATTTGATAGCAAAATTATAAAACAACAATAATACATCGACACAGCTGAGTTAAATTTATCTACCATATTAAATTAAATCCTTGTGAAATTATATTTTCTATTTTTTCTAAACATTTCTATATATTTTTTTATTGTTAAAAAGATATAATCCTTAACATTGCTTTATTATTTTGAAAGCACACGTAAACAGTATGCGGGATAATCAATTTGTTGAATTTGAATATTTTTTAAATAATTATTTACTCAAAATTTTTTTCATTTAAAATCGATCAAATTATGGTATCTATGGTATCTATGGTATCTTTATTAAAAATACATTGAAAATATACTTATATTATGAATCTTTTTAATATAAAATGTGAGCGCTTAAAAATTGTCTATGGTGCCAATAATTTATATATACGATATTTCAGTCATACAATTTCTTTACTTTGTAATAAAATTTACAACTGCAGATTCTGACAACATGGTTATTTTTAAACTTTGAAATTTAATGAAAAAAATTCTTATTATTTTAGTTATTCTTGATTTAAAAAAAAATATAGATCTTAAAAAATGGTCCCATTTTTTAGCAGTAAAGCAATGATTGATATAAAATATTTATATTGGTAAAATTGAAATAAAATTGATTTCTCCTAATTAAATGTTCACATGTTCATCGAATGACTATTTATTGCATGGCTTGTAATGGATAAGACGGAGGTTTAATACCGATAAACTAGTTTCTCTTAGTTGTATTATACAACTATATTATTTATTTTTTTTTACTAATAAATAAAATATTCCATATCTTTGAAAATAATTTTTATTAATATTGGAGAGTAGTGGAAAGTTTGAGTAAATGCTATAGCACAGTAAATATTTTTATTGTAAATTTATAACTTTTCTATTTCTTTTTTTTGTAATATAAAATTTTAATTGACAAATATTATTGCTCAATGTATAATGTTTTGTGCACAAACAACGCAATTGCAAGTTTAATTGTATGTGATATCCTCATAATGTGATACATATTCTTATAATATGAAGTGATGCAATGTTGAAAATAATTATTTCATTTTAAATGCTAACTAATTAACTATTTTGTAGCTAGTCAAAAAAAATTTGTACACATTTTGCGAAAATCATAATTATAAAAAATGCTTTTACTATAAATATTAAGCGATTTATGAATAAAAATTTGTTACCAAGTTAGGGTAATTATTCAATTTTAAGCAAATAAATGCAGATGATTCCACGAAAATTTTTATTTATAGTTTACATTTGGAAAAATATAAGAAAAAAAATATTAAATTTGGTTTAATGAGTAGCTGTAAACGTCATGAGTTACGGATTTTGTAAAGAACGTGACACCTTGAACAACGACTGTGTGCATTTATATCTGGTAAAAATATTGATATTGAAAAATCGAAAATATCCCTGCCTTTCAACTGATAAATATTTACAATAGAAAATTAACTTTCAACAACAATTTACAGACATCGGAAATAAGAAAAAAATATTTGATTACGTATATTTTTATATTTTAGAAATGATGTAAATTAATATTTGTAAAATTTTATATTAAAATTGCAAATTTGCTTCGATAAAATATTCTTTAGGATATTTAACAATATTCGGCCCAAGCACTGGATTACTGTAAAAATTAGTTGTACAATGAAATTTTGTTCATCGAGCTGTTGATAAAAGCGTACGATCCATGTGTTTATGAAACGTCTGTGCGCTCCGAGTCTAGCGACAGTATTAGTTTGCAACACACACACGCGCGCGCGCGCGCGCCTGCACACGCACACACAAAACAACGGTCAATGCAATGCGAATGAGATAGTGCATAGAGTAGAGTGCAGGTGTCAACAGAATCGCTGGGAGTGAGATTTTCTTTGCCTGTGCTCATTACTTCCAAGGGAATTCTTTAAATTTACAAGGGCTGGAGGGCTCGGGTAACCCGGACCTGAAAGAGTATGAAAAAGTAAGGAGAGTAGGCCGAGCGCGACGAAACACGTGAAAATTCGAGGTTACCGAGAACGGCGCAGCGGGGAAAGCTCCCGAGATAACGTGCATTCACTGTATGTCTCTTGGAAAATGTAACCAAAGCAAGAGGAAAACTACTCGAAGAGCTGCGATTGGCAATTCTCAATTTTCCACGATTTCGCGTGGAAATTTAAATCTAACGGCAAGAAAGCAGAAGAGAGTTTACTCGAGAGAGCCGGTGAACTCTGCTGACGCTTTCCCCGCTGAGATGCTGGTTCAGCGGAACGAGCCAATCCATCAGGCGCAACGACCAATAAACAAACGAGCAAATAAACAAGCAAATAAACAAGCAAGCAAACAAACAAACAAACAAACAAACAAACAAACAAACAAGCAGGCACACAACAAACGAATAAGCGCTTTGTGTGCAACGAACTTACTTCTCTCTGGCTTGGTTGTCCGAGGGCACCGACGAGCCCTTTCCCTTGGAGTACATGCTGGGGCCTGGGGCTCGTTGGGTGATCCCGTGACGTTCCTCGTCCCCGGCGTAAACACGCCGCTCCCACTACTCCGGCTCGCAAGGACGCCAGCGGACGGGCAAACACTCGAACGACGACGGCGACGATGACGACGCTCGCCCCTCTCCTTCAGCACAGGCGCGCGTCGTTCCACCTCTCCCTCGTCCGTCCACCACAAGCTCGTCCTGCAGAGTCTGTCTCGCTCGCTCGCACGCTCGGTCTCGGGCTTGCGACTCCTCTCGCAGCAGCAGTTATCCCCGAGAAGCTAACCTACAAATGCTCGGGCGGCGTCGCAGCTGGAGGAGGGCTGCGTCCTCAGCCCGAGGGCGCCGGCAACGGGGCTGCGAGTACTCGTCTCGGCGCCGTCGGTCGCGTCATCGTTCCGCTCGCGGAACGCGGAACGCGCGACGCACGTCCGTGTGCGTTCGGCTCGTGGCTCGTGGTGGGAGGCGAGGCGTCGTTGGCTGGCTCTCTCGGTGCTCCTTAACCTCGAAAGGAACGAAGGGGCCGGTGGACGTCGGGCCCGCCGCGGACTCGCTCCGGGTCTCACCAGGGCGTCGCGCACCAGGTACCGCTCGGTGGCAGGGGCTCGCTCCTCACCACGCACACACGCGCACCAAGAGGCCCACGCACCCACACACACGCTGGCACGCGCGCGCAGCGGGTCGGTGCAAATAGCAATCGCGAGCCTCGCTTCTTTCCTGTCTCTCGCTCGCGCGAGAACCGACTATACACTATGCGGCAGCGCTCCTCTCGACGGTCTACCGAGCGAGCAGGACGGAGGTCGGGGTTGGGGAGGCAACGTCGCCCCTCTCTCTCGCTCTCGGTGCGTTGCATGCGTGACAGCGATGCGCGTCGACGCTTCTCCTCGGCTCTCGGTCCGTCTCTCTCGCACCGGCGCGCGCTGCCTCTGCGTGCGCCCGCCGAGACTCCGAGACTCGACGACGAGGCCCGAGAGACCCGAGAGACTCGAGACTCGAGATTCGGACTCGACTCTACTCTTTCTCTCCTTAATTTTCTGCCATCGCCCTCGGACCTCCTAATGACGAATTTAGACCCGGGGAGACGTTAATTCAATGGAGGCGGCGGCGGCGACGGCGACGGTCGCGGACGCGGACTCAAACTCGGACTCGTCGAGTGCAGCCACGATTATTGTGGTTGAGGCTGCGGTCGGGGGAGGGGCGGGGGTTATCATCGTTATCGCGCGGTGCAAGCGGCGGCGGCCGGCTGTGCGCGTGCGCGTGCGTGGATGCGCGCACAAACAATTCGCATCTACTCGTCGATGGCCTGGCAGGAGGCGCATCTCGTTTATTGTGGCTCGGACGCGGATCCGAGCGCCAGGATCGTCGCCGTCGGCGGCTCGAGCAATGGCCGATGGACGAGTGTCGCCGCCCTTGCCCGCCGCGTCCCTGTAAATGTGCAGACCGCGTGCGCATGTATTTTCGTTCGTAGGTCCGTAGGTACACGCGTGGCCCGCCGAGGTGAGACAGAGGAAGGAACACACGCAAGGGCGGCGACACTCGTCTGCGCCGCCCCTCCCCCTCGCCTCACCTCACTGGAAGCAGTCCTGTTTTTAAATTACTTTTGTCTCTCTCTCTCTCTCTCTCTCTCCTGTTCACTTCCTTGAGAACAGTAGTCGGTATACCGGAGTGCCGAAGTCGTTGCTCGTCGTTATATTTCTCGACGGCCTAGCTCTGCCTTCCCCCCCGCTCGCACAAACACACACACACACACACATTCGCTCTCTCTCTCTCCCTCTTGCGGGGCAGCGAAGGTGAGCTACAACTCAGGGATCGTTTCATTGCTCTTGTGGGCGCACGCGCGTGCTATTTCTCTCTCTCTCTCTCTCTCTTTCTTTCTCTCTCTCCCTCTCTCTCTCTTTCTTTCTCTCTCCCCCCTCTCTCCCTCCCTCTCTCTCTCTCTCTTTCTTTGTTTCTGTGTGCGCCAGCATAGCAGTCAGCCAGTGGCTGCACTCTGCTCCGCTGCGTTGAGGAAAATTAAGAGAATCAGCAGAGGGAAGATACCGAGTTTTTAATCGAAGAGGGAAAAGTATGAAAACACGGTTTGAGAGAGGGAGCGAAGGGCGCTCGAGGGTTCGGGAGGGTGCAAGTCTACAGAAATGATGTAGGGAGCGAAATCTAATTTTAAGCCGCGTCTGGATGTTGCCCTATATTAATTGAATGCGATAGTAGCTCTTACGATAAGCCAAAGTTCGCAAGTGCTCAACTTTTATTAATTAATTTGTTTACCAACAATCTCTAAAATCGCAACGACTAAAACTGCCTTCGACGTTTTTATGAATAAAAGGTGTACCGAGCAGGTGATACGGAGTTTTTAGAGCTTTTTCACTCGTGAACTACTAAATTTTCTTTTGACAAAAATTAACACATGTGCTGCTGCGGTGGTTGCACGCCTTTATTTTTATCGCCTAATGTTTAGTTTCCCTTTTTCAGCTTTTTATCTTCAATTTTATTATTTTAATAACAGTAATTATTTATCAATACAATACAATGCAACACAACTATGTTATCCACAACCTGTTATTTTCATCCTTGATTTTGGTTACAATTAAAAAATGCGACCGGTTAAAAATGGCTATGCAACAATTGCTCAACCCACAAACGCGCACGCGTACATAAAAAGAGACCTTTCTTCCATGTTTTTACCTTTCTCTTCCTTGTTTCCTGACTTGTTCTTTATTTATTTCCTTTCTCTGCAGCGAATTTCAGAGTGTATTTATTTCCTTGCAATCAAGAGAGAATAACATGAAATAAATCCCAAAACATTGCGATATCTATTACAATAGCGATTAAAATTATTGCACAACTTCCTCTTAAGAATTGTATTTCCAAAAACAGAAAAGTATTCTTTTATTAAGTACTACAAAAAAAAATTTTTCATATTTTTTCTTTGAAATATCTCTTTTTAAAAAATTGAACAAGATCATTTTTTACAGTAGATAATTGTTGAATGTACAAATATTTTCAAATAAATATTTTTAAATGATTTCTGTTTACAAATTTAAGTTATTTAAATAAAAAAAAAATTTTTTTTAAACAATTTACTTACAGTTTATGCGAAATGTCTGATACATTACCATTTTCAGCATATCAGCATGATTCCTGCTTTTTTAATTTTAGAACAAAACTAATTTTTAAGGCCACCTCTTATTACAAGAACACACACGTATCCAATATAATAAAAATAATAATTAATTTAACAGTAAAAATTAATTGTCCACTATTTGATACAATTTTTACCAATCTCCCAGGAAAATAATTCATATTTAATATTTCTTTTTATTTAAATATAAAACCTAATATTTTTATTATTTATACATTCATATATTTATATATTAATACACTAAATACACGTAAAGTAATTGAAAAATATTTTCTATCAATAAAATAAAAATAAAATATATAAAAATATATAACAATATGTTCCCTAACATAAAAAAAAAAATAATAGGTACTTCAAAGTTATGTAAAGATTCCAAAATTACAATTATTATATGTATTTATTGTATGTATTAACCCATGAATGTAATAATTTGTTACTCAAATTAATTTTTTGTAGTTTCACTACTGTTGGCTTATTATAATTTATTTAAAAAAAAATTTATCATATTCACTCATTTTAAATTTTTTACGTAAGTAAATACTAAAAGTAGATTTTTTTATTAAAAAAAAAAATCCTAATGGAAAGGCAATAATTTCATATATACAAATTGCATAACCATAATAATTCAATATACGCTAAATATTAAAATGTGATTTAAACATAATCCATATTAATATACCATAACTTTTAATTTAGTTAATATTTTATTTAAATATTCTAAGGGATGCATCGATTTTTTCCGCATGAATTTTATTTAATTTCACATTGCTAAATTTATAAATCTAATTTAAAATTGTAAAGGGTCTATAATTATTAACAACAACTTAACTAATATAATAAAAACTGGATATGCAATACTGTTCATTTAAAAATTTAATTTGTTTAGAATTAATCAAGAAGCTAAGAAAGCTTAATTTTTATTTAGTTGTTTTATTATTACATCATGTGGAAATTTTTATATTTGTGTTGTTACTGGTAAAATTGAACAATAATATTATTTGTCAATAAATTATAATGCATATAATTTGAAATAGATTTTTAAAATTAATTGAATTTTCTTGTGATAATTTTCTTCTAGAAAAAGCATTTGAATCGGCTACGTATACAGTTATATTTAATTTTCTTATAAAATCAATTATACGTCGTAGCATCTACTGTACCGATGGAGATAAAATTAACACTTAAAAGTTTAAATATAAAAAAGAGTACAACAAGAAAAAGTCAACTAAAGAAATTTTTTTTAACTAAACTTTTATGAACATTTATGAAAAATTGAAATTAAAAAAATATATATTAAAAGAAAATATCATTTGTTTAGATAAAATATAAATAAAATATAGTGCTTATATAATTTTAGGTAATGCATGGATATAGGAAGATAAGGTTCAATTACAGAGTTAATAACAACAATAAAAATAGATATTATGAACATAGCCAATATTGCAAAAAATAATATGAAAATGGAGCATTTGACCTTCTATGGAAAGATTTTTTACATATATACGTGTACGTATTGATTCTCGCATATTTTTTCGTTATTTACGAAAATGAAATACGTTCTTTTTTAGTTCAATCGAAATACGAATACTATTTTAAAAATAAATTTATTTATTTATTTATGAAGCGAAAAGTATGTTTTATCAATTAAAAATTACAATATTTTGAAACTTTATATTTTCTTTTTGGCAAAATCTATAAGCTTACATTGGCTCTTTGAAATAATAAAATCACTTTAAAAGGAAAGGACATTTAAAATTATAAAACATTGTTTTTGTGTCGTTTTCAACTTTAAATCTGTTATACCGACAGTAAATCAATTTGGAAATCGATATTAGAAATTTTTTGCCAGATATAAAATTTTGAGGAATTTTATCATAGATATTTGAATGGTTTAAATTTATAAAAGTAGAAAGTAAAGTTGCACAAGTACATGGTAGAATAAATTTTCTAAATGTATCATAAATTTATATTATAAAAATTCTGATAATTTTTTATAATATATCCAATAGATTAATTTATCTTAAGTTATTACAAACTTTCAATTATTTATTTAGTTGCTCGAATAAATATTTAAGCAGTGTATAGTTATTTATGAGCAAGGGAATAAGTCAATAAACCACACACGATTCAAAATACTTGACTCATTACAGGACAGAGTAATGCTTAATTGCTTACAATAAGTAATACGGATGACCAAATGTTTAAGTTAAAAAAAAAAGTAAAATTTCAATTAAAGAGATTGTAAAACAAATATAATTCTTATTTTGATACGCAAAAGTGTCTTGTTTCTACCTTTATTGTAAATAAAAATAGTTTATTGTTGATTGTGTAGATTTGAATGACTTGTAAAGTTGAACAATATAAGGGAAATATCGAGTAAACAATCTTACGATAATACGGAATATGGTTTCATAAATTGAGATTACAAGCTAAAAATATTGAAGATAAATATTTACAAAATTTTATTCACGTGCCAATATTGTGTGTCAGGAAGGAAAAGTAATATCTAATGTTAATTGGATTCGAACGATAAAAATGATAATTTGTTGTAATTCAATAGACTCTAGTACATTGATTACTATTTTTTTTTTTTATTTTTAATATTTGAGGAATTGTATTGTCGCCGGTGGTGGCCGAGCCAACCATTCAAACGAATGGCCAAAAATGTCGATCGGACCTGGAGTTCGCAAAGCGCTGCAAAGCAAATATGTGAAGGTTGCAATAGTCTTAATTCGGATGTGGTGGCTTGTAACATAATTTGCCAAACGCGGTGCAACAATTGATGCACGTCCTTCGGAATTTGCATCTGCCACTTTACATGTGTAGCGCATGTACCGCGTTCCGTTTCGCCGCCCCAATTCAAAATCGCCGGAACGCGAGCCACTCTAACGAGCCAATAATGCAAAACTGCATCGAATTACCCAATAATGCGTTATTTATACGCGAGTTGTGCTCGGAGTGTCGCAATTCCTCGCAAAGCCTCGCGCATCCGTGACAAAGTGCGAGGCGAATTATTAAATGGAGTCGCGTGCGCTCCGTGGAGAGACGGAACCTCGGGAACCTCACCTGCGACTCACCTGGGGCGTCGCTCTACCTACGAGAGTTTCTCGATCGAGGTGGACTTCCCGGTGGTTGGGTAAACAGAGTCGGTCACTAATTCGCCCGCTCGCTCGCTCACTCGCGCGCGCGCGATAAAAAAGGGCGAGAAATTCCGCGGCGCCTGGTTCACGTAAGAAGTGGCGCCCCGGCGCCACCGCCACCGTCACCGCCACCGCCTCCGCCACCGCCGACACGTGGCCAACATCTACGGAGCCGCACGAGCTTTTTGTTGTTTCCTCGCATTTTCCTCCGCGTTTCCACGCGTCGACGTCGCGGGCTAAATTACGAGACGCTCGCTTTGCTCGTTAATCGTCAACCCCGGTTGTTCCTTGCTCCAGACACTCGGTCACTCCCTCGTGGGTGCTCACTCGGAATGTAATCAAAGTCAAGTTGCAGCTAATGCTCCATTGATTTTATAGTCTCGTCGCTTGAAGTATAATTGCCGTTCCCAAGATGCTGGACCGAGGAACGGCAGCTGCGCACTTCGTGGTACCGGTGCTGACATTTCCTCATTAACATGAACAATGAGGTTTGGCGCACGAACCTCGCATACTTTTTGCGATTCTCAATTAATCACCGTTTATGTTATATTTATCCAGCACAGTTTAAAATACGATGATTTCCTTGAATGCGAAATTCAAGGCTCGACTCGTCAATTTTTTGAGCGCAGAAATTATGATTTAGGTAGAGCGCGAAGCTTCCGGATTCAGAGCTTGGGACTCTTAATTATGCAATACGGGTGCGTTGATCTCGCGAGAAAGTCGCAAGTGCCGGGAGTTGGAATGAATTAAGGTAAAGTAGCAAAAGTGGTTTATTTATAACGAGTAACTAACGAATCTTCGCATTGAGCTCAAGTGATGCGACTACAATGCCTCGATGGAACAACTTTGGAATAACAACTTTCGATCCATGTTGAGCTCGTGTTCTCGACTGCATGTGCACTTTTTGGATTCGGAATTCCCAAGGTCAGTCTCGGCACATTCAAATGAATCGCTGTAAATCAATCGTACAAATCGTGTGCAGAGCCGCGAGATAACGGAAAAGCTCCGTCGAAGATTGGAAATTGAACGTGGCTAATGGGCGGTTGGACTCGTGGCTTTCTCAATTTATAATCCGCCGAGCATTAAGCGGCTCGGGAATAAAGTGGGGGGGGGAGAGGAGGCGGAACTTTTGGAACTTATTAACCGAGTTTGGCACTAGCAAAGTAAAGCGCTGGTCGAGCAAACGGCAAATAAATAGAAATTTTAACGACGTGGCTCCGGGCGGCAGACGGGGATGCTCGCACCGCTCCCGAGCGCATTTATGAAGTAATGTTATAAAGGGACGGAAGAATACGAAATGTCAGGGGGGCGAGAGGGGTTGGGGCCGGAGAGGGGGGAGGGGGAAGCGGCGAGGGGCATGCAGGTCAGCAGCAACGAGGCTCGTAATGAAATGCTTAGCCTGAGCTCCCGTCGTTAAGTTTAGCTCTCTCTTTCGATACTCCTCACTCGCGATGTTTTGCGAGGAAACGCTGCGGCGAAAGAAAGAGGGAAAAACGCGTCAACGGGCGCGGGGGGCGGGAGAGAGGGGGGGCGGTGGTGGCGGTGCTCGGATGCATTCGTGGATGTTCTCGTGCTCTCGCCGCCACTGCGCCACCTAACCTCAACTGAGGCGCGGGGCGATAAAGGGGCGGGCGGTGGTGCGGCAGGAGGGCGGAGGGGCCGAGTATCGATGGAAGGCATATTCGCGCGCTGCTGCGAGACTACCGATACTCCGCCGACCCCCACCACCGGCCGCCCAAATCTCCCCGCGCTGCCGCGATGCGCGCGTGTGCGTGTCCGACACACATATATATATATACATTACCGCGGAGCCGAGAGGCTGTGTGTGTGCGCATGCTGTACATGACAGGCAGGCGAGCGAGCGCACTCAGGGTTTTCGCTACGGCAGGTGGATGACCTTTCTTAAGGTTACTCTCCGAGCGAATTTTAAGAATAGACAATGGGCTGCGTCGGTGGGAGCGTGGAAATGACCCAGATTCCCTTCGAATCTCGCATTTCGTCGTGCTCGAGGCTCTTGGGTAATGGGCAGGGGCGCCCGGGAGCTCGACATCGCGACCCTCGACCCCTGTCCGCGGGTTCATTGCGTCTTCGGGAAGCGACGCTGAGCACCGACGACGTATCCGTCGGCATTGGCAATCTTAAGACCGCTCGGGCAGAGTCCGCAGAGCGAGTGGCGCCCGTCGAGTGGACGGACATGTTTTGGTCTACTCTGCGTCGGGCGGCAGGCACGACCGGCGTGACTCTGCACGCAAGTCCTCGTTCGTCATCGCGCTCTTCTCCCTCCCTGCCCCCTTGCCGCCCCCCCGACCCCACCGGAGCCCCGCACCCGTCGCGCCGAGTCGCCGCCCTCGCTACAATCCCGGTTGGTAGCGCGCGCGCGCGCGCGCGCTTATTTGTGTGCGAGAGGCTAGGAGGCGTCGGAACGAGTCGAGCCTGCCCGAGGCTCGGCGTCGGATTGTCGGGGAAATTTGGTCGGCCGACGGCTCGAGGAGGGGCCGGAGAGAGGAGAGCGCGAGGGGAGGGTCTGAGAGGGAGGGTGGCGAAAGGGGGGGTGTAGGGAGGGGGAGTAAGCGTAGGTAAAGTGCCGTTCTCGTGGCTGAGCCGCCACCGCTTCCCCTTTTTCAATTTTATCTCGGCGAATCGACGTGTATTGCTCTGTGCTCGACAATGCTACCTACAAAGCCAAATCCGAAGTAGAAGTCGAAGTCGGAGGGATAGTCCTTGCTCTCTCTCTCTCTCTCTCTCTCTCTCCCCCTCGCTTGGCGACGGAATATGTGCGCTTCTCTTCGGCTGCACGACAGAGTGCGACCGTCGCGGGGCGGGATCGAGCGGCGCAGGAGAGGGGGGAGCGGGAGAGCGCGTACAACGTTGCAATTAGAACGATCTATTTCCTGCAATTGCGGACAAACTGCGTTTTTCCAAATTTTCCAGCCTGGCAAAGTGGCCCGCTCCACTGGGCTTGGGCTTTGTCGTATGTCGGGAAATATTTTTCAATAGTAACACGCTTCGACACTGACGGATCTTTTTATAGGTTAACCCGATAACTCACGAGTAGCGCCTTCGCTTCATGTCTATGCCTCGAAAAATGGACAGCAGCACATGGCGGATGTTCGAAGATGTTTGTAATTAATGCGACTCACTAATTGGATAAATTTCATTGAAGTAAGGTAACGACTACGATTGCTCAAGATAAATCATCTCTATACTCTTGTAAGTGATAATTTATCGTATTCACAAAGCAACAATTATCGTTTTAATTTTTGGTAAATTTAATCGAAAATTAACAATGTTTGTTATTAATTGAATATTTACAATTTAGATTACTATTATCACATGGCTCATTAGTAATGTTTATCATTATTTTTGCATTAAAAATGCACTTATTTAACGAGTAACAAAAAAATTTTACATTAACTTTTTGAAATTTTAGTAAATGTTTATTTGACACTTACAATGTTTGGAAAATTTTCTTCATTGATTAGCTTCATAAATTTCAATGAACAAATATTCGTGTATTTAAATAATTGAACGTTCTGATGTTTTGATTTTAGAATATATCCAAGTGTTCTTAATATTTTGAATAAGTACTTTTTTTAATTTTTGTATTTATAATATTATGTGGGATGATAACAAAACACTTTTACAGAAATAATTTCTAAATATTTCTCTCATATGAAGCTGGGTCAATAATTTTTGAGTGGAAATTTAATGGCATAAAATTGATTGTTAATATTATAGTTCAAAAGATACATGCAATAAATAATGGTAATGCTACCCAATTAAATTTTATTTAAAAGTACCGAGGAACGTTGGATTAGTTTTATTGCCATATTGTAATTTGTTATAAAAGAAAATGCGCGAAAAAACGTTCGAAGCTTAATTTTTGACTAGAAAAGCCAATGTTTCTCTTATTTCCACTAAATTCAGATCATCAGATTAGAATTTAAAACTCTACTCAGCTCAAAAATTCTTTTAATATCATGTAGCATTATTTTTTAATATCAAGGCATAATAATCTCAGTAAGATTGCTTTGAAGACTTAAAAATTGGTAGTTGAGAGCAAGAGAGAAGCAGTTTGTACCGCCACAGAGCGCGTTATTAATAATGAGGCGAAAATCTAAAATTAAGTAACAATACGAATGGAATTAGCGACAATTCGTCAGTTTAAATAAGAGCTCCCGCGCGCGCGGGGAGGGGCTCCTCGGTCGGTAAAGGGTGCAACCCCCTGAGAGTACCCCCTCCCCGTGTCCTACTCGTGGATAGTCATCCTCTCGAGCACACGGCGCAGCACCGCCATTGACGAAGTTGTCCTCCGAGCAATTATTTTGTTTTCAGAGGCCATGGACGGACCTGGGGCCATCACCTGGGAGGAGTTCGTGAGGAATGCCGAGGAGCTGGTGAAATGGTCGGACCTGTTCTCGGACCACTGGCAGTTCCTCGGAGAGAAGGTGCGTCCGACGCCCGAGCTCCTCTGCAATACCCTCGTCCTACGCGTGTCAGGGCTTGTGATCGATCGACATTCGGCAACAATGAGCGAGTCACCCGCGGGCGCCCGCGCACCCCCGACTCACTTCCTCCTTCCTTTAACCAATGCTTTACAATATAAAAAAAAAGAAAAAAAAAAAGAAAGAAAAAAAAAACACCCACCACTCGCTCGCTCATTTCTTCTCGTGCCGAACCGTTCAAAGGACGAATGTTTTCGCCTCGTTTCATTACATTTGCGGACCATCGCATCACTTTCTCTTTTGACGTTACGTGACGGCTTCGACACCGGAGCTGAGAGGGAGAGAGAGAGAGAGAGAGAGATTTTACCCAATTGTCATCGCCCCCGATTCCTGCGATTATTGCGACTAATAATCCTTGAACCCGCCTAGGTTTTATTATTTTCCTTTTCCTCCCGGTCCCTACTCCAAAACCCATTGACCAGGGGCCCAAGAAAATTATTTATTTGTTTTTGTTTTTTCAAAGGAAATCCCTGGCCAGGCGTATTTGATGCGCCAAGAAAAAACATATGTTCCTATTGATTATCCGATAGATGACTTATATCGAGAGGATAAAGACAAAGTTGAATCTCCAGTCGATAAAGAATGGAGTAAAAAGTTTGATATATGCGAGGACCCGTTCGAAGCTTCTTCTCCCAAAGAAAGACCTTTGATAATGGAACATCATATTTTATGGTCGATGAGTTATGCTGTTCCGATCATTTACTTTAACGGATGGAAATTCGGTAAGTCCGCTTGCGATAATTCAACACTTTATTTTATCCAATGCATAACGCGGTGAGTGTGCCCTTTTCTATTTTTATTAACATTTCGAGCACATTCTTTTTCTTAATTTATAAACAATCGGCTATTCTGTGTCGTCGAGTTTGTTTTACACTGCATTCTTCATGGCAACCAATTGTTCTTATTTAAATGTTCCCTCTAAAAACACGGTTTTTCATTCGAAACTCAAATTCATTTATCGCAATACACTCCATCATTGACCAAATTCAATCGCCCGCCGCAAGATGGCAGCACCGATTTACATCCTATAATCCGAAACTCTTTGCTATCGTTGATAAAGAAGAAAACTATATTGCAAGGATTCCTACATTTAAAACTATGCATATATTCATAGTTAAATTTCTTGACAAAAAATTAAATGTTCTCGCTCATCATTACGTTTATGTTAGAGTAATTTCAATTTCCTTAATTTACAAGTAAAAAGACAATAGAAATACTTGATTATTCACTGGTGACGTTGTAAATTATACACATACATTTTATAAAAAAAAAAAATTTTCTCAATACTTTAATTAAAGAAAATGAATAATTATCTTTGAAACATTGATAAAAAAAAACAATAGAAAAAGTTTATTTAAATGTTTTTTTCGTACAAACATAAAAAGATGAATATAAATACTTCAAATTTGTATCATTAAAACATATCCATCTTTGGAAAATATTACAATTTCATAAATTTGATAATATTGAAATGGACTTTTTATCACTACTAAACCCTAATCTGGAATATTATTCAAGTATGGTAATGGCGTTTGTTTTCTCTATTTTAAGAACATGTGTAAGCTTTTTTCAAATTTCAAAAATTAAAAGTTAATCAAACATTTTTAATTATTTATAATTATGAATTTTAAATTAGTATAACGATAAATTATAATTTAAAGAGCTTATATTTTATAACTAAAATTTGATTAAAAATAATTTTAAGCAAATTTTTTATTTAATATGTTAGTGATATTATTATAAAAAATTCAAGGTTTTATAAACATTATTGCACATTACACAATCAATATGCATCATAAAGTAATTTCAAAAAATAAAATAGAAAAAAATGAAAACATTATGGAAAACATAAATCATGTCCACAGCATCCGTAATAATATTAATGCAATAACTTTAATATTGGATTTATATTGAAAACTTCATAAAATAACTATAAAAATTGTGAATGAAAAATAATATTAATCATGTGGGTAAGATATTCAATTACATAAATAAGTAATAAGGTTTTGTATGAACAGAGTTAATTATTGGCTTAATTAGTAGCCGTATTATTTATTTAAGAAATACACAATAAATGTTCAAGTTTTATTGAAAATTGATTTACTGTTGCAAAAATTGTTAATAAGTACACACACAAACACACATAAAAAAACACATGTATATTTCATATTATTTAAATTTTAGCTTCAGTTACTTATTATAAAATTGATAATTTTTTGTATTTATAAGGATTATCTAGGTATTTAGGATACATAAATAATTTTAAACAACGATTTTGCTTGCAAATCTAGCAATTTATTTGTAAATGAATCGGGTGAGTGTATTTCAGTTAAAAATTTTTATTCACCAGATTACCCTGGTGTTAATCCAGTGAGTGTGGAAGCTGCACAAAGATTGGCAGGGGACGAGAAACTGGCTTACGTTGAATTGTCACAAGCTATTCATCCACTTCTGGGAAGGCCTTACCTGCATCTTCATCCTTGTGGATCTCGACATCTTCTTCAAAGTATGAGTAAGAGGTACACGTTTCAGAGTTTCTTAATTCTATTAAGGTAATTTTTGATTGGTTTAATTTTCTCTGGCTTAGTGCACTTCGCAGTCACTTTGATTCTGGCATGAGATGAATATTTTTATTTTAAACAAAGTTTTGATTATGTGCTGAATAAACGTTATAAAGTAGAAAAGTAGGAATTTTCTCCCACTGTAATTTTAAATTATACGTGGATAAATCCTTTTTTTGGAGGAGAGCTATTTTTCTTTCTTTGTAATGTTAAACTTAAATAAAACAAAAAGACTTTATACTTATCAGTGTGACACAGTTGATCTAAACGATGTATTTTCGTACTTAAATCCAATAAAATATGATAAAACTAATATAAGTTATAAAGTTATTAGGTGAAGCGTAAATAAATCATCGATTAAGAATTAAATTTATGGCTCGTAGATCAATGTCAATGTATTGTGTTAAATAAAGATATTTAAAATTTTTTATTGCTATTTCATGTTCTCAATATATAATTTATAAAAAAATATCTTTTTTAACATAAAAGTTTTTTTTATTCAAGTTACCATCTAAATATTTTATTTTAGTATAATTACGTAAGGATAGCTATGTATGAATAAAATGCTAGTTCTTTGCACGTACTTTTTAAGTACTTTAAATTGAACAAAACAATTAAACTTTCATTTTGTCTATTGCTTAGAATTAATTTTCTGATTAAAGTATTTTAGTTTAAAGTTTCTTTCAACTTCGGTAATACAATGCTCCGAATAGTCCCGATAAAAAAGACAAATGGTTAATTGTCGCCTTGTCTGGGAGAGAAAAGTAAGCCAGCCTTAATGTCAAATAAAATAGAGAAACTCCCACAATCCCTCAATGTATTGCATTGGAGTTATAAAGAAACGTAGGAAGAGCACGTGTGCAATAAAAATGAAAAACGAATCTGAAAAGTTTCTCCGTGTCCAGACAAAGCAAATTTCGATTCATGGGTACCCGGAGCTAAAGATTCCGTGGCATCCATCAGTAAGCTCTACTCACTCCGGGTCTTCCTTGTTTCCAGCACCAATAAAGTCGTGAGCTGGTTGAGCGCCGTGGCGCCGGTGGCGCTGAACCTCCGCCTACGCCCCGAGTACTTCCGGCTGACGAGCGGCAGTGACAGCATCGCCAAAACCGACGGGACCGATGGAGTTCGCGACGATTGAATCCGGGGATCAAGTCTCTTATGCCTCAAAGCTACATTTTCTTAATCAACACTTTGTACAACATTTGAGATGAGTTTTGTTTAACGAAGCAGCCACTTAAGCTTTGAACTTTCAAAAGGGCTCGTTGCTCAGCCGAGCGATTAATGCGAAATATAAGAAACAATTACAACACTTGCGGTTCACTTGATATTATATCGATAATTTATTTTAGATTTTTGCAAGAATCTTGATACGTGTAATCAAATCAACTTCCTTTAATAAATATCTTAATATTTGAAATTACAATTTTTTAGAATTTCAAGAGTAATTATTTCCCAAATAAATTTATTATTGAATTATTTAACATTTATTCATCACCTGGAGCAATGCATTTACACATTGTACTCTAATTAAATGTTACGATTAAATCTATCTTTAAACAATAATGAAAATATGCATAAAGTTATTTTTTATTTAATTATCAGTCTTCAGATTTTCAGAAATCGGCCTCGAGAACAAAATTGCCATTTACTTGATATGTACTCTTTTCCGATTACAATAAATTAAAATATTTTAAAAAATTTATTAATAGAAATTAATTAATAGAAATATGGAAGATTTAAATGATAAATAAATAATATTGTCATGTACTTTCAAATAATTATATTTAATTAAGCACGAATAATGATAGGAAATGCATTGATTGAAATGTAATGTATTAAAAAATATTATTTGATTTTAAAGATTAACAATATAGGTACTATTCATATTAAGGGTAGTTATACGATTATATAAGTAAATTATTAATCTATACATAATTATTCATTTATTCCTTTTAAATTAACTACAATTCACAAAAATTATTTTAATTTTTTCGAGAAAAGTTGGAGGGTAATAAAAATTATAAAATGTACTGGATCACAATTTTTTAAAAACATTGATTAATTGTTTATACTCTTGAAAGATCATTAGAATGTTGTATTATTAATATGCAATTGTACTTTATATTTTAAAAATAGATTTTTTGATTAAGTGACGATTTGAAACATGATTGTAGTTTTAGAATGAAATTAAAGTTTTTCAAAAGAAAAACGAAAATGTGCTTGAGGTAATAAGTTGAGGCATTTTAACTTTTGAATGGCTACACAGAGAATTGATCACTCGACCCTTTTTTTAATTTTGAATTTTAATTATAAAGGATGGCACTCGAAATGCACACACGTCGTTTTTTTAGCGATAGAATTAAAAAAAGTTTGTTTACGAAGTTAAGCAAAAGTTTTTTCCATTTCACGATATATTGATTAGGTTGGATGAACTACACATACCCAATCAGATACTATAAAGAGCAAATGTAAAAAGTCTATTTCTTAAAAATTATTATCAATTACTCGTTCGTGTGTGTTAATAGAAATAAGTTCGATAAAATCGCTAAGGATCGGCGATGTAAAGTTCTCGGTGTGACCGTCGCATCAATATCTTCTTAGTTCAGATTCGGCAGAGTCAGAGTCAACTGGGCAGCTCAAATAAAAGATAAAACCACAAATTTTTAAACAAAAACCAGCATCGCAATGTTATCCCTCATTCTCACTCCCGTCCGTCCAACTTCCGCAACGTGGCCGTTGCCATAACAGCGGAAACCGGTGAACTACCATGGACCAGGACGCGAAGGGTCGAAGGGGGTGACGAGGGTGACGAGAGAGGAGCTTACGGGGGAGGGAAAAGGCGCTTAGGAGTGAGGGTGGTAGTGCTGCTGCACGTACACCGAATGCTCCAAGTGCGCGACGGTTGCCATGGGGATGCTGCGACGGCGCCGCTTGTTGCGCGCAGGGGTGCGGGGAGGATGACCCCGAGGACGCCGTGGGCCCTCGTCGAAAGCTTACAGTACCAGAGTCGAGGGCCTCTGGTGGTATCGATGAAACTAACCTTAACCGTACTGGTCCCCTGAATTAATTGCCGAGTGAACTGTGGGGATGCGATACCAATGGCTCACTTAACGAGGTCATTACTTTTAACATTTTATTTACACCTGACTTAATTTTGCTTTTTCATGATTTCATTAAATTCACGGGGCGCATTTACTTTTTTACTGGGAAGAGTGAAGGTGTACCACATAAATGATCTCCACTCGGTGTTGACTTGAAGGGTTTTATTTTTTCTTTTTTAACACTTAACTGATTGTACATTTTTAATATTTAATAGTTATATTTGAAGTAATGTTCAAATTTTATTTTAGAAAAACTTATTCTTTATAAATTTACATTGTTAACATATTATTATATTGAAATATTTAGATTGCAGTTTTGTTTAAAGTTTACTTTTTTTCAAACCAAGTATTGATGTTGCTAGAAAAAAATGTTTCAATTATTTCATAAATTATTATTATTTCGCTTTTGCTTGGTATTGATTCATATTTTATTACTGCAGTTATCTCAGATTTATGACAATAATTCGATGTATGTTACACAAAATATAAGGTATTTAAATATTTTTAATTAATACATGCATAAAATATTAATTAAAGTAATAGTACAGTGTTCAAGATTAAAAACAATAAAAGAATATTTATTTCGATGATCTACATTATAAATTAAAAGATATAAAATAATTAAATATTATTTATTAATATTCATCGAAATAAAATTTTTTTAAAATAATAATAAAATTAATACATAATAATAATAATTAACACAGTTTTTTTTTTTTTTTTTTTTTTAATTAAACAAAGTAAATTTGAGTTATTTTAAATGACTTTATTCTACAATTGATCTTTTGAATATAAGTATTTAGATAAATTTTTACATTAAATTTTTAATTAAATTAAATAAATTAAATAAATGTTTTACTTTATTCAGAAACTTATCAATATCCCATTACAAGAAATTTAATACTTAATAAATATCATTAGTTTTTAAACAATGAATACCTGTTAGTACACATTTTCTTTTATTATGAGTTAAGACTATAATTTATTATAAAATATATAACATATGTATTTATTATAAATATATGTTAAATAAAATAATAATTTTATATATTAATAAATATGATTTCTTTTATCTACGATTAATTACTAAAAGGCAATTTCATAACTTTACCCTTATTTATCTTATATAATTTATAAATAAAAATTTAAAAATCAATATTTTGTTAAAAATAAATGTAATATATTACATATTTTTGCAATTTTTATCAAAATTCTATATTATACTATTTTATAGAAATATTTTAAATACAAAATAAATAATATTTAAAATACAAATATACTGTAAAAAACAATGACATTTTAATAATATCTTTACGTAATTTTTTACTTTATCAGGCCAATGATATTTAATTATAAGCGTTTAACTTTGTATTATGTGAAAAAACAAAGATGAATGTAGTATAAAAAAGTAGTATAAACTATTTTGTTATAGATATATACTCAATCAATCATATAAAAAAAATTTTAATGCTTATTATTAAGTTTAAATACATGTTTAGATTGAACTGAAAATTTGAAGAAGTTTTGAAAGGAAAACAATGAAATAAGTTTATGAACAAATTTTACAATGTACAAATTTTATTAAATTAATTAATATCAATTGAAAAATAAATATAAGGCACAACCTCTAAGTGTATCAGTATTAAATGAAAAAGATATTTGTACTGATTATTTATTGATAATCATAACTATTTAAATTTTTATAAATTATGGATTTCATTAAAGATGATAGTAATTGATTATCACTAACTAAATAAAAATGATTTAACCAAATATAAGAAGAGTTTTATATAGTAAAAATTTACTGTGAGTAGCATAAGAAAAAGCTCTAGAATAATTTAAAATTATTATGACTACAATAACATTGGTAAGTAAAAAAAAAAAATTTATAAATTTTTAATATTTTGCAAATTTATTTAAAATGAAATCTTTTTATTAATCTAATTCAAATTTAGACAACAAGTAAAATATTCTTAATAATAGTAATCAATAAAAAATAATGAAATGTATTATTGTAAATTAATATTCTAAAAAAATTTTATATATATAAACAATAATTATTACTTTTAGAATTATGTAATTTTATAATTCTTAATTTTCAATGAATTTAATAAATAGTTATGTATTATTCAGTAATAGTTAATTAAAGAAAATAACTAATAATTTAATAACAAATTAAACTATAAATAATATATTAAATGTACCAAATTGAATTTCGTTGTTTTAATATCAATTTTATGGCTATTTTACTTTTGAGGGTATGTTGAGTAGTACAGTAACAAAGTTTTTTATTAGGTATGAAGCATGTATTTATATTTACTGTATATTTGTAACAATTTGTTGAAAGGTAAATATGTTCATTTGTTGTCTTAAATATAATGTATATATAATTAAACTGAAATAGAAAAATTTATCATTATTTGTATACAATCGAAAATGTAAAATTTATTAAAAATATATTTTTAAAGTTATCATTAACAAGTGTTAAATGAGCTATAGGTGAGTTATTTATTTTTTAATTGTAAATATTTTAGTTATTTTAGCGCAAAAATTACTTTTTTTTTACAATAATTAAAAATTAGTTTCATGTCGATATTTAATTGATTCGTGTGCATTCACGCCTAAAATTTTATGTATAAAATACTAATTATTGATAACGAATGAATTTTATAATATTCAAATTATTGATAATTATTTAATATATAAAGTAATTTATAAACATATTTTTGAGAATGATTTTAATGGTAAAAATTAAATTTGTAAGAGTAATAATATAATAAAACTTTTCAATATTTTATTTATAAAATATTTGAAAAACTAGGATCATTTAGTAATATCACAAGTACAGTTGATTGTCTTAAATTTTAATATTATAATGAATAATATGTTAACGTTGAAATACTTTATGATTAATTATGCAGTTTAGTATTGATAATGGGCTCAATTACATTTATGATTGGATTCGATTTTTGTCGTCATACTGGTGTTACAAGTTTGTTTTTGAAATGATGTAATGCCATAATATATGAATAAAAATATAATTGTCGTCGGTTTTACATTCACTTAAGGAGAATATTTAACAAAGATGTTAAAAGCGTTGAATAGTAAATTAGAAAAATGTTAAACATCTGAGTTCAGTGCGCAGTTACGTTGAAACGAAGAGATTTTAATCAAATTGAAATTTCATTCGAATGAAAGTTCAATACCGAGTTTTGTAAATTGTATTCCTGTGTAATTTTTGCAAACTGCTCAGCGACATTTATTGGTGGAGACACGACCTACATATGGAATAATTGCGGAAACAGCCGGGGTTCTGACGTATACCTTTTGTTTTCCTCGAGAACATTTTGTTGAAAAACCATCTGGAGGTCGGTGCGATGGTCGATAAACTTGTTGGCAGTCAAAATCGAAACGAATAATGAGAGCACGCATGCATTACGTATCCGCGTCCTGGGGGAAGATGTTCTTGCGCGGAAGCCGAGAGAGAGAGAGAGAGAGAGAGAGTGAGGAAGAGGGGGAGGTAGGAAAAGCGAGAGATAGAGAGAGAGAGAGAGAGAGAGAATCCGCGACTCCCGATCATTATTTCGAGCCCCTCGCATGTCCCTTTTCCCTTTTTCTGGGGGTGGGGCCGTGGGTGGAGGTGACGCCGCGCGTTCAACAGCACCGAGCCCAACGTCGCGAAGCCTTTGCTCCACCTCGCGGATGAGTTTCCTTGTTTACACCCCGAGGGTTGGCACGGCGTTGAACCGAGGCGAAGTTCCTTGCGTTTACCCCAACATCCTCTAGCGTTCGCCAAAGTTGAGGTTGTGGCTGCGAGCAATCATCTTAGGTTATGTATCACACGTGGGATCACCGGATCTCGCCTCAGACTGTGTGCCGCCTTCCAGATGTTCGATGGTGGCTCTTTGCCAATGACAACGAAAGTTATTCTGATTGTGCATTGCGAGTCGATCCTTAATTTATTCGCGATTCGGCGGTCCATTAACATTAACGAGCTTGAACCTTCCCTGTAAACAGGGGTCACCTTCGTTTTTTAACGTTTTTAACACAAATTTTAGCACTGTTCGCTTAAAAACTTTTCGCGTTTAAATGAAAATGACCAATAACTTGTGTTGAAAATGAACCACACTCTATATTTTGGTTCAAATAATTGCTCAGTAATCCCAATATAAATGTTAAAAGCAGAGTTTTATCAATGATCAATTACAACCTAAAAATTACCAAGAATTTAAAACGAAAGAAATAAAAGTAGTGAATTTTTTTCGAATGATGCTTGAGTACATTTAACAAAAAAGTAAAAATTATTACGTTAATTTGCTTTAAAAATTTCCCTATTTTTTTTTCAAATTATCCGTGAAAGACACAATCACAATAAGGATCTCATAATACAAGAAAAAAAATTACATACGATTTTTCAATTATTATTCAAAATTTTATATTGTACTTCTCGCTAAATACTTACCAATAAAAGGTCTATAAAAAGAATCTGTAAATAAGTTGAACCTGTAAAATGTCAATTATGATTAAACACTAAGTGTAATTAATTTAAAAAATTTAATTAGAATCCAACAACTTTATCACTAGGATTATAAATTTTAATACCCTCAAATTATAATGTGATAAAATAAATTTTTTAATGAATTAAATTATTCAGCTTAAAATTTTATCCATTAAAGTATCACAGAACATCTGAATAATTATATTTCCTTCTATGTAGCAATTTTTTTATCGAGTCTTTATAATTTACTCATTGAATGCATTATTTAAATTTTTTATGTCAAACTGAAATGTTTAGCATATGAAAAGACTTTTTTCAATAATATAAATCCTACACGTGACACAGTTTCTTTGTATTCAAAATAAAATTTTCCCAAATTATTCCGAGTATTTTTTAAATTTTCATGTATAAATTTACAGGTTGCAGAAAATTTATCTATAATTATTCCGAGATGAATATGTGTTTAAGAAGAGTTTACCTATCCATTGATTTTTAATAGTTCTTTTAAAGATAAGTCAAAGTTGTAAGATATTGATCATCCATGAAAATAAATATTAAAAAAAATGTTTCAATTTAAATAAATGCTTTTGTCCAAGAGTGTGCACCCTCCAAATATTAAGTGAGCTCGTAATTTAAAGCTAAAAAGCAAAGTTAAATTTTAGAATTTAAAAGAACACTTGCGTCAAGAATGATAATATATAGTAAAATACAATTGAGGTGATGAATTCGGTTGGACCTTGACGAGTCAGAGGGAAGACGCGAGAATAAGGCTGAGGTCGATCGAGTGTCGGCGGGTCCTAATGAGCGCGAAAAAGATCAAGACACGGGGGTGAAGGAAGAAGCGTCATAAGAGGGTGAAGGGGTGAATCGCGGGGTGGTAGATCCTGTGTAATTGACCGGGGTAATCCACTCGCAATAAACGCGGGGGGCGTTCGTGTACTTGGGTTTTTCGCTGGCTCGATCGACCTCAAGCGCGCGTTCTTGCCCGGATATTACAAGTCGAGAGGGGAAAAATAATGCAAAATCGTCTTTCCCTCGGAGCTTTGGTTGGCGCAGCTTTCCCCGGTCGCGGGAAACTCCCGAGGCATTGATTGCGTGGGTTATGGCCTCGCTTCTTCAGTTGGCCTTTTATTTGGGTTTTACGAGGCCGGAAATTAACGGCTGTAATTTCGCCGGCCATTATGATATCGGAGCTTTTGTCACCATCCATCTCTCTTATTTGAGAGATTTTGATTGACTTTGTCACCGTCGTCTCCTCGACCATTTTCCCTCTCGCCCCTTCCTTAGTTGGTTCTCATTTTGGTGGCTTACATTCCACTCGCTTTCCCACCAACTAATTTTTATCCTGCGATTCGATGATCCTGTAAAATTACAAAACCTCGCTCGTGTCCTCCCAACCGAACAACACTTTTATGAAATTCGAATGTTTTCCAAGTAACGAATGTGCTTGAACGCAATATTGTTGTTGAGCTCCAGTCAAATTTCGTACATTTAGCTAAATTGACAAATAAATACAAAAGATATTTCAATGGAAGCATCAATGATAAATTATCTTGTGCATTTTTTAAATTAGGCTACGTATATTCAAATTTAAGTGATATTATTTGTATCAATAAAAATACAAAGTCCCCAATTTGTATGATCAACTCGACTATTATTTTTCATTTGAGTATCGAAACGTGATTGTTTATCGTAAAATTTAATTAATGATGCTCGATAACATTTCTCGATTGAATGAAATGGCACTTTTTATATCAATTATTTTATAATCAGCGCTCAGATGAAACTTCATCAAATTCACTTATAAGAGTATATAATATATAATATACCGATCGTTTCTGTATCAATAACATATTTGATTCAGTAAAGTTCAAATATATCTATACGTATATTGCAGTTAAAATTAAAATTCGATTTTATATACTTGAATATACTGAACGTCATAACTGTGAATCTCATTAAAAGAAAAACAAAAATATATACATCAATAAAAGAAAACGAATACAATATTCACAAATAGATTTTTCTAGAAAATAAAAAGAAGGAAATTTACGAGCGTAATAAGAAATTTTAAGGGAGATAAAGATCAATATTTATATTAAGTGTGTGCTGTTATAATATACGAGGTTTTGTATCTCCATTCATATTTGTCATTTCACATTTTGTCAACGAGATTATGCTGAACAAATCTTTATGCAAGATAAATAACTACTTAATACCACTATTTAAATACCTATGTGATAATATTTCTTTGTGTTCGTAATTAATGTTGGTTCGTACATGGATTATTCAGTGATTTGAGTTTTCACTCATTTAAAAACATGCTTTAAAAGCCACAAAAGAGCAAATATTTTAAAATGTATTACGGACAGATTTTGAACAAGCATTATTTAAACGCAAAATTTTTCTTATTTGTATTATACTTTTCAAAGAAGCGAAATCTACATTTATATCTAACAAAGTTTTTACTTAAAAGTATCAATTGTGTAGTTTAAAACATTAGCTAGCATTTTTTTTATTATTTATTTTTTTATTTAGTTTACATACTCGTGTGTGTATATGACATTTGTTGCAATTGCCTTGTGCATACTAACTTTAATGTTAAATTAATTTTTTTTTTTTTATTTTTTTTGAATTGTTTACACGTGATACTCTTGAGTAATTCGATGGTCATTTTTAAATATAATTTGAAAATAAAACACAAAAAATAAATATAATGAATATTTTTAAGTAAATATTCCATTTTCCGCTAATATATTAGTTATCAACTATTGTTCTGCGTTGCGTTAACTCCAGAATCGTGAATTATCAATTAAGTTTTAACCAAGCAAATACAAATATACAAAATAAATCGTCTATTTACAATATGAATAAATAAATAAATAAATAAATAAATAAATAAATAAATAAATAAACAAATAAACAAACAAACAATGTCGTTCTCTTTAATTGAAATTTTATTTACAATTTCTAGCTTTACAAATCTGGATGACACATACGACGATAACTCATATTCGAGCTAAACAAAACTTTATTTAAAAATATATTATAAAATTAATTGAAACTAACTACAATAGCTTATTCGGAGTGTCGTGGAATTCAGTTTGAGGACGATAAAATGCAATGGAAGCTAAGGCAAAAGAATATTTTTTCTTTGTAAAACCTGGCAGAATAAATACAATGTCGTTGTAAATGAGAATAAATCCGGCATTGTGCATCGCTGGATGAAGAACGTCGAATATTCGTCCAAACAATGGAGAACTGAAGCAATAATTGTAACGAAATGAAGAGTTGAAAAGCGACGATTCGAATTGGAAAAAAGGAAAAAATTGGAAAGGAGAACAAGGAGAGGATAAGGGAAGGAAGCCTCGGGGAGGCCGAAGGAGAGGGGTAGAGGCTTTGTTGGTCGTTGGCAAAGCCCCGGGTCCGGATGACCAAGGAAGAGGCAGCGAGGAGCCAGTTGCACTGCGCATTGGACGGACCCTCCAGGATTACCGATGACCGCGAAGAGGATTACTCCCGGTGAGCCCATCCTCCGGGGCTATCGATCGAGCTGCCAGTCCGTTCATTCAACGTCTTCTCCTCGGCGGCCGCCCCACCGGGTGGCCCCGTCGAGGAGGCCGAACGGGGGGAGTGCGCCTCCGCACTCGAGCGCGGCGTCCTCCGTCGTCGCGCCACAAGTGTTCGTGGCGTGATCGCGCGAGGTCGGCCCTTATCCCACGCGGTGCGCTCTCGACGGCTCCAGAGGACGACGCGCGACGCAGAGCCACTGGCGCGTTGCCCCCGCCCTCGTCCCCCGCCCCCACCCCCGAACCCTTGGTTCCAGTCGACGAGTGCTGGCTCCTCGCTCTCTCGTTCTCCGAGGTCCAATTCGCGATCACCACTTACGACTCCCTTATCGCAATTATCGTGGTAAGCCCGCCGAGTGTCCGCAGCTTTGAGGATCAACTTTTAAGGATCGCATGAACTTTTACCGAATCCGATATCCTCCCTTTGCTCGTGAATCACGTTGGACTGGACTTTGAGTACTTCCTTGAGGAGCTCCCGCAAACTACTGGAAAACCTACCTCGTGGGAACGAAAATTTTCTCTGGCAATGGTGTGTGTCAAAACATGTTTTCATCTATATTTAAACAATTTTACGGAAATAATTCAATAAATCTAGAGGCATTGCGTGCTTCTAATTCTCGTGTACAATGCAAATCGTAAATTTATTCAAAATTATTTCATAATCGGTCATTACTGGACTCTACAACAATTTCATTCATTTTTTTTAAGCATTTCATTGTACAAGATTGTTCTTAAACTTTTAATTGCAAGAATCGTAAATGTATTTCATTGCTTTGGTTATTAGAATTGTTAACAAAACAGTCAATACGGAATATATGCAATTTAATACCGGGGTTAAGGTTTTATTAAATCGTTAAAAGAGATAGCGATAATTTTTTTCAAAACGGTTTAAGCATTAAAAAATAATGCTCGTATGTACGTAATTGAAAAAAATTTGGAACATGATAGTTTAAATTTTTTAATAAAATGATCACAGTTAAATTTATGCTGCTGTGCTGTAAAAAAATCATGATATGAATTTTTATTTTTTTATATTATTTTTCGATATTCAATATTAAGCTAGAAATAAAAGTATTTGAAATTTTCAATTTGTAATGAGATTTAGTTTGAACAGTTGCAAAAAGTTCCGCATTTATTCCACTTGAATTTATACCAATAAAATTTATTTTATATTTAATTTTTCTGGAATGATTTATTAATGATTTATAAGTTATATTTTAATGCAGTACTTATCATACAATATTTTTTTATGTGGTTTGAGAGAATTATTTTATTTTACCCTGCTGAGCAAAGCGGAGCCTAATATAAAAAATAATTTTACAAATAATTAAAAAAAAAAAAAAAAATTGAATTGTACAATAAAGAATATAAATAATTACTTGCAAAATATTTTGATGTTAATTATATATTTATGCATATCTGTTGATAATTTGTAGATTATAACATAAAATATTCTTAGAGAGTAATTCTTTATGTGTAAATGAATTCATTATTTATTATATTCTGTTATCGTGAAAAAAAATTATAATTTATAGCTTTACAAAAACAGATTTTATATTCATAAAAATTGCATTATATTATTAAAAGTTAATGCAATTAAAATAAAATAATCATAAAGTAAAAATTGAGCATTGCATTATTTACTGAGGTATTTATCTTTTTTTATATTTTAATACTGCAATAATAAACCGATTATAATTATTGTGCTTTTGATTCAAGTTTTTCTTTCATCAATAGAAAAATGTATTTAAGTAAAAAGGAATATAATTAGTACTGGCCATTGAAAATCAGGTGTGTAATTAAACAAAGGACTAAGTAATTAAGTGGCGCAAGTCCAATTTCAAAAACACACGTACCATTTCCCTTTTCAAAATTTATAATGAAATCTCTTTGGTAATTTTAGGCAAATAAATAGAAATTATGTTGAGATTTGTTTGGTCGAGGCCGTAGTGATTATTTACCATATTGAATGTGCCAAAAGGCAACGAAAATAGTTGAATACATGAGAATTAGATAAATATGCTTACGATCGATTTTTAATTGTATGGGTACGATAATTGTTGGATTAAAGGGTTTCACGCAGTCAAGGGTCACGAGTACTTTGCTCAAATTCTGAAAATATTTATATTGTATTATTTTTTTTTCACTTGCATTTTTCGCATTGTATAATTTAGATTTGCTTTACTCTTGTTGATTTCGTGAGTATCAAGTTTCGTATTTTGAGCGTAAAATAATAAGTAAGAAAAGTTAAAAAAAAAAAAAAAGAAGAAGAAGAAATTAATCGCAATTGTTGCCGTAGGATTTATAAATTTTAACTGTCACTGAATAATTTAATTAGAAGAAATTTACTTTTAGTAAAATATTACACGCATCTTCTAGAATTTTAAATTGTATAATTTTTAATTGATTGTTTTAGCTACATTTTATTTGCGTATCATGTATTTACGTGAATTCTGAAATTCGATGATAATTATCATCTCATAAGTTATTTTGCCAATAATATATTCGTAGTATTAATTTTTTTATTCTTCCGTTATTTTTATTATAATTTAATTGCCTATAATTTTTATTAGCTACACAAAATAAACTATTAATACAGTATTATTTAAAAAAGAAAAAAAAAAAAAAAAAAATGAATCTGTTTGAGATATATACTTATCTTTTTTGTTATTAGCATTTTTATGTAAAATTATTTTATTTTAGTTTTTAATATTAAATTATGTAATTAAGCTATTGCAGAATGCCTGATTTAATTTTTTATTTTTAATCGATAATTTTTTATATCGAAGTTAAACTACTATTTTAATCAAACAATAAGTATGATATAATAATATATCATTCTTCCAATGCAATTCAACAAATTTTAATATTTTAACTAAAAATTGATTTAAATATGAAAGAGCAATAAATATTTATGAATTGAAATAGTGAGTCGTTTTAAAATACTCGAATGGATTTTCGGCAAAGTTAAACACGTTTTTAATGATTTTTAGTGATAAGAGTATGTTTTATTTATTTGAATTTTTTACCAGATTTAATCTAAAAATAAAAATCTTAGTATAAATTCCTTAATAATATTTATAAGGAAAAATAAAATTAAATATAATCGTAGAATAATTGTACCAAAGATATATAGTTTATATTAATAATATTATGTTTTAGAAACTTTATGTTGTCTTAAGTTGTTTAATCGAAGAAGTAAATTTTTTTTTTATCAACTATAAACAGTATTTATAAGCAACATTTTAACTTGTTATCATTAAAATGAAAGTATTTGATATTGCAGTGAATACAGAGAGTGTATTCTTGTAAAATTACCAAAAGGCTACGTATGTATTGAGCAGGGACTGTTGCCCCATTACTGATTTAAACATAAATTCGTGCATTAAGTCATATATTATCTGTCCATTCAAGTAAGACCTCGATATCGCTCCGACAAAAGGCATTCTTATTTAAATATCATAAATTCAGAGATGAAAATAATTGAAATTGGAAATTAAAGTAGAAAATGAGGATTTTAATTCGAGAGCTCTGGTGAATATAATCATTGGTAGAGTTAGCGCAACAATTAATTAAAATTAATGATGAGATTAAATTTTTGGTCAGCGCGGTTGACTAACAATTAAAATAAAAATAGAATGACCTACGCTATCGCCGATTACGTGTGTCACAAGTTAGAGGCTGTTTATTCGTCTAGTGCAAGGATATTCTGTTATCAAGCGTTCGTCAAGACATCGTAATGTTCACTTGACGAATGCCCTTTGCAGTAAAAATCCGATTACACTCGACTCGCGCGTTCAGCCTGCAATACATTTGCAATAAAATGCACAACGAGGTATGAAAAAAATATGATCTTCAGCAACGTAACATCCTTCGAGGAAAATAGTGTAAAACTCAATTCCCTTCTTTCCTCCTCGCCCTCCCCCTCCCCCTCCTGCCCTCCGCAGTGCACAATGACGTTTCGTTTCTCTCTGGCTTCCTATGCGCACTCGAGTGTTCCTCCTCCTCCTCGTCCTCCTCTTGTGGATGGACGAGCGAGTGAGATGGAGGGCAATAAGTTCTTTATTATCGGATTAAGCGTACATTTACATTGGCAAGCCCGCGATGCTCCGAGGATGATATAATCGTCACTTCCGGTGGCTTGACATTCAGCCTCGGGAGTTCAAACGTGTGTGCGTCACGTGGTCTCAAAGACGGGCAACTTCCTTTTCCGGATCATCGATTGTGCCTCTTCTTGTAAGAAATGAAGGAAAAATAAAAGAGGATGGGGGTGGGGGGGAGGAGGAGGGTGACGGAATGAGGCACGAGCGTCTAACTCGTTTTTGAGAGGTGAAAAATGCAGGAATCACGGGTCTGCGCTATTAAAGTGACTTTGCGCAATTTCTAAGGTCAGCACGTTTATAACGAGGAAAAATCCGATCATCCTTCGCGAAAATCGTATGCGATTGCAAAAGTATAAAAAAATAATTTTTCCGTGAGATTGCAATATATAACTCTATTGCACCTCGGTTCATCTGATGGCAACTAAATAACAGAAATATAAAACACGAACTTTTCGATTAAATTTATCGTGTGTCTCAATAACTATGATTTGGTTGAATTTATGATATGTTTCATTCAAAAAACATTTAATTAAGTGACACCTGAGGCTGTTTGATTTTTCCTATAATTTAATATTAATACAAATTCCAAAAGGTATTAATATTAATATTTCTTGAAGTTTACCATATAAAAATTATATTTTTTAAATATCATAAAAATTAAAAAAAAAAAAAAAATATTTGGATATGTTATATGTTGAAAAATAATTATAAAAATTATGCTTTTTATTATATTGTAAAATATTTATTTATAAAACAAAGTATTTGTATTGTTTAATTATTTAATATAGATATTATTAACATGTATTCTGTATATATATTATAACACATTCGCATTAATATTATATAAATTTCTATTTAAAATCGTCAAGCATTGATTAAAAATAAATATATGAACAGTGAAAAGTATTTTTCTAAATTCATTTACAAATTACATTTTTCAAGATTTTTTTATGCTTGAACATTTTTAAACAGATAATGCTTTTATAATGCTTTTAATGCTCAGTGATAATTTTTAACCAAGAAATCCATTCATTTACTGAGTTATATTTTTTATTACACCATTGATGAATTTATTTGGTTATATTATTATGAAAATAATTTTGAATAAAAATATAAATAAAAAAAAAAAATATTATCAAGATTTATTAAAGCGATTATTGACTGTTTTATAGTAACGGAAGTTATATAGAGCAATTTTTATATGAGAAAAATTTCGTCTGATTATTTATTTTTTAAATATTTAATTAAATATGAAATATTTAAAAAGTAGTTGCAGTTCATTCAAATATTTTATTTAAAAAAAGTATAATAAGTACATACTATTTGAAATTATCTACACTAACTTTTTCGAAAAATAAATTAAAACTTTAAATTCTTTTTAATCGTTTTGTAATTAAATTGAGATTATAATTATTATGATTAGCATAAAAAATATGAAATTCATAAAACTATTCAAATAAATGAAATTCTTTTAAATAAGTAGTATTTTTTCGATTATAAATGCTGTATAATTTTGCTCACAAAGTTTCATTATTTTTATAAAATTTAAAATTTTAAATACGAGGAGTGACATTAATGTAAGTTTTTATAAAAGCATTTTAATGTAATGATTTTTGTAAATTTAATTTAGTGTAATGATTGAAATGTGAAAAATTTGTGATAAAAATATAAAGATTTCACGTAATGAAAATGTAAATATTAATAGATTATTTTTTCGATGAATAAATCTATATTGAAATAGCTTACTCTTAAGAATTTATTTTTCTTGTTCATAAAATATTGATTTAAATTGTATTCTATTTGCATGATTTAATGGATTTCCATTGATAAAAATATAAATTATAGTTGTCAATAGATACGAGCGTACTTATTTTTAAAAACATATACCAAATAAACACTTATATACATGTACATAAATACATGTATGATCAAATTCAAACAGTTCACACTTTTGAATAATCCTTTATAAATACGTCTTGAATCGAATTTTAAAGGTTTTATAAGCAGTAAATTTATAAAATATATGAGTAATTACATGCAGGTATAAATCAGTATAAGAATTACACAAAATAAATTTCATTGAGAATCATAAATTTTAATATTTATAAACATTGTTTATAAGTATTAAAATTTATGATTTGACTTAAGGAAACATCGACATAATAATATGTTTAGTTACTAGAATGCAATTTTTCGATTTATTGTTCAATTTATGCTCTATAAATATATTTTTTTACATACAGTGATCTCAATAAAATAGGAATAATTACACACACTATTGAAAAATTAATAATCCGAAGAGTGCAATAGTTATTTGGGAAAAATATTAGGGTTTTACTGAAATATACGAGATTGATTATTTTTTTTTGAAACAAGGGTAAAAATATCTTCATTTTCATTAGAGTGTCCGAATTTTGAAGAATATAGTCTGTAATTCCTGAGGATTTATTTATTAACATATAGGAACTTATTCAAATACCGATTCTCGACTCTATTTGCACCTTTCATCCAACATTAAACTGTATTTTTAAAAGGTGACTCAATTTTATTGTGGAAATTTAAATTAATCGAGATGCTTCAATTATATTAAATGTTTAAGAGCTGATTTGGCTATGCTAAAAAATTTCAATAAATATTTAAGGTTTTTTTTATAAAGTTTTTTTGAATTTTATTGAAAAAATTTTAGTTATAGATTACGTTTAGTAATGCATTTTTTGGAATTTTAATTTTGTTGTATGTACAGTTGTATACAGGACAATAAAAAATTTTTCATAATGGAACAAACGTTTCTGCATGTTCAGCTACTTTATTTTCGGAGAAATTAAATTATTTTTCAACAGTTTTAAATTTCAAAAAACTTGATCTAAATAATTTGTACGTTTTTAATTTAAATAATTTTCGAGCATTAAATTCATGGAATATTTCTAAAAGTTTTGCAATATTCCATTCGTATACCTTTCAAATTGCCACTATTTATTTACATACATTATTTGTATAATATTCTTTTATATTTGGTACTTAAAATAAAATTTTTGATTTTTGATTGAAATCTGATTCTAAATTAGATATTTCTTTTTTTTTAAATTTTAATTTTTTTTATGGGATGAAAATATTAAATGATACCGGTTTTTATATTTCAATAATTTTATGACACATAAAATATCATGTTTGTTAATAAATAAATTAAAAAACTTACATGTATTATTTCAAAACAATATACAATTTCATTATGATAATAAAATATTTACAATATTTTTGTACAATACCTTCTATTATAACATAGCATACTATCTTTTATTTCTATATCTATATAACATAAATTAATTATCATCTAAAAAATTATTAAAATGTTGTGCTGAATTTTATCGAAAGTAAAAGTTACCATATTTCGATAATATTTTGATTTAACGTTTTTATTAGAAAAAAATTAAATATATTTTAAAGAATTATATTAATGTTAACTCAATTATAATCTCGTAGATTAGAATGTATTACAATTTAATAAGCTTTAATGTAAAGCCAGAATTAATATTAAAAAAATATTTTCATTAACGACTAAATTAGAAGCATATTTAAAATTAAAATTTCTGTTAAATTGTAAATTTAATAACAAATTTCAGTAATTTCATTTATGTATCAATCGTTTAGTCCATATTATAATCAGAAGTTGAAATATATAAAAGTTGCAGATTAAATTTGCAGACGTTCTTAAATTTTTATGGAATCCAAAAATGTGCTTTTACATTTGCTATTTTCATAAATAATAAAAATAAAATGTATTTAAGATAAATTTTACATAAATAGATTTATCTTAAATCCAGTTGCATAAAAGTAGCTACAACAGATAAACATGGATAATCTAAAAAATATTACACTTAAAATTCCAGGATAATATATAACGTTATTTTAAGACGTTTAAGTGAGTATTTGATCAATGCTAATATTAGCAACGAGAATAACAATATGATTAATTCATTAATAGTTAATTTTTCATTTCAATAAATTATAAGCGAGTATTGCTAGTTATTATTGTCCTCACACTTAATGATGTAACGTAATTTCCTGTATCAAAATTACATCTCTGCATAAAATATAAATGTCAGGCAGTTTAAGCTTTGATGAATTCACATTCTTGGAAACTGCAATCGGTGCACATTTTTTCATAAGTCAAGCATCGATCATTTATTTTGGGATCATTCGTATCAGCATGTGTGCAGGCGTTCAACAACGGAACTGCAACGTATCTCGACACAACCCAATTCCCGAAGTTTTCTTTTCCATTTTCCGATTTCAGGGGCGGGAGAAAAGTCACGTAATCTCGAGAAAGCAGCGCGACACGTTTCCGGCTGACGAGTGAGACGAGAAGGGAGAGGCAGAGAGAGAGAGAGAGAGAGAGAGAGAGAGAGAGAGAGCGAGAGACAGATGAAAACCTGAAAAACCTAAAAACCTTTGCAATGTATTCGGTATATACGAGAGAGCCGCGCAGCACAAGACAGAAAAGAGAAGAGAACAAAACGCGAATGCTGCGGGCCTCGAGATTTTGCCTCAGGAAAGCTTTTCCGACACAAGGCCGACAAAAGAAAATGCGGCGACCCATTTACTTGGTGTTAATTCTCGTTTGGTCCAGCTCGGCTTTCATTTCTTTGTCTCCGCATCCATTTTCCGAAGTGGAGATCAAAGGGATCAAAAACTCGTCCGAGTTGGTTGTCCTTGAGTTGCACGAGCGGGACATCGATCGGCGCCTCCGTGCAAGACTCGCGGACACCGCGCCGAAGGAGACGCACCTCGAGAGCTGATTCGATCCCTTTTGTCCGCTCATCGTCACAGAGTCCCAGCAGGAGTGGAGTGCAGCGCGACCGGGGTCGTGGCGACGAGGTATTCGCCTGAGTCGGGAAATCGGAAAAGCGGTCGGATAAGCGGACGGCCCCGCGCCCCCCCCCCAGGTCTCCCGCCCCCGCAGACGCCGAGCTCGTCGGCACAGTCCATTTCTACGGGACTGGTACAGCCATTGTGCTAACCCTCTCGGCGATCGCGCCCTCGACCAAATGGACGTTTTAGTATTTCACTCGCAGTCGAAAGCGTTTTAATGAAAATGTATGACTCGGTCGAATGACGTTGGCTCGGGTTGTTTTCACCCCCGACTTCCATTTGTTCTACCCACCGCTGCTTTTAAGCTTTCTGAAAAATTATTAATGAGCCTCTGTGATTTTTAAAAGGTCTAATGCTTGATTTACTGCCTTTCCACCCCCCACCCCCCTATTGTAACTGCATTATTTTACTCTATGCAAAAAAATGTGAAATATAACTTTCGAGAGACATTTTTTTCATTTTTCTTTTTTCTTTTATCTTTTTTTTTCTTCTAAATTGAAACCACTTCAACATTTCATGATAAAGCTTTGATTTATCGTTTGAGCTTACACTTGAAAGTGTACATTGTTACATCTGTTTATGAAAATCGTGATAATATATTGAATATGTCGGTGAATTTAAAACAATGAAAACTAATTTAAACTTTCTCAATTTCAAAAGTGCGAATGTAATTTTATCTTTTAATATGAATGTTAGGTAATAAACAATAACCTCCACTTTATTAACAATTTATTTACTACTTTAAAGTTGAATTCTTTTATGATTAATATTCTAAAATTATTTTTATACATATATATAATTCTACTCACACAACTATCTATGAAAGGAATATTTTTTTGTGTGTAAACAAGTAGGATTTATTACGGCCTTACGACCTGTAAGCCATGCAAAGACATTTTAGTTTAGTTACGAACTGAAAACGTTTCTGCTGATTTTCTCAATTCAAAAGTATTTCAAGTAAAGATTTTGATTGAATTGGAATAAAAAGTCCACATATGTTTTTTGTAAAATTTTACTAAAAAGTATAGAATTTACTGAATTTCTTACTTATTTATAGATAAATTGTTTGATTTTTTTTATGCTTGTAGAATGAATGTTTTACGTAGGTTAAAGAATGATTTTATTAATTTTTATTTTTCATCAAATATAATCATCACATTGCTCTTTACTTACTTTTTTAAATGAAATAAAATATTTAGGTACCTTAAGAATTTTTTTATATTTTAAGTTACCTGACGTTATTCATCATCTTTAAATACGAGAAAAATTATCACTACTATATTTTTCAAATGAAAAGCTCAAGATTTTACATTTAAAAGCTTTTTTGACACTTATTTATTTGTGAAAAACATATTCATGAATTTTATATTTTACATTTATTTTATATTTATATTTATATGAAATGATTAAAATACTGCTTTATGTATCATTTTTGAAGTATAAAAATTCTTATCGATAAGTTCTGATTTTTAACAAGAAAAATATGCAAAATGCACAATATAAAGTTAACCATTATATACATTATTATATTGTACGTAAATAGAAAAGTTTCGAGCTTTTTTCATGAAATATGATAAATAAAAACTGTGAATCAAATATAAGATAATCATTGACCTACTAAATTCACGTGATTCACAATATTCATAAAAAAAATACTATAGCAAAGTCGTCTTAATAATTGTTTTATTCACTTAAAGTTTATCTGTTCACGGTTGAACATTGCTCATTTTGTACTATAGCAATTTCATCTTTATGTCAGTGGTATTAAATTATAAATTAGAGAGGATTGCACTGCTGAGGTAATACTTGTTCGGGATAAAGTGAAAATGCATCAATTTGGATAATTTACTCTTCGCAACCAAAAGTACTTCCGGAACGCGAAAAATTCAATGTTTAATTGTAACTGCAACTGCTTTCTTTTAAATAAGCAGAAATTCATTTTTAGTCACTTGTACATATTTGATTATATATTTTTGCATCAAAGAATTCCAATAAATATTCGGTTAAAAATGAAATAAAATTAATAACAATGCTATTAATGTTACTGTATACATACAAGTGCTGATAATTATAGTTTTAAAGATATTAAATTAGCGATTTTTTCTTACTCGTTAATTACATCTCAGAACTATAAAGAAGTAACATAGTTATTGAAGGGAGAGTAACTCAGTAAAATAACAATGAAAAAATAATGAAATTGCACATTAGTTATTTCTATTATTCATTATTTCTGCAAGACGTCTGTTTCAGCGAATGAATAAAATTATTACGAATGCAATTAAAATACATCGTGTGTGAAAATTTTTTGATTTTGTATTCACGTTTAAGTGCACTACTTGGGAACGTTTTAATTTATTTTGAAAAATATTAAAGTAAATAAAATTGTAAATTGAATAATTTAAAAGGCTACTCTAGAATCGTAAAAGCTTTCATTTTCAATTTTGTTTGAATTTATAAATTAATTTATAAATTATGCGTTTAAATGATATTTTAAATTTGAACGAGTAAATAGAACTAAAAAAAAAACGTTCATTTTCATTAAAGTTTCTCAAGCTAATGTCTTAATTAAACAATGAAATAATAAATTTGTGGAGTAACTAGTTTTGGGAAGCTTTCAGTTCGATTAAAATATCTATTGTAACTAAGATATCAATCTGCCACGAATCAAACAATCCTTCCTAGCTTTTCGCGTCCTCATTGCAATTCGTCGGTACGAAACTTACACAAATTGTTCATCCAAGTGTAGAGTTATGTATTCAACATCCCGAGGGGTTTTCAAGATCCTCTGGGAGTCCAAAACTCCTTCGAGTGAAATTATCCTATACACATACACACCGACACACTGCTAGTAGGGAAGGTCGTGATTTCGAGTGCGCGTGAGTCTATTGATTTTTCCGACAGCACCAGCGGGAGCTTGACAGAGTGAGTAAGTGAGTAAGAGGTGAAGATAGATAGATAGATAGATGGATATATAGATAGATACACAGAGAGAGAGAGAGAGAGAGAGAGAGAGAGAGCGAGCAAAGTTCTTATCAGACGGCGGAATTATCTTATCACCGGAAGTAACGTTCGGGCCTCACTTTCACCTCATGGATGAATTCGAATACGCACTGAAGTTGGCTGCTGGATGGTGGATGTAGCTGATATCTCCCATTTATCCCTTTTACCGCTTTCCACACTCCGGGTCCGTTGAATACCATCCTCAAGTTCCTGAGAGCTTTTACCTCTAGGTGTCTTGGTAAATCACGCCCTCCTTCCCTCACTGCTACCGCTCCGTTGACCTAGATTTTTTTGAAAAGTCTTTTAAATGATCCACTCGAATGGACGCCAGATGCCTGATGATCATAATAATTCGTTTCTCCAAACAATTTCAACCGCTTCTTTTTCTTTAACTTACTTTTGTCTTTCTTTCCCTTTTCTTCATTATTATTATTATTATTATTATATGAAAAATGAATCACAATACTGGTGGACATTCCGAAGAAAATTATTACCATCTCCTTCATAAATCGCAGGAACCGTTTTTTTATTCAAAAACTACTCTATTTGAAAATTTGCATTTTTTCCTCTTTACAACTATCTTTTCTGAATAAATATTTCTTTATATACATACATAAATTTGCGCGCGCGCAAACACACACACACACACACACACACACACACACCAAATTATTACCATTTAATATAGCAAAGACAATAAATGTAAAATAACTGAAAATAAATACCTGAAGATATTTTAGTCAAAATAAAAAATATTTTTTAATTTAATCACACATTATAAATTGGTCTTTTAAATATATTTGTAATATTTTTGATAAAATTAATTTCTTGTAAATTGAACTACAATGAACATTAAAAAATTAAAAATTGAAAATTAACTTAAGGTTAAGTGTAAAAAAAATCTAATAAATAAAAATAAAATTAAATTAAATGTAAAATAAAATAAATAGTTCTTATGAAACCATTACTTAATAACTGAATTTTTATGTCTCTTGTTGCAAATGAATTTTTGATTAACTATGAACAGTTTAAAAGCTTTCCGTGAGTGTATTAATGTTGCTATATTTTACACATATAATAGATAAAAATTTAGTATTTAAAAATGTAATGTCATTCAATGTTGAGAAGAATATTTTGTAGTAAGTGCCATAGTAATAATGAGGTAGACTGTATAATGAGATAAGGATGACATATTATTTTATACGGTAAAAATGAGATCCATTAATTAGGCTTATTGAGATCCTCTATTTAAATTAATATTACGCATTAATTCATAATTATGCTCTAGAGAAAGAAGATAAGTATTGATTAAGTACAACATTTATAGAACCAATAAGGTTTTGGGTGTTGACGATAAGCTTTTATTTAACAACAATCTGTGAGAATAGGAGGTTACGAGTAAAAGTTGTATTTCTTCGAAACAATTACCTCTTCTGTAAATAAACTAACTCCAAGTTTTAATATTCAAGGTCAGAGGAGGTGCAGTCGAGGGTGAACCGAGAGTCAGGAAGAGTGGAAGTGGGATGAAGTACGGAAACAGGAGGTTTTAAAGCGGCAAGTCAGCCTTACAAAGGGCAGGAGAGGAAGCAGCAAAATATAAATCAAGCCTGGAGAGGAGGAAGAACGCACGCAAACTCCCGGAAGTCTGTGCAATTCGGTGGAGCACAAGTGCTAAACGAGCCGGAAGTGCGGAAAGACTCGGGCTAAATTGTTGAGCCCCCCGGTGCGAAAGTGAAAAGAGTGCGAAAAGCCATCGAGAAGCCGCCGGACGGCGCGGATCTTGGCGCTCGGGCTCGCCAATAAAAAGACGCCAGACTCCGATCAGCCTCAGCTCCAGCTTCCGACCTCCGACCTCCGACCTCCGACCTCCGATCAGCCTCCGACCTCCCCCACCCCTCTCTCCTGGTCGTTTATACGCAATGATAGGCCCGCGCGACAGGAAGGGATACCAGTAGGGGGAGATTCGCCGGCGGCGGTGGTATCGCTCACAGCTAATCGTACCACCCAAGGTGGCACAGATTGCGAGACCCCAACCGCGGCACCGACGGGCGCATCCTCCGGACAGCCCATTAGGGCACGCCGCACGGGCACTTCCGGTGCGCACACGTGAGACCAGCGACTGCTAGGAGGCGCGCCCCGACTCCAAGTGCGGAGCTCATCTCCTGGGCGAGGAGGAGAGCCAGCGGCAGGAAGCAGAGGCGAGGGAGATACCCAGCCACCAGAGACATGGAGGTAGCCACTGAACTGTGAGTAACCGATAAAGTTTCTCCTTTGTTGCGAATTTCGTGGATGTTGGTCGGGCGCAAGGGATCCTACCTCACCCTTTAGACACGAGACACAATTTAGTTTGACATTATTTTGTGCGAACGTGACCGAAGCTCGATATTCAAGACGAACCTTCTCTTTTTTCCTCTTTTTTTTCCATGTCTTACACTATTTTACACTATTAAACCGTGTCACTTCAATTTTTCTCAAATACAAAAGCGCGATCCAGAATTCAAAATGAGCTTTCACAGTATCACCATTTCAATCCCTGAGCATTCTTTTCTCATCAACTATTTAGTGCTTCCTTTACTCACATTACTTTACATTACTATTATAAATACCAAAAGAAATAAATTGATTAAAACCTTGAAAACAATCATTTCATCAAAATAATACTCATTCATAATGCAATTTCACGTATTCCAATGAAGTTTAATTCAATAAAATTCAGAATTACCAATGCCATTAATTTCAACTCATTATTTAATCGATTGTATAAGAATTTTCTCAATTCTTTTTCTAGCCACTTAACCGAGCTTTTTCTTTCTTTCTTTTTTTTATTGTATATTATATAAAGTTTAATCTATGCTAATGCATAGTTTAAACTTTAAGTGAAATATTGAGTAGCTATAAACAGAAATCAAATGCTGAATTTAGCATCAAAGAATATTGTAGTGCAACGTTGGTTATTATTTAATATCGTCACTTAAAATTAGAACCAGGCTTTATTAAAGTAATATATAAGACAAAATTACCTATAGGAAAAGATCTGAGTTTTCCACTTTTCCCTGTATAATTGAAATATTTGCATCAATACCACTGATTTCTATACACGTGCGTTCATAACCCAATGAGAAATTATTCCTTGTACCTGCACGTGCAACATTGCATTAAAGAAAGAAAGAGAGAGAGAGAAAAAGAGACATTAATTAAAATTTATGAAATTTAATTGTACTTTTTTTTTTTAATTGTACTTTTCTAATTAAAAAACAGTTAAAAGATCAGTCTCATAACAAACTGTTTGTTTTAATTATTCATTTTTAAATATTTCACTTGACTTTTTAACATCTGACTTCATTTTTAAAAATGTAAAAAACTTCCGAATACATAATTTTATGTCTTAATGACTTACGAATCATAATGTGCAATCTATCCGAATGCCTGAAATCTCTTTTATATACATAAAAATTTTTTAGTATCGCTAAATTTATGACTCTTTTAACACATAACCGGCATTAAATCCAGTTACAATTTCATAATGTAGCTTGTTATCGTAATGTTCAGTGTTCATTAGCTTTCTAAATTAATATATTTATTTTAAATAAACAGATTTTTTGTAATAAACTTGACTTATTACAAGCATTAAATAAGCTGTATAAATACTTAAATATTCATTTTTATCGTTAATTAACAAATAGCTTCTTTTGAATATATAATTAATCCGAATAAATTTTAATTATTGATGGTTTTATGCGTAAAGTATTCAGCTACATTTCATCTATGAAATTTTTGAATCATAAATTCTGTTTCAACTACAACATTAATGAAAATATAATATGTCATCTCAGTTATAGTACCAAGTTGGAAATTGGATAAAACCCCGAGTTTTTAGCTTTACACTTTAAAGTTTTAAATGAGGTTCACGGTGCTGTACCTTCATGTATATAGGATCAAAACTTTAACCTACATATATGAATAAATTATATAGAATCTTTTTAAAAGATTACACTGTGAAAAAGTGTTAATATTAATTCCCATTCCATCGCTGTTTTCTTGAAAACTAATCTCAGTTATTAAATTAATTATTTTTATGCTCTACTTAATGAAAAACGAAATGTTCATTATTTAAAATTTCTGATTGCTTGGACAGTTTCTCGTAAAAGCTCCGTCGCTCTTCTTTTTTCTCATTCACATTATGAATTCCGTATTGATTGTTAAGGCATTTTCGTTTAAAAATTTGACAAGGTCTTTTTGTTCTTTGTGATTTACGCATAAGGAAAAGTTGATCGAATGTGCCGCCCTTTCGTGGTTATTTCCGGTACAGAATCATCGCAAATAGCTACGAGATGAATGAGTCATCATACTTTTCCAGCCACATTAATGATGTGTCCTCGGCAAAATGGGTTAAGTTTACTACCAGTTTCCTTTGGAACCCAATTTTCAAAAATAAAAAAAAAAAAAAGAAAATGGGCAAAGTCCAATATAATATTTTATGACTTGCAACTTCACTTTTAATGACATTGATATTCATATTTAAAAGATGCTTGCATATCACAATAGAGAATTTAGTGTCAGTCCATGGGAAGGGGGGGGGTATTGACACTGTCAATAATTTACTAAAACTAATTGAAGGTACTATAAAAAATAGGATGTACGGGTAATGTATTTTTTTAAAATATTTCCATGATTTTTACTCGGAATAAATTCAAAGGGTAAATAAAGAGAGTACAAAAGTCGTATGCGTTGTTGTTATTTAACTTAAGCAAAGTAAACAATTTTTTTTGAAAAATATTCCACAGTAGTCATTTATTTAATTATAAGATGTGTTATTACAACAAAGAATTTCATTTTCAAGATTATGAAGGAATGTGGACAATCTACGTTAAACAACCCAGTTAACAAAATCAGTGATGATTAATCCGACATTAAATAAACAATTATAATCTATAATATCTTTCCAGTTTTAGTATTAAAATAACTTTCAATGAAAAATATATTAAAATTATTTAGAATAACTATATTTTAGTTAATGAAAACATATGTATATATTTATTTACCGTCGACAACAAGGAAAATATTGATTATATCAAGAGTAAATGTACGGTGTCGTATTTTCTTCTCTTTTAATTTTTATTATTTATTTGATAACTATTACTTCAATTTAATTTGAAAATTCTTAAGATTTTTTAAAAAAAATATTGTTTTATATGCACAAAAATAAATGTATCATTGGCCATTTTTAATTTTTCTACATTCATGTACTTACATAAACGTATACAAATTTTTTAATAATAAATATATTATTTGGAACATTCTTTTTGTCACATTTAACATTTTCATATAATACAGATTTTAAAGGGAATTATCAAATTAAAATTTAATAGATAACACGATTTTTAATTATTTTTAATATTTGTACAAGTTTACTTTTTTGAAAATAACTAATTAATTATTATTTGTCTCAAATGATTAAATTATACTTTAAATATTATACAAACCGAGTAAAACTGTATTTAAAATACTTTTATTATAATGTTGCGTAGATAGTGTTTTAACGAATCCTAAATACCCAAGATTTATAATCATATTAAACATTGAAATATTGTGGAAATAAAACCTTTTGAATTTATGAAGTAACTAGTAATTTTAAATGCTTTTTACACATAATTAAATTTTATATTCACGAGACGATATTATATAAAAATAGAGCGAGGTGTACAGGTTTCGAAATCCTTAAATTTACACGTCCATCTCACTCAATGATATGATTTAAACTACCGTCACCATTGGGAAAGATTATCTTGTCTCCGTCTTTCCTCAGGTGGGGATATAAATCACATGCAATAAAAAAAGGACTATATATCTGACCTGCAGATTTACGTCCGAGTAGCCCGATGACACGACATTTCTTGATCATAATTTTCATTTACAAATACTACTCAAATGTAATAGCGGTATTGATCTACACCGAGTTTGACATAAACTCATAGTTCTCGGTATAATAAAATGTTCTGCATATTCTCAGATGCACAAAAGCCTATACATTTTGAGTAAAGGTACATATTTAGTTGTTCATTGAGTTATTTAAATTTGTTTTCATATTTTGCCATATTATTTTCAGTTCGAGTGTTTCTCATTCTTTTTACGCATATATATATATATATATGTATGCGTACCGAAATAAAAATTTCTTTCAACCCCGGATTTTACCTCGACCCAATAGGTCTAGCTTGTCAGTCTCGTACCCCACCACAATTCTCTAAAATTCGTGGCTAATCATAGATTATTTTCCTCCAAGTACATTTAGACTAATTTACGTAGTCAGGAATAGTTATTCCTCAAGATGAATCCAATAAAGATTAAAGTTAAATTTTCATCATCTACATTGGGTGAGGATTCTCAAACACACATGTAAGCCAAAATGAGTGACAGAGAGACGTGTAATACCTATTGCTACTTTATTTTTGTGACTTTTATGTATTAATTTTCTAAGTAATAAGTCAGATATTGAAAAAAACTTACCAATATACAGAAATATATACATCGATATAATATATTTCTAGTAGTATGGCTTAATATAAAGTAAAAGAAATTTAATTTGACTTTTGCTTTCATTTCTTTTTTCCCCTGTATCTTTATTCTCTCGTTATATCATTGATGTATGTACAAACTTATACTATTTAACTTTACTTGTAACTATCATTTAACTATTATAGTCAGAATAAAGAACTTATCTCGAACTTCATAATTGCTAAAAAAATATTTGAAGATTAAGAAGAGCTTATGCAAATTTGTATTACTTATTAAAATTTTTCAGTACACCTAGCAAGATTATTGAAAAAAAATTCTGAAATAAACTTTATCAATTGAACTTTTATTTGTGAAACTATGCATTTATACGTAATATTTAAGAAGAACTATTTATTTATTATTTCTGTAGATTTCAATATATATGTAGAGAATTTTTTTATAAAAATGAGCAAGACTTTGAAAATGGTCGTACATATAAATGTTTGACATTGCATTTATTAATGGTTATAACCAAAATTTAATGCTCAGCAGTTAGTGAAAAGATAATCGATGGCATATCAATTTTATATCAACTATACTTTCGTAAAATCATAATTTCGTAAAAATTTAGTTTTTTTTTACATGTAGTCTCATTTTGGTCATTTTGCACATATAATAAATAATTCTATCTCGAATGGAAAAAACTCAACTATTTTCAGAAAATTTTGAATAATATATTAGTCGAATCGATATATTTCTTCTTTAACAATTAGAGATTTGTATTATATAAGAATAAGTATACTTTCTTAAATAATAATTCTTTATAAAAGTATGATAAATTATTAGTACTGATAAAAGAAAAAATTGAGGTAAGAAGATAAAATTAATTTCTTTGAAACAAATTTAATAAGAATTTATCATTTTCTTTAAACTGACATACTTCTGACGTATTAATTCTGTAATTTTACTTACTTTTTTATTTTTTCTTTGGTTATTTTAATCTGATTAAAAATTTTTAATAGAAATTTAACAATTAAAACATCATAAATTGATTCTTATTTTTAAATACATGTAATTATCTGAATTTATTACATTTATTATGCTTTAATAAATGTTAAAAAAATTTTTTTTGTAAAATACTAAATATTTTTATAATGTTTAAAGATTTTCGTTAAAATTTTTAATTAATTTTGAATTTACATTGCTTAAAAATATTATTTTTATTTTTATTCTTTTAATTATTATCTTTAAAATATGAGTTTTATACAAATCGCCTTTTGTTTGCTAAAATATATAAGGAGTAAACAAACATAATTTATTGTAAAATTTAATGCAATAAAAAAATGATGTACATAAAGTTATATGTGAATGATATTTGCAATTATTTTTTTTTTATTATAATCAATGTTGTTTTGTTTATTCGTATAAAGTGAATTAATTAATTTTTTACAATTGAATGCCATTTGACATTTAATTTTTTTATTAAATTTTTTTTTACTTTTAAAATGACCATCTATTCAGAATTATTAATAGCAAATAAAGAATAGAATATTTAATTATAATAATAGATATAATTCAATATATACTAGATCGTATATACTAGTTTTTATTTATTTCTATATTATGCAATACCAATATACGTATATGTATACAGTAGAAATATATAAATTTAAATATTTTATGAAAATTTTATATTTTAAGATTCATTTTATGGTTATGGGTCTTCCCGAATATAATAAGCAATAATTTAAATCATTACATTTTAGAATTTTTTTTAGGAAATAATGGGGTTTCGATAGTGTAAAGTTTATTTTTGTAAATAATTTGAAATTAATTTAATTTGATGTTTAAAGCATGGGAGTAATTGAAAAATGGAATTAGAAAATTTTCGGTAGATCTTTTATAGGTAAGATAAAATATTGTAGAAAGTAGCTGAAAAGACATGTTATGTCATTTGCTCCCTTAAAAATGTGCTTCGATAATAAATAAGGTAGGATTATTTATGGAAATGAAGTTAATTAATAAAGGTATTATTTCATTTCAAGTTTGTAGCCCAAATATTTAGAGAAAGTTCTCTTAAACGTGCGAAGACAATTGGCTTTTGTTACTTCCACATAATGAGTTAATTAATTGTTAAATAAAATCATGGCAATAGGCGCACCAGTAAATAACAGCCGTAAACCGCAGGAGAAGGTGATACGTCGTATGTCCAGCCAGTGGGCACGTAACCAGAAATTGGCCAATAAAACACTTTCTAGCACGCAAACTACTAGGCCTATCAAACTTTTATTAACTTTACGATCATCCAACAAGTGATAATGACTGTCTATGTGATTGATTCACGTGGCGGCTAATACCATTTGCTCAAACAGTATCATAATTTGATTGTCGGTAATGCTCGAATTAATGAAATTAGGCGTTTTTGTTGAATGTAATTATTTTTGACCGGCTAACTCCTTTCAGGCTACTATTCAAGTACTATTGATTAATATCTTATTTAAAGTCATTGATTACTAGAAATATTTGAATTTCATACCAATTAATCCAACAGTTGTACACAGCTTATTGTAATCCACATGATGCAATTTATAATGTTGAATTAAAAAAAAAAATTTTTTTTTTTACATTCAATCATTACGTTTTTATTTTAAAGATAAAACTTGGATCATTTTACAGTCAAAAATTTACAAGTTATTATATTTTGTTAAATTAGAAAAGATTTATCAAAGCTTGATAAATATAATTTTAACCCTTTATGGTAGTTTATCTTATTTTGAATATCTGATAATGAAGCATAAATTATTTTTACCTAAATTTAAAGATGAAATAAAAAATTTTAGTTGACTAGAAATATTAAATTTAATTTATATTAATATGCCGTTAATTTATTTTGTCAATGTTAAACCATTAAATGACTAGATCAAGTGATTTCAACAAAATTAAAAAAAAAAAAATTATCATTTCATAAAAATCCATATTCTTTTAGGATAGCTGAAAAGGAATTGATAAAGACAATCAAAACTCTTATGATTAGTCTACAAACTAAAGAAGTAAAAAAAGAAAGTTATACGGGTTTACGCGTACTCCATCAAGATTTCACGTGGGTGATAAAGTTCTTTCACACGAGTTATTTAATATTTGCTGATAGACTGAAGTATCTTTATTATTAGTCAATTTCTTTTATTCATTTGATAAATTGATAGAAACGAATATTAATAAGAGACAAACCCATAATTAAAGAATTTAATACTTCATCTTGTAATTCAGTATTATTTTTTAATTAAATTACTTTTAGAATAGATTCTTTCATGTGCAAAAACCATTATTTTTATTTTATACATCGTATTTTTGAAAAAAATTTTCGTATCTGAAATAATTGTATAATAATCATGCAATCTACCAATTTTATTGATTAAATTTTATTGTAGAACTTTGCTTTGAATATGAAAATCAAATTGTATTAATATTAAAAAAGAAAAAAAAACATGAGGAATATAAGTTTTAATATTGAAAAGTTTTATAAGTATGCTTTATATTGTAATTGAAAAATGACAAAGATATTTTAGTATATAATAATCATTTTATTGGATTATGCATTTATATTGGAAATTATTTTAAAACTTCTAATCATATTGATTTTACTTTCACTATATATGTATGTAAATAAAATATAAACAGAAACAAAAAAATAATATCAAATTTTATTCAGATTTTATAAATTTGAATTAAAAATCTAGGTAGATAAAAAGCTTTGTCATTTTTATTTGTATAATTATTATTTAATTATGTATGTAAAAAAATAATAACATTTAATAATTTAATGAGGTTGAATGATATATAAATTTTACACTTTTAATGAATTAAATAAATCAAAGTAGACTCATTGCATAATTTGTAAATATTTATGTCAGGTAATTAAATTTAAATTCTGTAAAGTACAATTCATTAAGCAGAAAAAATTTGAATTTTATTTTAAAAAAATTGCTAAATACATTTCTATTAATCGTTTTTTTAATTATTTGAATAGTCTTTCATTACCTATTGTCTTACATTAAAGAAACTTTCTACTTTTTTAAATTCTTTTCCTTTCTTTCTTTTGAAAAAAAAATATGACAATAATCTAGACATAAATCAACGTAATATATATATATTAAAATATCTTTTATTCTTTACATTAGCGTTGAGTTAATTAAAATTTTAATTATTTTTACAATTTAAATTTTGTATTAGTTATTTAATTTTAATTAATAAAATGTATGTTAAATTTAAAAGTGTTGAAGAAAACACATTCATATTATATTATGATCACATATGATTCCTATGAGGTGGTAAAAAAAACAGTTGGTTATTTCTTTGTTGGCGATGTTTCAATAAATTGATTTGTTTCCCCTTCATCAGTGAACTTACTGATTCACAACAAAGTTGTCTCGATGTCAAATTTAAATGTACTTAAAATTTCTATTAAATAATTTATTTTTAAATATAATATAATTTACAATAGACACGTATAATGTATATCTATCGGTATGATATCAAACCTGAATTTTTTTGTAATTTTTGGAGTTTTCCTAGCAAATACTGTAAAGCTAACATCAGAGTGTTGTTATTGCGTTTATTTGTGTGATTTTTATATTAATTAAAAACCCATTGGACTAATTGAATCGTACCACTTTAATATAGTACACTACAGTAGAATACCTCTAAAAAATATGTAAAACTATAAAAAAAATAGCCAAATATAAATATTGTCGATTTTAATGAACAAAGCAGTTGAGATGATAAGTGCTAACACGAGGTACGGCAGACAAGTGACGTGTCCTTGATGTCGCGTTGCTGGGGGCCGCGTCGTTGGGGGCAACAGCGTCGATGCGTAGATCTATAATTTATCGATCCGCGACGCTTAGATCATCGGCTGCTGCTCGAGGAGGGAAAGAATATTGAAAGCAAAACATAACGAAAATATGTCGAAATCATCTGTCTCCCTCTCTCTCTCCCCCTCTCGACAGTAATATTCTCGAAACTTCGTTATGGTGTAAATTAAAAAATTAAATTTGTTTAAACTGTTTTTAATAAAAATTCGATAAATACAATTACAATAAACTATTCGTAAGCATGTTGCAAATTTAAATGTACAAGTTCTGTTACAGTGAGTTACAATTTGAAGGATAGAAACAGAAGTGAAGAATATCTTTATATTAAAAATTATGATGAATAACGAAAAACTTTCTCTACAGCTTAATTTTAGGTTCTCCTTAAAAATAGAATTTTCTTTTTTATCAGAAAAAGAAACTTTTATTAACTTTATTAATATCTATCATAATTTTTGCAATATCTTTTTAAACTTATTATTTTATTTGAATGCACAAAATATAAATACTAATTTTACATCAATGTAGTACTTTATTTTTGTTTGATGAAAAATATACAAAAATCGTTTCGAATTTCAATATTATTCAAGAAATAAATAGTAGCAGAGCTATTTCCAATGCAATGCTCTCAATAGTATGTTTTTCCAATGACAGATGACGTTAGTCAAAATTAAATCCTTCCTCTACTGAAATTGTTCGCTGGAGTTATATGAATAGACTACCTTGAGTATCCGGTTACTACCATCACACACTATTCTGGATATCCTTCTAGAACATATAACTTTCCTCTTTTTAACGAGTAATATTGTTTCTCGTAATTTTCAAGTAGTAAATGTAAAGAATGTCAGACAGGAGCAATTAGCTCCGCAAACGATTCACTAAATTTAAGGAGCTATTGGATGGAATAATAACTAGACGAGACTGACCTATTTTGCAATACTGAGAGAACATTCAGCTAACGTAAGACAGAGAGAGAAAGAGAGTTCAAAAGGGTGTTTGCGGTTACGCGGATATAACATAGGAAATGGAAGGTCGGCAGGCAGTGGATAGTTTACTTATCTACCGGTTAGTGACTAGATGTAATAACCATAATAGAAAGTCCCAGAAAAGGTCATCCTAAAGGCGCATGCAAGAAGTCAGTCCAACGTCATTGTCGGGATAGCGATCACCATCCCCGAGAGTAACTGCGAGGGACTCCTGAGCATGACCTCGAGTCCTCCAACTGACCACTGAGGAGCCAAGGAATATATTTTTCCCGAAGAGGACTCTCTAGCCCATCATCACGACGATCGCAGTGGTATCGAGTACTGTCCATCAGTCACAATTGCGCTCCTGAGTATTGCGAACGGGGAACAGAGAGTTTTTTGGTATAATTTGGTTCTATTGACGGGGTTGTGAAGAAAGAATGGTGCCGTCACACTTGTAATTATCTAAAATAATCACACAAATCTACCTATGAAGTTTTATGTCTTTCCATTGTAATAAATTATTAAAGTTTAGAATTTGCTTGAGTGTATAGTGAAATTGTAGAATTGTTACAAAATTGAAAAATATGCTTCGCCCAAAAGAAATCTTACTGCTCGTAATGATCGAAAAAAATGGGAGGAAAAAAATTCGATTGTTTACACGCTTAACATGTATATAAATATACATATATTCTTTAATGTTTAATCTAAAGTAAATCAAAGTTTTCAAAGGACATAAAATTTTTTATGTGACTAGAAAATATACAATTAGAGTAATACATTGTAAAATCATCCAAATATTAATTATTATTATTTGTTTTAAAAAATACATTATTAATTATTATAGTTTCAAAGAAAAGTTTCTTAAAAAAGGCCAACATTTTTAAAAATAAAATTTCAGTTAAAGATATATGATCCACAGTATCTTATGATGTAAAGGTAGTGGTAAAAAATATATTTGTGTATTTTCATCTCGAGTTTGTCTTGTCTAAATTCATCAGAATTCCTCTTGAAGCCAGATTTCTCCAAGTGCGTCCGGATACTCGGCCAGTCCCGCGGTAATATAGCGGCGCAAAAGGGGGGACCCCGGGGAGTGTGAGTATCGCGGTCAGGTTGGGGTTCGTCTCTCTCTCTCTCTCTCTCTCTCTCTCTCTCTCTCTGTCTTTTTTTCTCGCTATACAATGCGAGCACTATCGGTTCATTCTATATCTCCGATTATCGTCTCTCTTTTGGCTCGAACCAAGTTGAATAACCTCTCGGCGGTGTGTCTGGGATCGCGATCGCAATCGGTGATGTTTTCCTCAATTTGCATCCGATGCAATACTCATTGATGAAAAAAATCAAGTGCAAACACACTTTTATCAGAAATTTATACCTTATCCAATAATTAATGTGATTTTTTTTTTTAAATGGGAAAATGTTGTACATCTTTCTTACTGAAACACGGCGCTGCTGATTGATATTTGTCATCGTTGTCTTTTAATTTTAATAAAATAATTAGAAATTGTTTTTTTTGCTATTGCACACTCAACTTTTATATACATAATAAATTTGTTTATAAATTAAACGGTATTAATTTTTGGTAGATTTGTAAATTATATTACAAACTTCAATGATATAGAAAACAAATACATGGTTTGCTTTTGTGAATGAAACTGTGAAAATAGATTATACGTTGAGTCTTGCGTGCACTTGATTACACGAGGACAATTAAGGATAAGCTATACATGAATCAGCTGGCTTGTTTCCTTCTTTACCTTATTTACTACTAGCAAAGACTGAAATTTTCATTTAGGACAATGATTGCATTCTTAGACGTATTTCTCTATTATTAATTTTTGTCAGTCATTCTTTTTGGTCAATATTTTTCGTCAATAATTCGTGTGCAGTCCTTTAAGTAAATGGACATTATGTTTTCTTAAAGCTATTTTATTATTAAAAATGAGCTATATTTAAAAACAATCTACTATTTAAACCATCTTTTAAGTATTAAAAGCGCATTCGATCGCCTTAAAGCAACAAATATTATGCATACGTAAGTTAGATAAATAAATAAAAACCCACCGAGTTGATATTCATAATATAATCTAAAAACCAGCCAGTCGATTAATAGAATATAATTGAGTATATGTTGGATATCAAACTAGAATTTTTTGTAAAATTGATTTTTAATTGTTTGTATAAATTAAGCGTGAAGTAATTTCGTTAAATGCTTAATTTTCTTTTCCCATTTTTCATTATTCTTTCGTGGTAATGACTCTATGATCAACTGTGTCGTTATTGAATTTTGTTGCACCAACGAAATCATTCAGTTATTCTTAAAAAGTTAACGACTTTTTTAGACATACACAGATAACAATAGGTTTAATTTTAAAAGTGCAGAATAATTACGTGTTATATTACAGTTATTATATTAAATAAAATTAACTTGAAAATATATAACATCAATTCTTAATTCATAATAGTGTTGTCATATAATTCTGACATCATTATTTATCTATATAATTCAATAAATATACAAATTAAATAATTTTTCATTAAAAAATGTTAATCATTCACTTTTTAAAAGATAATATAATTCATTACGTAATAATGTACAATGTACTAAAACGTAACTTCAATGTAATATATTAAATTTCCATCAATAATATTGAGCACCAATTTATAAGAATAATAAATATTAATTATTGAATCAAAAGTTTATTTTAATAACTTTATCGCCAACTGTGGTGAAGAAAATCAATAGATATTTAGTAATCAATTAAGCATAATAAATAATTATGAATGATAATTACCATTACAAATGGATGAAATAAATATAAATGAAATCACTAGAATAATAGTTATAATAGTAATAACTACCAATAAAAAAAGAGTTACAATCATATAAAAACAAATTTTTGCCTTATGGCCATAACAACGGGCTCTCAAATGCAGAGCCTTCAAAGAACATCGACCGGAAATAAAGAATATCTTTCCACCCACGTCAATGTTTTCATCAAAATACCAGCGTTCATTAATCGTCGTTTCTCTCTTATTTTTAGTCTGATATGCCTTAATACGAACCTTAGTATAAAATATTAATATTTTCTTGTCCAAATAAAAAAAACGAACGACGTAAATATCAAGTTCAGTATCAGTTATTGTGCCTATAATTATTAATGGAATTGCTTAAAAATTTAAGAAATGTATTTCAGCGAGCCCTCAAGAATATGAAGGGAAATACTTGGATGAACTAAAAAATCGGTTAGATTTAAAATATATCAAAGCTCTTGTCTCCATAAAATATCATTTATATCAAAAGCTTAGATTTGCTGAATTATGAGCTATCAATGATAAATATTGGAAAATTGTTAATTTATGTTTAACATTTAACAAAAGTCCTAATATCAAAAATTTGATATTGTATTATTGTTAATCTTGAATTAAAGAAATATAAATTATGTGCGTGTTTAAATTAAAAATATTTTAATTTTTTTTATAGAAATCAATTTTTTAATCATCTTGTAAAGGTATATTTATAAATGAATTATATATATAATATAGTTTGTATGTAAAAGATATAGTATTTTATAGCGAGTGAAAAATATGAATCTGTTTAACTTTGAACTAATTTTTAATAGCTCAACTTTAAATTCAATGGCAATTACAAATTTATTCTAAACGGTATTCATTTAACACATCAAAGTAATACTAACTAAAATTTTGATTGATACAGTGTCATGAAAGATAAAAGTACAGAATTTGAATTTTATAAAAAATTACGTAAATATATTTTATACGCATATGTATATGTGCAAATCAAACGTTTAATATCAAACGTCTTTAATATTATTCATATATATGTATAAATACTTTTTGAAGTTAAACTATTAAAAAAGAATGTTAATCAATTGAGAATTTATTGAAAGCTAAAGGGAATCTTCAAAGTGTTATGGTTTATCGATCACTGATACAATAAATATTCGAACTTTACAATGTCGGTAGGTTTTTAATTTTTTTTAATTCGATGGCTGTATTGGTGCGTGTATTGTTTACTTTTCCATCGGATATAGAGATAAAAACTGTGTCCTGAGTTTATGTCGTCACGTCCTGTATTTATGAGAGGAATGAGAGTACGTGAGAATGCATATGTCGCCTGCATAAGTGAATGAAAGAGGAGAAGGAGGAGGAGGAGGAGGAGGAGGAGGAGGAGGATGACATGGAACGTTACAGATGGTATGGAGTGATCTGCCGATGGCCAAGAGCTGTTGCACTCTCTTCAACTTTTTTTGATTTTATCACATCCGATCCAGTTTTATTATTTTTTTTTTTTTTTTTTTATTTACAAGTCGCAATTGACGTTACACTACAATGTTATTGTAACGTTTCATGTTTATGCAACAACAGTCAGACGGATTATTCAATCTACACTTTGATTCGAGCAATACTTTAAATTATTTATACATGCTAATAACAATAATCTATTTAAGATTATTATTACATTCTAAATTTAAAAGCGTCCAACATACTTTTTTATCTCAAAAATATTTAATAATTTTGTGTGATGAAAAAGTTTAATATTAAATCTCGAAAGAAAAAAAAAAATGATTTTCTGAATATGAAAAATAGATATCTTGACACATACATGACTGTAATAGTTCGACAAATTAATATGTCAATATAGAGATCAATTTTTATGTTGAATAAATTAAATTTTCAAAAATAATTCCGAATGATAATGTAAATTCGTACGTCAATTTAATTATTCTTTAATATTTAATTATTTGTTACTTTGAATTCTTTTAAAGAATAACAAAAATATTCAAATAAATTGCTTTTTCGTTTTATTTGTTATGTGGATAAAGTAAAAACATGTTTGACAACTTAATCAAAGTGTCTGTAGTTTTAAACGTAATTAGAGTTAGCACAGAAGATTCGTATTTCATTATTATTATGTATATTATACTCTCTATTCCATAAAGCATACAAATCATTTCCTAATAATATTTGTACAGAAAATGTTATCATAATTTGTTTTAACAATATTTTCATTAAAAGTTTTATGTAAAAAAAAACTTTAAATATTGTAAGTAAATAGATTAAAATTAATAAATAAATATTTTTTCCATTTAACAGAATGATTTTTTAAATGATTATGATTTAAAAAAGTTCATTAACATCAAATATTATGTATAAGTAATTTAATACTATTCTGAAAAATAGTGAAGTATTACATATAATTATTATTAAAAATTGATTTTAACATCATGTTACTTATTAGTAAAATTTATAGAGTAGAAATATTTCTCTTCTTTCAGCATCCCAACTTGAAAAAGTATTTCATTAATTATTAAAAATATAAATTGTATGATAGAAGAAAGATTTGGTTAAGTTTTATAAATTTATTTTGATATATATTTATACAAATATACCAAAATTAATAATGATTTAAAATAATGTCAACAATATCAATAGGGAATTTATATACGAATATATGTTAACTTTATGAATTTGATATAGTACAGTGACTTATATGGTAGTTTATAGAGTATTGATATTGTTATTTAAAATTTAAAAATAAAATCTCTGGAAATAAATCAGGTAATATTTTAATAATTTTTAATAATACAGCAATAAAAGTAGGAGCTTGTTAAAACATAAATTTTAGATAATTTAATGATAAACATGCCTAAAAAATTAATTAAAATAAGTTGTATCGCAAGTTCCACTCGGTGTCAATTGTCCATAAATTCCTGCATAAATGCTAGATAACAGCATGATCGCTCATTGATAACGAGTGCTCAATAAGTCTTGCTCTTTCTGTGTCCAGATCACCGCTTTCCGGAATGGATGGCGAGGCGAAGGTGGAGCGTACTTCGTATTATCCGCAGGACCCCGACAGATTGGGGCGAACGACCCGCGGCAAGATCACCGTGTTCCTGAGGCACAACGCGTTGACAATGATGACAGTGTCGGGGGTGGTGTTCGGCATTATCCTAGGTCTCGTGCTCAAGAACTCGAGGAGCGGGAGCTGGACACAGCGCGAGATCATGTACATCAACTACGTGGGGGAGCTGTTCCTGAGGATGCTCAAAAGTCTCATACTCCCGTTGATCATGGCTAGTCTCATCTCGGCCATCGGCTCTCTCGACATGTCCCTCAGCACTAAGATTGGAGGCCGGGCAATTGTCTACTACATGCTCACGACCATTAGTGCCGTCATTCTGGGTAATTCTTAAACTTTCATCCCTTTGCATTTTTAAATATAAAGGACAGCTTCGATTTTTATGTAAAAATTGAACGAAATATTTAACTACTTGATCATTTTTGCTAATTGGTAACATGTGACATGTAACGTGTACCATAACAAGTGAAGTTGGTGGTCGTATTTCCTTAACTAAAATTCATGCGTCATATAGAAAATATACTCAAAGCATTTTTATATTTGCTGTATACAAATTTAACTTCATTTGCTATATTAATATTAGAGATAAATATTTTAGATCATTTATATGCAAATATCAAAAAATTTATATAATCAATTATAAATCGTATTCACATGTAAACAAAAATTCGATTCAGAACTTTATGGATGTGCACTATATGTCACTAATAATATATAATGATTTCTATTAATAAAAAAGTTTTTAATAACAGTTTAATGGATTTTGTATTTATATGTTTTCGTATGCACACACATCTATGTATTTGCTAGAATTGGGAAAGTATATATGTAAAATTAAAAGAAATATTTTATGGTTGTTTGAATGATATAAGTTTATAATAAATTTGATGAAATGTAATAAACAAAAAAGCAGTCTTTTCAAATATAACTGTATTTTTAATCAAATGAACGTAGTTAATATATTATATACATTCAATTTTTAATAACTCTTATTTAGTTTATAAAAAAAACCTAATAAACGAGTTCATTTGAATGATTTCTCTACATTTTTTGAAAGCATTAGTTGAAATTTTATCTTTTTGATATGCATTCCAATTATACTGAAATTATATCATTTTGATGTTAATGAAATATAAATTTTGATTGAATCATACATTTGATAATGATTATTGAAATTACATTCAATTCTAAACGAAAATATTGTATATTCATTTTTAAAATACGCAAAATACATGAAATATAATATAATTGATGATACATATGTAAACTCTTAGATTATATATAAAACATGTTTTATAGATAATAGAATATATTAGTACACTTTAAAGAGATAATTTTTATATTTCTTTAAACTACACTTTAAGACGGAGAATTTTTCATTTTTATATTTTTATATATTTCTAACAAAATATATTTACAATTTAAATATATGCATAAGATAAATTTTTAATTATGGAATGCAGTTATTGTAACTGAGAAGAGTAGGGGAAAATCTTTTACTATAGACAAATTTAAGTTACTTTAAAAAATATACGAAATATTGACTTTGTAATGTCAAAGAAGTATTAAATAGCAAATATTTGAGCAAAAGATATATAAATTAAATATTTCAAAATAGGAGGATTTTTAAATGCTGTGAAGAATTATAAATTCCGTAAGCCTATTAAAAATAATGATCAACTCACGCAATCTTTCACCTCTTTTATTTATATTTACAGATTAATGAGACTGATTAACGATTTTTAATATTCAAAAAATTTATCGTTACCAATTCATGCCCTTCGTATTTAATATCAATAAAATAACATTAAAAAAATAAATAATAACAAATAGAAACAATATAAACAATATAAAAATGATATATTGGTTAAATAAAATAGTAGTGGAATTGAACTATATTGTAGGTATAATTATTGCAAATGGATTAAAGATGATATTCGCTTAAACTTATGTATTACACTCATGAAACGCGTGACTTACCTGTTTAATTCGCTGTACTCTTTGATTTTACTGATACAATTATTTTATATAATTATATAACCAGTTTCTTAATTGGTCACGTTAATCATATCCGATGTTTCCATGTGCCAATTAACCCAAATATCATTGTTTTAAAATATGTAATTTTTTTTTCAGTAATAAAGATGTTTATGCAATTGATAAATTTTTTAATTTATGGTACACTGATATTTTTAAATATCCATAATTACTTTTAAACATTATATCTAAAATGAATTATATATAAAAATTAAAAATTTAAATTATTATTGCGTTCACTTTGTGCGATATACTTTTTTAATTTATCCAGATTTGAGCTATTTTAATTAAATTTAGTTAATTTTAAATAAATTTAGTTAAATGTATTATTAATTTAAATTTTAAAGCCTATTTTTTAAAAAAGGCAATATTTCACTAACATTTTGGATTCTGTTAACATCATAATAAATAACATCTAATAAATAATCTCTTTAAAATATATCTATTGATTAATGTTTGATTAAAGATACTTTAAAAGTATATAAATTTCTTAATATTATTCTTGTACAATTAATATATAAATCAGTAAACCTTTAATTTATTCAACTCTATTTTGTACTAAGATTTTTGATTTTATTTTAAAAGTTTTTATCATAAAATTTGAAATTATTAAAGTTTTATGAGGTTTGATATAAAAATTTAACTAACAATAGTCATAAATTATTATTGGTGCAAATATATTTTATACATTTGGCACAAAATTTGATCAGGTATTAAATTAGTTTTAAACTATTGTCACAAGTGTTGAGTGACAAAATATAGTAAAAAGGTTGTAAGCACTCTATAAAAATACCTTATACTTGAAGTGTGCCATCGGGTGAATTCGTTGGTCGATAACTTTTAAGCCTAACTATCGCTAAAAACCGATATAATACGTAAATGCATGCAAAAATGAGTACAAGTGAAGCTGAATTCTATAAGGATAAATGTTGTTCTCCTGAAAATTAGGAATAATTTTGGTGGTTTCCATTCAACCGGGAACAAAGCAAAACCGGGAGCAGACAAGTGATCGAGCACCACGAAACGTCACTACCGTTGATACCCTCATGGACCTAATAAGGAATATGTTCCCGCCAAATCTCGTGGAGGCCTGTATCGCTCAGCACCAGACAAAGATTGAAATGGGAGTTAACAGTTCTTTTGGTATGGACAATTTATACCTAGTGGATCTTCTCCGCAAATCATACTCCTATTGAATATACCGGATCTTTCCTAAAGTTACAATGAATATTCGCAAATGTTCATTAATGGATTGTTAAAAATTATAATCTTCAGAAATAATATGCAATGTTTTTATTGGTAAGGTCTAATTAGGATACATGAAATGATAATTTTGTAAATTTTAAAGAAAAAAGAAGAGGCAAAGAGAATTTAAGGGGGGAAAGAAAAAATACTTTTAAGAGTCAACTGCAATGCAATATGCAGCTTATTTTAATTTGTAGAGCGACAAAAATCCATTCTTTAACATTCATTATGTGTATTTTATGTTAAAAATATGTATTGATTTAGACTAAAATTACCTCTTCATTTAAACGTCACTTCAGATTTGACGAGGACAGCAATCACAGCCACAAAACAAAGTTCAAAAACCATGTAAAGAAAAATTTTCTTAAAATATCATTTACTTAAACAAAGCATGTCATCAATCGCTTGTCTTATTTAAACAATCTTAAATATACATTAGCATATTATATTTATATTTTCATAAAAAATTGAGTAAAAAGAGAAAAGGATTTTTAATATTACGACTTAATTCTACTTTAAACGCAATTAAAAATAATTTAAGCCTATTTTGGCTCTTCAAAGGCGATGACTAAAATTTTATTTATTTCATTAAATATAGATGACAAATACACTTGGAAAATTGTTCCATCAACCGAATCTGGTACAAACATTCTTGGTCTTGTTGTATTTTCTACTGTACTGGGAATAACTTTGGGGAAAATGGGAGATACTGGTAAGCCTCTCCTTAGTTTCTTCGAAACATTATCCACTGCCATGATGATTATCACTAATTGGGTCGTTTGGTAAGTACTAAGGTGTTTAATAAATATTCATACTATTGATTATATGGAAATAAATAAAAAGCATTTGCATGAATAATTAAATGACGTAATTAAATGTTTCATTATTTAAAGATTTGTCTAAAGAGGAAAATTTGAGCAATAATTTACTCTAATGAAATTCAAAGTTTAAAAAGGTTTTAAAAAAACAGATTTCTAAATTAATATCCAAAAATTCCATTATTAATATATAAGTTTATATCTGGTCAGACTTTATTATGATATAATTATAACTTTGGAAAAGTGATAAAATTGTTTAATTTTAATATCTCAATTACTCATAATTAAATTGTAGTTTTAAGCTGTAAGAAAGAAAAAAAAGAAAAAAAATGCTTATTATTTTGATTTGATTCAATGAAATTAAATATTAGCATAACAAAGAGTGGAAAACGAAGCTACATAATTTCAATAAAAATTATGAAATGTAACTTTTAAAAGTACGAATGTATTCAACGGGGAGTTTTATTACGAATAAAATAATAAGTTGATTTTCAGGTTATCACCAGTGGGAGTTTTGTTCCTGGTCGCCTCGAAGATAGTAGAGATGGAGTCTTTGCGGGACGTGATCCAACAGCTGGGCATGTACTTCCTGACGGTGATGCTGGGTCTTTGTATCCATGGCTTCCTCGTGCTACCATGTATTTACTTCCTGTTCACCCGGAAGAATCCCTTCGTGTACGTGTCCAATATGGCCCAGGCGATGGCCACCGCGTTTGGTACTTCCTCGAGCTCGGCGACACTCCCCGTGGCTATCGCCTGCCTCGAGGAACGAAACGGCATCGACTCTCGGGTCACTCGGTTCGTTATGCCCATCGGTGCCACCATTAATATGGATGGTACAGCGCTATACGAAGCTGTCGCTGCCATTTTCATTGCACAGGTCCGCCATTATGTCCTCAGCTTTGGGCAATTGGCTGCCATCAGGTAAACCATTCTTATTTATTTACATATTTAACTTTAACAATAATAACAATAGAATATTAGAATCGATTTTGAATAAAGACACAGAGTTTGAAGGTATTGTAAGATCATGTGCACATAAATGCATAAATATAAAGGTTTTTATTTGGATACCTGAGTATTTGTATAATTTATTTTGTCGTGCCAAACTTGTGTGTCGCTTGGATCGTAGATAAACAGATTGCGGTGTGACTTTAATTGCCTCCGCAATGTTTAATTAAGTTAAAGTTCATGTAAATTTTTAATAAAAATTTTCGAATATATAAAATAGGAAAATATTTTTTAGTATTACGGCAACAGCAGCGAGTATCGGAGCTGCGGGCATTCCACAGGCAGGTTTGGTCACAATGGTTATGGTACTGGATACGGTTGGACTTCCATCTGGAGATATTTCCTTGATTCTTGCGATCGACTGGCTATTGTAAGTGAATATTTTACAAAAAATATCTTTGACAGTGAAGTTTTAATAATTTCCATTGAGATACGATTTAGTGTAAGATTACGGGAATAATGTACAATAAGTATTAAAAATACGCCGAATAATAAATCGGTATTGTCATGGATCCAACAAGTGTTTTACATAAAAATAATATTTTTATTATAAACAACAAGTGGGATAAAACATGATTGTTGGACCATTTTTAGGAATAGTTTTTAGAAAATTTATTCCTCTATAAATGGAATGAAATTTTGCAGGGACCGTTGCAGAACGACGGTTAACGTGGTCGGAGATTCGCTGGGTGCCGGGATCGTAAATCACCTCAGCAGAAACGAATTGTCAGCTCTGCCGCACCATACCAGTCAGAGTCAAAATGGCGCCGGCGCCGGGGATAACCATACCTCATCCATTTGAGACGACGTACCCGCGGAGCTGTAATCGGACCTCACCAGTGTCAGAGGTCCGAGTTTGCGGCTCCGCGACGGGGAACACGTTGTTCCAGGTGAGGAATGTACAGCACCGAGCCTGGACCAATAACTTGTCCTCGTAGTACGAGTGAGAAAGGAAAGATTTGCGAGTGATATTATTGTGGGTACAATAATATAGGGTCAGGTATAGGGCCGCAGGTGCATTAGAGCCCACCTTTGCAGCACCCGCGTCTTTTTGTCCCTTTTGATCATTTCAGCATTTGCATTTGAATTCAAGTTTTATGTTTCACTTAACTGCAACTGTGGATGCTGTGGATTTGCCGCAGCCAAATGACGCATTGTGCAATGTGCGGCAATGAGAAAAGGGCAACCATGCGACACTACACATGTGCACACATGGGCACGGTGTTACACACTCGCGGCGAAAGTTCTTTTTTCGCAAAAAAGTAGGTCTAATTTCAGGGCGCAGAATAGGGATTTTAAGATGCAATTGGTGGTGGTGGTGGTGGTGGTGGTGTTGGTGGCGTTGGTGGCGTTGGTGGCGTTGGTGGTGGTGTTGGCGGTGTCGGTGGCGGCGGCAAATGCACCCCAAGTCCACTAATTTATGCGACACTGTATGTTATGCGTTACAGTGGTCGCCGATCCTGCTGAATTCGTGATGCGGCGGACATGTTATGAATCGAGATTTAGCGACGGATTACAGTGTAGAAAAAATATACAGGTCAAATAACTATGTTATACAGTGTTCTAGTCGCGCAAACAATGCCTAATCTAAAACGTAGTTATCTCGTTTAAATTTGATTTGCGTTTTGATCAGTCATGTAACGTTAATGATTCGCTTAAACCCCTTAGCCACTTGGAGAACTTAATTTTTTCCTTCTGTTAATTTTACGCGAAGATTTAAATTGAAAATTTCATTTACATTAGCAATAGATTATTCTATTCTTCTTATAAAGGATAAAATTTTTGTTACATAGATAGTGCAAGTTTTTTACTTTAGAATAATTTATTCCACATCTTTTCATTTTAATCATTTTTAAAGGATTTTTGAGTCTAATTATTGAATAATAAAATTACAATTTAAAATTTGGTAAATAAATTTCTATTTATTATAATTAGTTATTTACATATATATGTTTCTGTGTATACATAATTGAAAATTTTAAAAAAAATTATTTACAACTCTCATTGGTTGTGAAAGTATTGATTTAATAATTAATAAATTCATTCGTAGGAAACTTAAAAATTAAAAGATTATTAAATCTTTTTTTGAATCAAATTTTAATGAAAAAATTGTTACTAAACTACTGCCTAAGTGTTTTACGCTACGTATTATTAATCACATTATTAATCGTTTATTATAGCCATGTGCTTGTAAAATGGATTTAATTTCCGAGACGTAACTGCGAGAAAATTTATAAAATATGAAGTGACAGAAAAACAGAAATTAAAATCGGAAAAAAGTCAAAAACTCGGCAAGTTCCATTTAAATGAATGACTTGCACACATGCATCACTTGCATCCTAATCTGCTTTTCATGTAACATACGGGATACATGTGTATATTATACATATATACATATCTATATTCAGGCATAATATTAGCATAATTAGTAAATTATACATGTAATTTATTACAATACATATATTTACTCCTTACTATTAGGTCGTGTTATACTTATAAAAGTTAATGGCTAAATGATTGCATTTTCGTATTATTATTTATCGCGTTAAAAAAAAAAATACATTTTCTTCATCGTGACAATTCAGGAGTTAAATTAACAAAAAATATTTGTTTTAATATGATGTAATATAGAGTACAGAATGTTATGAGTAAAATTGTTAAAAAAAATTCCAATTAGGCTCAATATAAAGCAGAATCAATATTTTGTAACATTAAAAAGTTTCTCATTACTTAGATGTTTTATGCTATCCAAATGAACTAGTCTTGAAGTATTCATGTGCAGCTTAATTTTAACAATGACGAAAATACAATAAAATACTTTTAGATTACTGATTTATAAATAATTATGAAGTTTGTTATAATGCTGCATCAGTCGAGGAACAGTGAGATTATTATTTTAGCTGGTGCAGAAGAAATATATATATAAAACAACAAAAAAACAAAAAAACAAAAGCTTACATAATAGACTACAACTAATAATTACAAAATAATATATCAAGTTAAAATATGAGGCCTTTGAGCCCATTTTAAAATTTAAAAATAAATCATAAATTAAAAAATATTCAGCTTGAGCAAATTTAAAAAAGTTTCTTATTGTTAATCCAAGACATTATTGAATTTTTTAATTAAGGGTGTCGATCACTCGGAAAAGTTGGTAATGCACTTTATTAATGAAATATATTAGCGCGTTTGAGACGTAAAAATATTATATCCAATTTTTTAGCTTCAAATCATTAGTTTCGTCAGAAAATAAAAAGAAAGTATTAAAATATTAAACTATATTCTTTGTCTAAATGTTCTTTTAAATCTAATACTAACAACAGATAACTATCATATCTGTAAAATTGTAATTATGTAGACAAAATTTTTTTATTACTAGTAGGTAAAAATAAATAAAATAATTTGAAAAAAGCATGTTATAAATAGTGGGAAATTTCTTTGGACATCACACGTAACCTCAGTCAATTTGAATTTTGACAATAGAAAGCTGAACTGAGCACAATCAAACCTGAAAGTACGATAGACGATTTTATTAGGCAATACAAATCACAATATATGCAAAGTATTAATAATGATGGCATAATTAATAATAATAATAAAAAAAAATAATAAGATATTGCGCATGTACATAAATTATGAAATAATTAAAAGTAAATATATATATATATATATATATAATTATGGTATCCAAACAAAAGTATATCTACTGTAATATGGAATATTTTCATTGCAAACTTTACGTATACGAAAATATTATTTTTTTTATTAATTTAGAAAATGTTTTTTGATTTTTAAAACATTTGTAAAAATTTAAGACAATTTTATTGTCTTTATTTTTAATGAAAAATAATATTTTATTAAATATTTAAGCTTTTGGTTAAAAAAATTTTTTTAATAATTCTGAATTTATTGCATTGAGTTAAAAAATAGTGATATTTTCAATAAAATAAAGTATTTATACAAGTCTCATACATATTTTACGCATCTTATAATCATTAATAATTAGAAAATTGATTAAATTTATATTTAACATTAGATCATTTATTATATTTTATAAAATTCTATAAAAATTTCATTCTACAATAATAAAGAAACAAATGAGCACCAAATTAATTGGCCTTAAAAATGATAAGTCGAAATGTTTGAACCAAATTTGAATGCCAATTTATATAATTACTTTTCAAAATTAACATCACGAAACATTGAAATCTGAGTAAAAAAATTTTATAAAATTTTTAAAAGCCATATATTTAGCGAAATGGCTGTGCAAAGATATTATAAAATACTGATTTACATTTACAGCCCGTTTTCTGAAATATTGAATGTACGTACCATTTTTTACTAGAGATTTAAAAAAATGAAAAATGTAGTTATTCTTAGTCTTTATTTAATAGAGTCGCGAACCAAAATTACCAATTAAATTCCAATTAAAAAATCCAAATGGTAATATTTAAAAGACAATACAGTTGTTGGTTATCGATTGAGTTAAATTCTTAAAAATATACAACAGATTGTAAATTTAAAAATAATGATTAAAGTATTTCAAATTAAATATTAGTAATGAAAGAGTTATAAGATATCTAGAATAAATATTTTGTGGAAGCTAACTCAGACGATAATAAATAACTTTAATATTTAATTATTATACGCTACAATTAATTTAAATATTGAAATTAATAATCTGAAATATATATATATATATATATATAAATTGAGTTATCAGATTTTCATATCACGAAACCATATTGTAAGCTTTTAGAAAAACAAATGATTATGTGTCAATCGTTTAAAATCAGGCAAATAGTTTTATTTATTAAATTCTGAAAAATAAAAATGTATACCATAAAAATGAATTTTGACAAAGAAAGTAAATAAAAAATTGTAATCAAAAGTATATACAGTACAAAATTAAAAGAATTGTTAATGGGTCTGGATTGAAATAAACGATAATGTTGAACAAAGCTCGACATCTGTGATTATAAAATAAACATATAGTTGTCGACTAAAAGTCAAATTGTACTACAATCGATTATTATTATACTTTTAAAGTAAATTTATTTTTAATTTACAGAAATTAAAAAGTGTTATTAACGAGTAATTAAAAAGAAAAAACATGTATCTGGAAAATATACGTAAAACGGTGCCGTCGAGTAAGAGAAATATTATTTATACAACGTAGATTATAATTTAATGCTTAAACGTGTCTTTTTCTAATTTAGTTTATCATCTTATTTGATCATTAAATCAATTGATTTACTTTTAAATATTATAATAAATTTAGGTGTTGATGTTAAACTAACGGTACTATATAATAGGTAACTATAAGATACTAGAAATTCAAATATGCAATATTCAGTTGCATAAAAAAAAACTGAAGACAATACTAGATAATCACAAGGAAACTGCGATTTTAATTGAAAGTAAAGTGCTGATAGTATACACTGTCGGAACAATAATATATTCCTAAAAATAATAATTAAAATACCGCTGCGATGCATTTGAAGCTATATAACGCTTGTTCGATTTTAATCCCGAAATAATGACGTGAAAATAAAAAATACAATTCGCTTTAGAAGTGAAAAGATTCGGAGGAATCTTTTCTTTTGCATTTTTTAACGTCCTACGTTTTACCGACAATAAACAATGAAGTAATCAAAGTACAAAGATTTTGCGTTATCAATTTTAGCGGATGCAGAGACTGTAAAAAAAGTATAAGACAGGAAATGCATTCGATTTCTCGTTAACTTACTTAAAAAACAAAGTAGAAAAGCAATATGTTCAAATCTCGGCATATCAAAAAAAAACTACGAAAAAAAAACGTGAAAGAAAGTATACAGTTTCATTAAGTTAGAAACTCGTATTTTTTGAAATACCGAATTTATTTAGAATTACGAGACTTCGACCAAAAGTAAATGATATAAATTGTATTTTGAATCCCTTTATTAGATGCGTATACACTAAATGCATTCAAATCAAATCAATTTAAGAAATAATTAACAGATAATAGAAAAAATAATGAAGTTGTAGTTTTTTAAGAAAAGTTTTGTTAACAATGTATAAAATAGTTTTGAATTATAATTTTATAAAATGATTTCTCGCCACCATTAAAAATATTTATCAACTATATAGTTGAAAATACAAAAAATATGTATACAACAAATTGTAGTTTAAATACATGCGAGGATAAACAGTAAACCGACTCGTTCAAGCATAATAATTGTATAGCGTCTATGAGCCAAATTTAATGTATGTATGTATGTATTTACTATCGTTGTATCTCGCCACAAATAAAGATATTGTTTAAACAATTTTTCAGTTATTTATTTATTCATTTTTTTTATATGCACATTGTTTAACTTATAAAATAATATATAAAAATTGTATATTTTTTGTACATAACTTTAATGTGCACAACTTTAATTATATACCTATATGACCCGTAAAATTAAAAATTTTTTTCAATTTATTATAAAATAATAATTATATAATTGAAAAATATTAATAAAAATAATTATTTACAAAGAGTATATTAATCTTCCTATTGGGATATTTTATTAATCTCAATGTATTTTATGACATTGAATTTAACCCAGATATTTTGAAAAGATGATAATATCCCAAGGAAACTATATTGATTTGATTTATATAAGTTCATGCATTTGCATTTATCGTTGGTTTATTGTAATTAAAATAAAACTAGCTTTAAGTTATTGGCTTTCCGGTTTTCTTCTCAAAATTAATTTCAAGATACGTCAGAATTTTCTGTTTAACATTAAATGTAGAGCTTTTGAGCTTTTTTTGATATTGGTGAAAAATCTTTGTTAATGTTCAAATAAAATAATAATTTTAAGATTAATTCATCATTCTGAATTATGATTTTACACTAATACATGGCACCATATTAATCGACCAATAATATACAATACTATATTGTATTTTAAGCAAAAAGAATTCTATTATAAAATAATTATTATTAATTTATTTTTGATTTTCATATATTTTGGTAGATAATAAAATTATGAATGCAATTAAATTATTATATTTTTTATTTTAATTTGTGTAATATAAATTTGCTAAAAAAATTTAAATATTAAAATACATTTATTCATAAATTAATTTTGCTGTAAGTAATAAGAATTAATTCGATATTTTATGTACAGATTATTTTTATTTAGCAATACATATATAGCAAAAAATATCCAAAATTATTATTTTAAAGTCAAATAAATAATTATAATAAATAATTTCAATGACTTTAGTCGAAGATTCATTCTTTTTTTTATTTTTTTTTTTTTTTAAAAAAGTGGGTTGAAATTGTTGTATACTGTAATGTATATTTATCTGTATATTATATAATTTTTTTTTTTAATGCATCATTTATATAGAATATTTAATATAGTAAAAAACATTTTTAATAAAATTTAAAATAAATACTCTGTAAAGAATATAATTATAATATATATACTTTATAAATTTCGCATGGATTTTCCATTGATTTATTGATCAAGTTATAAAGGAAACGTGTATATTAATTTTGTAATATAAGTAATGTTTACAATATTTTTTAATTCAATTATATTGTTATATAATATGAATAAAAATAATAACAAAATTAAATTACAAATTTTAAGAGGCTTATCTGATTTATTATTCTTACAAAATTGTTTTTTCTTTTTAATTAATATACTAAAATATTACTGTCAAATTATATTTTCTTAATATATGAGAAAGTACAAATTTATTATAAAAAAATAGCTTGATTTTAATGAAAAATGGGCCTTTTTTAGGACACTATGATTTTATAATTTTTAAATATTTAAAATAGGTTTATGGTATATATGTAGAATTTTATTTGGTTTAATATGAACCAAATTGACTTTTATTTATTTGCGGTTCTTTATGATGTCAGCTGTTTTTCATTTTTTTTTAAATTTCATGATGTAGTATTTATCTTGAATTTTGAACAATATTTTTTTTTGAAATTTTCTAAAAAAATAGAGATTATTTGAAAATATTCTTAATATTGCAAAATATTTTTAAAATTAGATTTTGCTTTATAAGTTGAAAAATCAACTACATTTCATGTTCGAAAAACTATATAAGTTCCTTAATACATCATACAAATATTTGAATTATTGCAAATATAATTTTAATTTGAAAATTTTTATATCAAATAAGAAATATAAATTTTAATTATCAACGTATCTATTTATTTGTAACATTTACAAGATGAAAGATGCGAAACAAAAATGTATGGTCTCGCAATACATAAATCTTAAATCTTACATAATTAACTCATTATTTCAGCGTTTAACGCTTAAATAATAAATATTTTTCATTTAATCAACACTTTCAATATTATCATTAAATAAATACTTTTCAGCTTATACAAAGTGCTCTTTATTTCTTGTAAAATCTTAGAAAATAATAAAGGAAGATCAAAACTGTACTCGCATCATGACTTACATTTTATGTTGAAAAAAGAGTAAAACAAAACTTTTAATCATTTTTGAAAAAAAAAAAAAAAAAAAAATTACATGTGTATAATAAGATATTATTTTTTTAATCGGTTATCGTAATTCTTACGTATAATCTCTAAAATTTAATTGTTTGAAGACGAATACTGTTTATTGAAATTTTTAATATATTTTTTCTATACTTGTTATGTATAATCTGTTAGGTATATTTTCGAAACATTGAATTTTATTAAAATTATAAATTATAATTTATAAAATACAAGAATGTCTTCATGTAAAAAATATATTTGATGTCAATACAAAAAATTGGAATATAGTTCAAAATTAAAAAATTGTAAGCTTTATTAAAATTAATTTTGTCATATTTAATAAAAACTAGTCAAAATAGTTTTTAAAATAGTTTAATTAGAAACATTTTTATATTTATCGTTTCAAGTAAGAATTTTACATATACAGAAGAATTACATTAATTTATTTCAATCCAGTTAAAATAAAGATAGTGTTGAAATTAAGGAACTATGTATAGAGTTTTATGGTGCAACTTTCAACAATGTAAATAAATATAATTAATTATAACAATAATGTGATATGCAAAAAATTATCATTTACACCTCAATAATTCATAATTTATTGGGCTTAATCACACATTTACCCCTCCAATTTTTTAAAGTCATAAATTAAAAATTGGTGTTTTTGAGAAAATGTATGCAAGATAACTACGCGTTAACTATGTACTTAATAACCATTGTTATTAATGAAGTCATGACTTTAGTACTTCCTGGATTACACGGGAAAAGGCTACTTCAAGCTTATACGATATTGGAATCACAATATTTTTAACTTCTGCTTCAGTCGAGGTAGAAAAGAATATTTTCTTTTATATGATTTTTCTAGTTTTTTTTTATCGACTCCGATTTGTTTTTACGAAGAAGCGTATTATCAGTCTTCATTGAGTAAATGTAAGTTTTTGTGCTCCAACACTTGTAAAAAAACGAATATATTTATACATTTGTGTGTTATGTGTCGTTTTCATTTTCAACAATTTTTTACATACTTTAATTCTTTTGGTCTAGTTTATCCTAGAGTTTCGTATTGACGAAGTTGTTCTTGTATTTTACTGTACAATAACTGAAAGAAAAATTCTGTTAATTTCTTTTTACAAAGCATTCAATCAAAAAAATATTTTAAATTTGTAAAATATTAAAATATTAAAACTATATATTTTTATAAATAATTATTTAAATAATAATTCACAAATAATAAATTATAATTTTTTTTCTTCAAATTAATACTAAATTGCAAATAAAATTTACTTATGTGATTTTTATTTGCAATTATATTTCATAAGCAGAAAAAAAAATTTATTTAATTTGTAAGTTATAAATTATTATGTTCATCTTAATAATTTAATTATATCTATAACAATACTGATACTAGAATAACGGCAATATTTACCTGTTTTGTTTGTAAATCTGGTATTAAAAAAATTTTTGTTGTATCTGAATTACTAAATAATCCTCCAAGTTTTCTTTTCTTTTGTGAATCTTTCATACAAATTTGCACTCCTTTATCAATCATTATAGGTGGTGGATCGATTTCTTGCCAAGTATGTGACCAGTGAACCTTTAAATATTAAAAAACATATAAACTTTTAATTTTGATATATTTTCTAGGCATTATTTTGAAAAAATAAATAAGAAACCTTCCAGCCTCCAAATAAATCACATCTCTCTAAATAAGCGATTCTCTTATCCGTAAGTAATAGAACGTCTTTATTTAAGGGCATATGGAAATAATAGATATCCGTATTTGCATATTTTCCTTTCTCTAATTCCTAAAAAACAATTATTAAAATTAAGGCAAAAAATGTGATATTAATTTTTTATTTATAATTTTTTTTAAATAATATATTTATTGTTACAATATACAAATGCTTATATTAATTTAAAAATTTTAAAAAATTAAATTTGAAAAATAACAAAGTTAATATAAAAATAAAATTTACGAAAATTTATAAATGATAAAATAAGTTATAATTTATTTGTACTTACAAAAAGAATCTTATTACCCTCGGCGTCATCTCGAATATAGGGTCGTACTAAACTATCGGGCTGTAAAAATCGTGGAGGACGAACTCGTTTAACTTCCACAATTAAGTCCGTAGCTCTGCATTATAAAAATTATATTTTTAAATTATAATTATAATCTTTTACTTAATTTTACTCATTAGTTTACCTTCGTACTGCTCCGAGAGATCCACTAGCAAAATCAACTATTCCTGCAGTTGGTCTAGTTACAAGCCCAACTACACCTTTCCCAAAACCTTTAAAGAACCCTTCAACGCCTTCTTGTTTGGCACCGGAATAGGGTTTCATAACAACTCCAGTAACGCCATCAACTACACCCTGTCGTTTATAAATTAATTAATTTTTTTACTAAGATATCTTATATACATCTTATCTCTCTTATCTTACGTTTATTTTATAAGTGTATATAGCATTAACATTCGTGAAATAAAAATCATTATTTATGCAATAACTTTACCATAACTAAACCTTTTCCACTTCTTGCAAGTCCCTCCTGCAAATTTGCAGGTTGTTTATTGAGTTGCTCTTGACGTTTACGTTGATAATCTTTGTCAAACGTTAAGGCAGCTAAACCTTTACCTATTATCACAAAAAGAAAGATTTAAATTTATTAACAAGAAATTTTTAAACAATATTAATTAAATCATTGATCCGTAAAATTATTAATTTATCAAATCTAACATTTGAATTTAAATTTAAGTTTCTAAAAAAATAGAATCAAGATTGGCTGCATAAATTTAGTACCCATAGCTCCAGTAATTTTTGACACAGCTCCAGCCATTCCACCAACAGTATGACCAAACATACTTCTCATTCCCAGTAAAAGCCCCTCTGCGAATTCACCAGGACCTTGAATGAAACCCTGGAATGGCTCATAAAAAAGATCTTCAACGCCCTTCATAGCACCAATTACGAGACCATACGGATTTCCAATGACATCAAGACCGAGAACTAAAACGTAAAGTTGCTTGATGGCTTGACCGACGTAGTGGCTGGTAGCTTCAGAGATCAACTGTTTATGTGTCATAAATACATAATCTCTTTCAAAATATGCCAACCTAAATGGGAAAAAATAATAAAATTTTATAAATCTGTACATGTTACTTTCTGATAAAAATTTCATGATGTTGCGAAAAGAATATTTTATTATCCATTCGCCTATTATTTTGGTATTTGAAAGAAAAAAAAAATGTATTACTCACTTAAAAACAATATCATTTATATCCGTTATTGTAACTCCGATGCCCTGAAGTAACACATTTACAACTTGTGGAACTGCAGAAGGTCCACCACCACTGCCAGACATGGAAAAGCTTATATGAATCTGAATTATAAACATTTATTTGTTAGAATATTAATTTTTCTAAATAATAATAATAATAATAATAATGTATGAAAATTTTAATAGTTTAATAATATAATTAATATATAATATACATAACAAACCTTCAATGGTGAAAAATGTAGTAAATCAAAGAAGTTCTTCTGCTCCGCAACAGTTATTAAATTTACATGATGTAAAAGTGGTTCATCGACCAATTTCATATCAGTTTTGAATAATTCAGACTGTGGATACATTATATGATAAATGAATAGATGTAAATGATAAATTTAAAAGTAAAAATATGTATTTTTTGATGAATAAATATATTATTAAAATATATAATAATTATGTTATTATTTTATAATTGATTATTTATTATTTATCTATTATTATTTTTTATTATTATCCTATTTTTATTAAATTAATTTATACGAGTCAACGGTTACATAAAAAATGAAGGACATGATTTCAATTTTCTACTTTAAAAAATGTAAATATTTAAGAACAGCTAACAATCGAAGTTGAAATAATTATTCAATAATATATTTGAATAAAACCTTCTTTAAAATATGAAAAATACCAAAATATTAAATATGCTTCGAATAGTTTGTATCAGTAATATTAAAATCAATTACCTCCTGAGATTCATTTACTTCATCAGCTTCAAATAGCACCATTAAAGCATTCATAAAAGCTAAATCTACTTTCACGTGAAATTCCTGTATAAGAACTTTAAAATATCGGAATTGTTGTACATTACTGCGTTCGAGTAAGCGTTTTACCATACTCATTTCAGCAAATGGCTTCATTACTACAAATACAATTTTTTTTTTATTATTTTCTAATAAAAGACTTATAATTATTATTTTAAGATTAAAGAATTTTTTATTTAAATTGAAAAACAGGCAAAAAAAATTATTGATTTACCTGAACTTTGTGATACACTTCTAGGAGGTGGAACTGGAGCTAAAATAACAGGAAACAGACAATCCGAAAGCTGATTATCAATTTGAAGCCTATTAATTTTTGCATGCAATTGTACTTGATGTACAGAAGTTCGATATTGAATCCAAAGACCAGTTTGAAAGGCTCGACGTATATACCGACGGTGAGGCTTCAGCATTTCCATGTTCAAATAATCAACCTGAATTCATTAAATTTGATTGATGTATTCCTTATAATTATTTATACAAAAAATGAAAATGTCAAAAAAAAATATTAACAAAAAGTTAAAGTAAAGAAATAAAAAACATAAAATATTATTGATTTGTACCTCTAGTTTCGGTTCCAACATAATACGATAGAGAGACTCTTTGTCCACTTGAAGTTCTCTTATATATTTTTGGTATCCTTCTTCAATGAGGGTCATTTCTCGGTCATTTAATGCTCGCCACCTACTAGTTACGAACTTCCGACTTTCCCACATTACTCCAGAGCTATTATAAAAAATTTTCATTCATTTTCCAAAATAAAAAATCCAATTCAATTCAGTAAATCTAAGCATCATTACATTTCTAAGCTAGTATACTACGTTACGAAAATCAGGTCAATTAATTATAAATTCTTTTATTGAAACTATATAAAACATTATAAGTTGTAATTTAATGGGTGACTTTAATGGGCAAAAGTATTATATAGTGAAACCAATAAAATTAAGTAATAAAAGTAGCTATATATTTTGATATATGCGTATACATACACATACATATACATACATACATACATATATATATATATATATATATATATATATATATGTGTGTGTGTGTGTGTTTGTGTATGTATGTATGTATGTATATAGAAAGAGAGAGACTTAATTGTTTTTATGTACCTAGCAATACACATGTATAAAAGTTCAGATCTATTGATATTATTTACGAGTGATAATCCGACTCCATGAATACTCATAGTAATGTCTTGGTCAATAATTTCGAGATCCCCAACGAACTGGCAGTCTTGAGCAATTTTTAAATTTGTTGTAAAAAGTAATATGCGCTGGATACCATCCAAAAAGGAAACATAATAAGCCTCCTCATTAAATTCAGGTATGGTAAAAGCTCCTAAGTTATCCTGTAAAAAATATTTATATTTCACTTGTTTTTAGTATAATATAATAATTTTTTTTACTAATGTATAATTGTTGAAAAATAAAATAAATAATTAATTAAAATCATCGATTAAGATATAATTTTGATTAATAATATTGGACATACCTTGCGAAGTGTGTCCGAAACATCTCTTTTACTTCCAGCTTCCCACATTAAAAGTTTTGGTCCTGCTGGATTTTCCCAGGTATAAAACATTCGATTATATGATTGAAGAGTTCTAAAATCGAATAAAAACATTTAAGGAATTTATTTATACGTATGATTTAATAATTCATAAGAAATAAAAAAAAATAAAAAACTACCTGACATTAAGTGATCCCTTCTCCCAAAGATTTATGGGATAAGCCGTGTGATTTATTATCAATGCCAAAGCATTTCCATAAGTATAAGCTGAAAATGATACGTAGACACCACCTTCATTGATTTGTACATCTACGTTTATTCCACCATACTGTTTTACAATGAAATAAATTAATGAAAAAATACACTTTACACTTAATTGATTATTTTGTTGAATCAATGAAAATTAGTTTTTTACACTTTTCATTTAACAAAAACAGTATATTATACGAAGTAAATTAAAATGACAAACCTTATTGTCCAGTTTCAAAAGTGTACTATGAACATCTGTATATATAAATGCTGGAGTTTTCTCAGGATGCCCGATAACTTTGGCCTTCAGCGTCTTCACCTCCAGTTCTGAATTAGGCCAGAATGCCGTACATTCACCGGGTGGCACCTGTAATAAATTAATTAATAAATAATAACCGCATTAAAAAGTCTTAATTTTTTAAAAAAAAAAATTGAGCTATCAAGCGAACCTAATTACGAAAACAGTAATATAAAATTAAAGCATGACGATATACACGTCATTCTTTAATTGTACACACACGTATATATATTTATACATTGTAAATTTTTAATTAAAAAGTCTATTTCTATTTATTTTTGTTTAATTTTAGACAGAAGAAAATAGGTAAACCTGAATAATTGGATCAGCCGCACGGTCAGCTTCTTGACACTCAATAATAAAGTCGGCATTGTTCATTAAAACAAAATAAGGTGTGAAAGTTATTTGCTTCGTTAAGGAATTATATGTCAATTGATTATGTACTCCGATCTGCAAAAGAAAAACAAACAAAAAAATATACAAACTAAAATAAGAACTAATAGTTTAAAATGAGTAAAAAATAAATTATGAGGAAATATGAACAGACGATGGGTTGAAATATATATAAGTATTTATGCATATTTTACGTTGGAGTGTCTATATAATTTAACATTAACAAAAGTAAAATAAAAACATACCTGATATACTTTTCCATTGTATTTGCAAGAAACGACACCTTTGCTGCCAGCAACATCAATGGAAAATTTATCGGACCATTCGCCATCTTCAATCCTAATCATCGCCTTTTTCTTACCGAAGAAGACCTTGGATTTGAATGAGAATAGAATCGGACCCTTAAACGTTTCCGGGTGATAAAGCACGTTCAAATGATCCTCTGTGCTCTGAAATCATACAGGATGCATTAACATTTTTGAAGTACCCAAGTTTTATCTCGGTTGCGTGCATGTATATTTTATTATTTTTATGGAACTGGCCAAGCCATGATACTTCCACGTGTTTCCAGTGAATCTTGTATTTTATGATGATAACGAGACCACCTAAACAATCTACACCACTTTAACTAATTGTTAGTTGATAAAATTGTTATTAATACGGTTATACTTCATGGTATGACTATAGTATGTCTGATTAGTGTTTTTAATTTATTTTTATTCTTATATGTTATAATTCTAAGCAACTTCTACACATTTAATTTAGAATTTGCTAATTTTTTTATCATAAGAATCACCACTATATTTATCCATGGATATGTGTTTAAAATCAGTATACGATGGCTCATAAATAATAATTAAAAAAAAAAAAAATTTGTTTTAACAAACTTTTATATCAATACGTATAATGATCAATGTGTTTAAAACGCATAAAATTCATGTCTATCGTTGATGCATACGCAATTAAATTTTATAAATAAATTATTAAACAAATGATGTATTATGAATAAAAATTTATGTTTAAAAAATCAGCTCCAACCTTATTATTTTGTACAATGAACATTTTTACAATGTGTAAAAACGATTATTAATATAATATGCACCTAATATCAATTTGCATTGAATTAAGCATTAATAACACTACATGCATGAACATTACTTTATATGAGAATCATGCGTAAGACATGTGTATTTTGACGAACAAAACCGTTTCTAATAACAAAAATAACAAAAAACATGTATAGTATCGATAAAATATTTTCTTAAGATGATGATGATGATAATAATAATAATAATAATAATAATAATGTATTTAATGTAATGCAATTAAGAGAAGTAATGAAAATCTCAAAATAATATTATTACATCATATGAAAATACTTTTTACACAAAATGCCTTCTATCATGGTGATGTGGTAAATATTAGTCGAGGATATGGAAAAAATGTTTTAAAAAAATTGTGTCAAAGTCACCGAAGGCACCTTCTTCTTTCCAAGTCGTCGGCGGGGTCGGCCAGAATTGATACACAAAAGTTTTGTCTGAAAGATATCTCGTTTACGTATTGTGTTTATTCATTATATAATTCATTTTTTAATATAAATGAACTTTAAAAATAATTACATGGCGAATTTGGATTTTACAAGCGAAAAATAAGCAAAAAATTAATTGAAAAATTTAACAATAAAATAATTTGTGAGTTTATTTTTATTTTCGTAAATATCACTTTGCACCTTCAATTACTTGGTTTAAAAAATTATTTGTGCCAATTTACAGTACAATTTTATTAAAGCATGCAATTTATTAAGTAACTAAACTTTTTACTCAAAAGATATTATTGTATTACTGATAAATAAAAAATGTATTAAATGTAACTTTATAACAATTTTTAGACTTCATTTAGTTATTATAATCAAATATCAAGTGAATTTTAATCGAAAATCGAATTATTATTTAAAAATTAAAATAAATATTTCCATTAATCTGAAATATTCGTCTGATATTAATCTATATGCTGTGTTTTTAGAATTAATAACATTAATTTAAAATGCAAATTATTAGTTAAAGAGAGTGTAAAAACGTTTATTTTAAATATTATCATTTTTAAATATTATATTTATTAAACTTATTCATTAGGAATACCTTAAACAATATTTATGTAAATATATAAAAAAAAAATAATTAAAGATAGCTTGTTTTGCTCTGTAAAATTAAAAATGAATTGCATTATTAAGAAATCAATGTTTTGCTTTGTCAATACTTTAAATATATAAATAAATCATTATTTTGTATAAAATATTATATATGTATATTCACGTATAGAAAATATGTTTTTATAGATATTTATCGATACAAAAATATTTAAGATTCGTATTATTTATGCATTTCAATGACTTAACAGCTAACATTTTGATCTAAGTACGTAATTTGTCATTACGAAATAAAAATTAATTATAAGTTTAAAGATATTTTAATTTATGATCTATTTAATTATTAATAATTTTTAATCCTTAAATTCATTTTTTGAAATTTATATATTATTAAATCAATACAAAAAAAATTGTAATTTTCTTAAAATGCACATTTAAAATAAATAATAACTATAATTATTTACTTCAAAAGATTATTAACCCTTTAGTCTTCATTTTTTTTAAACTGAAATTTATTTAATTCTTAATACACCAAGAAAAATAGTTTTTGATAATAGATAATAGATAATAAATAATGTTTATTCACATTAATAATTAAAGTTAATTTTCGTAAAAAATATATTTCAAGTACTCAAAATTAAAAAAAAAAAATTTGCTAAAATTCTCATTTTTATTTCATTATTATAAATATCTATAAACGTTTTTGTCAAAAATTAAAATATATAGTATTCATATTCAATTTTAAAAAAATTAATATATATTTTTTTATATCGTCAATATAAAAATTTGCATAATCATTTATTTATTAGATTTATAAAAAAAAGTATGAAAATAGTATGATATGAGTAAATTTTGTTATAATAATAATTTTTTAAATTACTTTGTATTCCTGTAAAAAGGCAACATAGTATTTTGAAAATTATACAAAACAACAAATTTTATATTTAATATATGTATTAATATTACTCTCTTTAAAAATATTTTTAGAATATATATATGCAAATTTTTTTTTTTTTTTTTTTTTTTTTTTTTTTAATTTTAATTAAAATATTCCCATGACTTGATTATTTTAAATTACTATATGATAATATAATTATTGTATTTAAAAATGTGATTAAAACTATTGAAAACATTGTCTTATACGTAAACCAAATAAGATGTAATGGCTATATATTTTTTATGTATATATTCAAATATTAAAAAAATTTGTTTTTATCGAAAAAAAAATTTTAGAAACTAAAGGGTTAAATTTTTCTTTAATACATTTGAAATATTGTACACCAACAAATTTTTGTTTTAAATTTTCTTTTAAATATTCATTAATGTTAAGACTTGTTTGTATCAAAATTATTATGTATAAAATTCTATAATATATCAATATATTTCAATACTACAAAAAGATGATTGATTTATATGCACAAAAAAAACCATTAATGTAATCAACTTATAAAAATTATTAAATTAATTATTGATCTTGCCATTATGTTAATTATTTATTAATATATCATAATTTAAGTGTATAAAACCCGGCTTATTGTATTCAATGATAGGTATCATTTTAAAATAGATATAGATTAATTTTAAATATAAAATTTATGCAACAATTATATAGTATAAAGAAAATACTAGATTTGTTGATGTTTAAATATTCTTATTTTTAAGTGAAGCTAAAGCTGTTATAAATTAAAATATACATATATGTGTATATCAATATATATATATATATATATTTTATAAGAAGCACACATAAAATTATCGAGTATAATTTTATAAAGGCAGTTTAGTTTTCTCTCTACCTTGATTGGGCTTGAATGTTCTTTGCCACCTTTACTTGATTTCTGTAAAACAATTAAAAATTGTGTAAGTGTATTAGGATGGTGATCAAAAAACAAATGCACTAAAATAAGGAAAAAACTATTGGTTAAATATGGTTTCGTACTCAATAAATTGTCTATTTATTTCCATTTACTATATTGAGTTTTTAGTATTATAGTTTAGATTAAAAATCGTAAATTTTTATAAATCAAATTTGTAGCTACATCAAATATTTTGGCACATTTTCAATTTTCATGTAAATAGTTTTTGATTTTTTAAAAAATAAAGTATTAAATCAAATTGTAGAACACACTAAATGTACACTTAAAATTTTATATTTCTATTCATTTACTTGACTGTATTATTTTATAATGAAAAATAATTCGATTAACTACATGTATGAATGACCCAATAGTAAAATTATAAATAGTAAAATCATAGAATTAATTCATTAGATAAAAACAAAAAATGTAAAATTCGAATTATATTCTGATTTAAGGGTGAATATTTATTCATTATATCAAACGTTTGGAAAAAAATTAGGTTTTTGTTAGAAGAGTAAAAGCAAATCTCATTTAGGTAAAATGTGTCTCAAGAAATACCTTTAAAAGAGCAAAAAAATATTAGTAAGTTTGAAAAATGAACTAATCCTTTATACCTGTAATTTTTACATTTCTTGGCACATCAATTTGTATATTTATTTGAATAATTATAATTATCCGAGTAAGTTTTATAATTATAAGCTATAAATTTATCAAAAAACTGTATCGTAAAAAATATCATCAATAACAGCAATAAAACAACAACAGCAACAATAACAATAACAATGATAATAACAGTAATAAATAATAATAATAATAATAATAATAATAATAATAATAATAATAATAATAATAATAATAATAATAATAATAATAATAATAATAGTAATGATAATAAATAATAATAATAATAATAAATAATAATAATAATAATTATGATGATGATGATGAGTAATGATGATTCGTTCAATATATCAGAGTGTGAGGAAAGAAATAGAATCTTTTTTCCTATACTTACTCTATAAGACAGCATGAGTCCCGTCTTATTCAACATCCAGAATGGACAATAGAGAGCCATAATGATCGAGCCATGCTTTAATGATGTGTGTATCCCAAGATCCATGATGACCTTTTGGGCGCTGTCAAAAGATTCGAAAGACCAAACCGAAAACTCGGGAGTATATTTGGATATTTCGATTTTGCATGACCAGTCCTTCTCGAGATATTGCGGCAACTGTGAATTCAAACAATTGCTCGGTCAAGCTCAGCCAGCTAATTAAATTGGGATATATTTCTCTTATTCAGTTATTATCTAAATTTATTATCACTTCGGGCAATTGAAATATTAATTTTAAAACAATGATTGCAATTTCTATATGATCTCCATTTACAATCATTAAATATCATAAAATTGATTTTTTTATTGTTTTACTTTTTTGGTATCAACAAGAAAGTTGAAATTAAAATTCATGCATGTATATGAATTTTTCATATTACCACTTTGGATAAAAACTTGATTTTTACATTATAAAAATACGGAGAATCAAACAATGGATTTTTTTTTTTTTTTTTTTGTCGTTTTATTTTGTTTTGTTGAATAGCTTGTAAATAATTTCATTGCAAGTTGTTCCCAATAAAAAAATTGTCGTGCAGCCAATTAAAAACACAATCAATAAAAGATTTGCCCATGTAATATTATTGTGTATAATACGATATTCCGTCTAATGTCTGTATCCAGAAAACACGATTAACAACGTTAATGTGAAATGTGAAATGGATTGACAAGAAACAATGAAAGACACAAAGAAACTCAACCGCTCAAAACCATTGGAAAGGAGTTTTTATTTAAGCAACATTACCCTCAAAATTTATTTCTTCGACAAATCTCACATCGGATTACGGAATACGAAATACGGAATACGGAATAAACAAACAGCAAACCTTGATAATGATGTTGGATTCTTGGGGGTCGATGGTGGGTATCTGAAAGGTCGTACTGGCGTTGACGAGCTTCTCCTGGTCACTGTCCGGAAGGCAGACAAGGATGTCAATCGGCAGGAAGTTTTTCAAGTATACGGACGGATAAAGATGGACGTTGTATATGGTGCTGGCCATTGTGTGCCGCAAAGTATTCTCGAAATACACTTGCTCGATTTCGCCAACCACCTGCAACAATTCAGACATTTATTCGATTGGTTCTTCCTTTTTTCATTTTTTCATTCGCTTTCGTTATATCTACAAACTGGCCTCGGTCAAGTAGACACCGATCGTTTAATATTATTTGACGTGGATGAGCATTAAAAAATAAATCAAATTTATCGGAAACAATTCCAAATGAGATTTTATTCAATTTAACTATTTGAGGCAAATGTAACGTTTAGTTGTGTACCTGACTTTATCCAACTTAAACCAAATTATTTAATAAAAGCTGCCCTATATAAAAATATGAATTACCACTATTGCTGTATTTGAAAAATACACTTATTAAAGTATTATTATTTAAAGCTATTTTTTATTTTTAAAATGTAATCCTTTCAAGCTGATAAAAATAAATAATTATTCAGTTTTAATATATTTAATCTATTTCTAAAACATAAAATTTTGAATAAAAAACAATATCATTTAACAAGAGTGCGTTTCTTAATTTATTAGATTTATATTAGTTGATTTAAAATGTTAATAGTTGAATAGTGTTCTTCTAAATTTATAATAAAAATTTCAATGGCCTAAAATATTTAATAACTTTTAATATTAAATATACATAAAATTTAAAAAATCAATTAGATTCATTGAATTCAAAATTCTTAAATAAAATAACAAAAAAACTCAATTTGTACTAAATAAATATTATTGATTAACCAAAGGCAATAATGTAAATTAGACATTTATTTAATATAAATTTATATTATTTTTTACAAAGCGTTCACTTATTAATTGAAAATATGTTTTTTTAAATTTATAAAAAATACACGAATAAATACAATTTTACATTCATAATTAATGAATATGTAAAAAATACAGTACAATATTTTTTATAATACCGTAAGTTTTAAGTGTAACAATAAAGCATTGATATATATAAAAAATAAAAAAAGTTAAATAAATACACAAAAATATTGGATCAATAATATAGATTTTTTGGAATTTATCATTTTGCATTCTTACTTTTCAAAATTATTTTACCAAAATATTAACATTTAAATGTAAAATATTTGAATAAATAAATAGATCATTTTTTTTTTACATTGTAATTATATAAAGCAATACTATTCATTTTATTAAATATTATTAATAAAAATATAATTTAATGAGCGGAATTTTTTTTCAAATAATAATACTACATCTAGTAAAAAAAGTTTCATTTTACCAATAAAAAATAATTGATAAATTTAATTTTATATTAAATTCTAGGCTAGAAGAAAAATAATTTATATTTATTTTTACTTTTTAAGAAAAAATTTGGAAAGGTTCAAGAGCTAAAATAATATTAAAATTTAAAAATAGAATCATTATAATATAAAAGTAACTTTATATTTTAATTAATATATTATAATTTTATAATACTTTTATATAAATTAATTAACTTCATGTGTTAAAAATATGAGATCTAATTACAATAAAATAACACGTACAAAGCTGTCTAAAAAATAAAGTAAAAAAAATTTATTTTTTTCACATGCTATATGTAAAGATTTTTAATTTGAAGGTATTTACGCTACGTATTGGTGTGCGTATGAGAGTGTGCATATGGGTGTAGTTGTGTGCGTGTGCGTGTGTGTGCTCTTCTAGAGTACCTGAATGGGTGATGCAGACAGTTTCTCAGGGACTGTTTCGTTGTCTTTTTCCCGAACATAAGGTTGATCGAAAATTTTTGGCAACAATTCGTAGATGTCATTATTAAAGAAGATACTAGTTATCACGAGCACCGCGTAAAGGGTCTAGAATTAAGAGAAAGAGAAGGAGAAAGAGAGAATAGAATATAATAGAATATTAAAAGTATTAAAAGAGAAAAAGAAAAAGAAAGAAAACAATAGCACATGCATTACCAATTCAATAATCCAATGAAACAAAATGCTATTTAGTAATGTGTCGGGAAATTAATAACAGTATGATTGTAAAAGTAATTCATGAATAATGCTTATATATTGTGGTAATATTCCCAAATAATTAATGGAGAAAGGAGAAAAAAAAATAAATAATACAATTTGAATGATTTAAAATCATACGGCGAATACCATAAATACGAATTATATGAAACAATTTAAATTCTAATAAAAATAATAAACAACAGAGTAAAAAAAGATAAAAAAAAAGATCAAAAGAGCATAAGGAGATGTATGTGAGCATAAATTTAATTTTATTTTATTTTGAATGGATACGTTGAAGTGGGGTATTTCTGAATAAAAGTGAAATAAAAATTTCTTAAATTCACTTAAAATATTTTTTTTTATTTATGTCAAATCATCTTAGTCGTGATTCGAATATATTATAGAAAAAAAATTGTAGCACCAGTAAGAGTGTTTATGAGATAAAATGTATTAATTTTATGAAATGTGCAAATTTTTTTAATTATTAATGTATATAATTTTATACATTTATATATTTTTTAATCTAATTTTGATCTAATAATTAATATTTTTTATTGTTTAAAATAATATTTTTACCATTACTATGATAAAATATCATACAAAATTGTAAATATTTTGTCTACATTAATAATTGTAAAAGAAAGCAATTTTTATTATTAAATAAATAATAAAATATAATTTATAATAACAACTGTTTGTTTTGATTATTATATAATTTAATAAAAATGTAGAGCAACAACACATTCAATTTTAAAGAATATTCGAAAATACCCTTTAATATTATACATTTGAAATGATTGTTTATTAAACATTTCACGTAACATTATTATGATAAAAATGTAGCTTAAGAAAAAAAAACTACCAAATTTAGTACATTAGAAACCAAACGTATTTGTGTTTATTATAATATTGTATATAATGATAACACAAGCTTATATGTATAAATACTAACGAATAATTTATTTAAAATGTATTATCACTTCATATATGATTTATTATTTATACATTTTTCTTGTTAGCTTTAACTTTATTTCATCTTTATTTATAATAAATTTAAAATTATTTAAATAAAAAATATGTTGAATAAAAATTTTGCCAAATTTTACTTTATTTACAAAATATTTTTTATTATACTACATACAAGATAATTATTTATTAATATATGCATATACATATATATTATATAATGAATGTGTATATATGTATATATATAAGTTTATCACCTCAATGTTTTTAAATTATTTAAAAAATCATCAATAATATTATATAAAATACCTTAAAAATTTTTTTAATTAATATTTTAATAATATTAAATAAATTATTAGGTAAATTTATTTCTTTATTTATTCTTATTTAATACTAAACACAATTCTGGAACAATATCGTATACTAATAAAAATCTAATATAAATGAATATGTAATTAATTTGTTTCAATGGCAATATTTTTATTAAATGATATTTACACTTAAACTCTCGTATTAAATGTATTGTATTTTTTCGAAACTTTGAAAATTAAATGTCTTTAATTTGTTAATGTATGTAAAAAAAATACCCTCAATGAGCAAAACATGCATTTTCTTAATAAATTTCCATTAAGTTTTTATCTATAAAATACACATTTAAAGACACAAAATCAAAACTGACTTATTTATATTTGTTTTATTTTACAAACAAATAATATTTATATTTTAGATATTTTTTTTTAAATTTAGAATTACAGTTAGTAAAATATTTTGAAAAATAATTATACCTGAATATAGAAGGGATCAATAGTGTCTTTATTAGATCGACTTTCACATTTAAGAACTTTTGTCATCGAAACTGTTTTTTGAAGATCCTTCCAAACAAAAGGTTCAACGGATACCATATGACTGAAAATATTTTTTTGATTAAAAAGATTTTTATTATATAAATCATACATTAAATTTTTTAAAAATTGTACCCATCGATGCTAAAGAAAAGCCAGTATATGTTAGACGCAGTATACACAGCATCTAATGGTAAATTCAATTTTTCATCGGGAAGAACTGTTCCGACTTTTTCTACTTCGTTTCCTCGTTTACTCATATAATAAACTGAAACTGCTTCACAGAAATGATTATGTACCTAATCAGTAAAAAAATATAATAACTACAATAATTATAATAATTATAATATAAAAATTATGTTTTTATTACTTGTAAGACACTTCGTAATGTTACAATTGTACTTCCTTCTTCAACAATAACATCAGAAATAATTCCCCATTCTTCGGAACTTTCTTTTCGATATTTTAAAGAAAAGAATCGCTTATCTGCTCTGAGTATTGGAATTTCTAAATTTGCGTTGATATCTTTAAACTTTAAAATAATTATTTTAAAAATTAATCTGAGGAAATAATTATTCTAAGATTTAGAAAAAATATTAAATACCGAAATCACAAATTTTTTTGAACCTTGATCTTTTACCCTGTCGGCTTTTAATTGTTCTAATAAATCAGTTGTAACTTTAATTTTAGTAGCTAATTCCACTGATGCTCCAGATTCTAAAATCACTTCTGCATATGTCAATTTTTTATCCTTTTGAACAGAAACTTCTTCTTCTGCGACCTACAAATATTGAAAGTAAAGATAAAAATAAACGACTGAAAATTAAATTACTAAATAAAATTTTACAGCAAAAAATAAATGTACATATTATTATTTTAAAATAAAATTAATGATGACATAGTGTATAATGACTGTAATGATAATATCCTGTTAGTGAAAAATGTAAATTTAATACATAGATTTTCTTTAAAGTTGTGTTATAATTAATTATTAATCTATTTAATATTTGATAATATAACATGTTAAAATACATAAAAATGTATTATTTTTTTTATATACCCATATACTGAAATTGAATTTTTTAAAATAATAACAGCAACAAAAATAACAATAACAACAGTATTTATATCGCATTTATTTATTTTTTCAATAATCATTTAAGTTTTTGAGAAATTTTATGAAGTAAATCTTAAAAGATATAAAAAAAAATATAAAAACAAAAAATCTGTTTTATAAATTTATGTTTATATGTATATAGAATATTTTAAATCAAGTCACTAATTAAGTTATATTAATTATAAAAAATCAATTCTATTACCTTAAAATGACTTTTTTCTAAATCTAAAGTCATAGTTAATCCGGTTTCATTTTTCAATATGTAAGGAGCAACCTTTTTTGAGGAAGTTTTATTTGTAGCTTCCATGGCATTTGAAAAAGCATTTCCAAGTTGTTTCAATACTTCTAAACATGTCTTAGTCACTGTAATTTCTAAATTTTCCTATAAATAAATGCTTAGTTGATTTACAATTTGATATATCATTTTTATAAATTCTTGTATACTATTAATTATATTATCTCTTACAGTTGATAGAATTTCAATAGACATTTTTGATTTTTGATGAAATTCTTCTGCTTCTCCATCAGATATTGAGCTGAAAACAGGTGTCCCAGCATTTGATGCAATATCATTGAATTGAATCTAATAAATTTATACATAAATAAAATGTAATATTTAATTGCAAAAAATAATATTATTATTCAATTAAAATACTTTCATTTTTACTTTTATTATTTTATACATTTTTTCCTTTAACTTACTTTTGTTTTTAGTTCCCATGGTGTAGAAGTTCTTTTTCCATTTTTCATTGCCTCCATTGGTTCAATTAATGGCTCCCATAAAGCTAGTCGACTATTATAATATGCCATAACCACAGACATCGTTGATTCAATATTCATCTTTTTTAAAATTATATTAGATTTTAATTTATTATAAAATAAAAATATATAAATAAATATAAGAAAGTAATAGATAATTACCATCTTGGTACTCCAGTCAGATATGTTACTTTGAAAACCTAGATGCAGTAATAACATTGGCAAAGTTTTATTACCGATTCCAGCTTCTAGAGTCAGTAAAATCGTAGGCGCAGAAATAATCGCAAGCTCTGGTTTGTAAGATGTGACTGGAATTTCTTCTTCATCAGAAAGCTGAAGATCTTCAAAGGCTTCTGTTCCAACTTCTATAAAATTTAATAAGAATTTTATGAAAACATATGCTTTTGCTGTATGTATAATATTATACTCTAAATTTTATTAATATTTAATAATATCCTCAAATATAATTTAATAACAATAATTTTAACTTATAATATATGTATAATTTACCGGTTTTAAGAAACCAATAATCTGATTCTTTAAATGGTGTAATAATCCAAAGGCCTTCGTGATTTGGTTCAGGCTTTTGAATTTCGTCATCTTCTTCTACAGGTTTAGTTACAGTTTTGACAACTCGGCTTAAAATTTCTATCACCCCTAAAATAATTTAATATAAAAATATTAAATATTATTGATTTACTTTTAAATATAAGATATTTTTTGTAAGTGATATACCTGGCGAAACAGAAATGTGAATGTCTGTACTACAAATATCTACATGTAAACCCTTGCCCTCTGGTGTTGAGCCTGCTATACTTATACTAATTGGTCTGAGTACCTAAAAATTTTTTAATTACAAATTTCTTGAAAATTTAATGAAATCTTTAAATTGAGTTTGTTTGAGTTTTAAATTGAGATTGTTTACAAGGTACCTCATAAATATGATCAGATCTCTTTTCAGGATTATAAATCCCTGTTAAAATAGAAAGACTTTGAATAGATCCATTGATAACTTGATGATCACCCATAATTCGTACTTTTAAAAGTAATTCGGTCTAAAAAAAAATATAAAATAAACTTTAAACAATAATTTATAAAAGTGAATAATAATATATTAACGTACATTTAAAACTATACAGTTGGAATCAATATCATCCATATCTTCAAGTAAAATGATATCTGGCTTTTCAATATGTAAATTTATTGTCATCATAGTATCCTTTTGAGTATGCTGAGCTACTTTTTTCTTCGCTGGCAATTCAGTTATAGATTTTTGCAAAGTTTGTGTACTATGCTGTTGTGAAGGTTGTGAATCAATGTTAAAAAAATCCTTAATTTTCATTAAATAATCGAGCGAAATTATAATGCTGAACGAAAAAACACGAACATCCACTGTAAAAATTATAGTGAATATATTTGTATTAAATAAATATGTGCTAATTATTTAATAATTATTTAATTATTAATTATTCAAAAAAAAATTTTTTTGTAACTTTATACATTAAATAGATCATAATGAATCTATGTTTTTGTTATATATATTTTGTTATAATTAGTAAGAAATTTAATTCACACTCAATAAACTTTGTGAATTAATTTATTATAATTTTATTGTGCACTATAAAAAATATAAAAATTTAATTACTTATTGAAATTTCTATACAAAAAAAAATCAAATGTCAGCGACATAATCAAACGAGTTAGAGAATTCTGAATGCAGATAAACACAATCAATTGTAATAATTTTTTATTTTATGTTAAATGAATTTTTAATATCAGTGTGTAATAATATAATAATTTTAAGATTTACTTTCTATTCATTTTTACTCCATAAATTATAGAATAGTAATTAATAAAATTCAGCATTTTAATTACCAAACATATCATTGGATGCTTTCCTAATAGTTATGTCCAGCATACTACGAACAGGTTTTGTGTCTTTTTCGTACTCGAAATTCTCCATTTGTGGCACTTTGGTTGTTCTTTCCATTATTCTGGCTAACGAACCTTTCCGATTTCGTCTAGTATCATCCAGGGTGCAGTCCATCAGTAGCATCGAAGTTGCTATCAGTCCATCGGCAAACATACGACCTTTGACCGCTAAATATGACAAACCAAATCTTGCCAGGCTGTTTTCGGGCAAATGTAATGGCGAATTCTTTGACTTTAACTAAAAATTTTTATTGAGTTAAAAACAATTTTTCTTGTTAATCTTAATAAATCAATTATTCTTATTGTGTCAATTTTAATAATATCCATTGTTGTATTTCCTAACGTAAAATTTATTTCTTATATTTATTAAAAAGAAGTAGAAGAATACATGGTGTTAGACAATACGAAAATGACAATAAAATTATTAAATGTTATAGTAGGTAAATTAAAATTATTCGTATTCAAATTTCTTAATATTTATTTAATATTAGCATTAAGAGTAAATTTAAAAAATACCATTTTAGATCCTCCAGTAAATAGCTCGATGATAAGACTATCCATAATAAATTCGAATTTGATAGTCGTTTGTACATGTTGCTCTTGAAGAGAACCGTCCGATTCTTTTACAACCTCTACTTCTGCTTTAACTATAAATTAAATATTATTTAGGAGAAGAAAATAGAATATAATAAAATACGTAAACTATTTTTATTTAAATTTAATTTTAGATTAAAAAAATTTGTGTGTAAATTATATTAAATCATAGGGGAAAACATGGGGACTAAATCCTAATATGACTTATTAGATACATGTGATAATCCAGGTTTATAGACATTTTAAAATGTAAAATTTCATTTTCAACTTTAAACACGTACATAAAAAAATGGATTTGTACGCATGAATATTTAATTCTAGAGAACATAAACATGCTCGTCTCATTTAATTAATCATTATAAAAAACTACAAATTTTTTTAATATTAAATAAATTTTCAATAATTATTATTAATAATTTAATTAAAATGAATTAATACAAAAAATACAATTGTTTAAAAAAAAAAAAAAAAAAAAAATGAATCCCATGAAATATTTTAAAAATTTTTTGAATAGGTATTTTTATTTTTATAATCAAGTTTTGTGTCTAATTGAAAGTTTTCAAAAAAAATTACAATTTTTTTTTTTTTTTTAAACGTTAAATATTTTAATATACAACGTCCAACAGAAATTATTCCGATTTATTCGTTATTTTAAAACTACTTAATAAAATTGAAAGCTAATAACAAAAATATTTCTAAAATATTAATACTGTTATTGTGTTGGTGATAAACCAAATAACATATTTACTTTTTATAAAATATATAAAACTTAATTAATCAAATTGATCTATTAAAAAGTTAATAAGAAATTTATCATTGTTTCAGTAGATAAGGTTCTGAAAAATAAATAGTGTATCTTTTTAAATTCTTCTATCATCAACATTCATCTGTATACAGCAATGAAAATATTAATTTATTTTCTTTGCAAGCTTCACAAAATAAATATAAATATTATTTAAATGAGCTTAAGAATGAAAATTATGTTTTGGAACTTTTTAAATATATACATATTGTCAAAAAATATTCTAGTTTACTCACTGGTGGATGGACGCGGAGTTTGCTCTTGTGATAGTTTTTTGTCAACACGTGAAACGATGGAATGTGAAGCAGCATCGGTGACAGTCTCGCCAAGATTTTCGTCTAATGTTGTCATGATTGTTGAATAGTCCTCATGATTTAATAAAACATTGATACGTTTTAATCGACCTGACATTTCGACATCCGGAATTTTATGAAACCAGGAGGTCGATAGATTGCGCTTAATCATTAGAATAAAGCTTACGGGCTGGAGTAATAAAACTTCATTTTCAGCTACAAATTTCTCTTTATTCAGTCTTACCCTGTATATTATGATTTCAAGGTAAATCCAATTAGTAATTGTCAATCTTAACATTGTAACTTTTTTAAAACTTTTAATTTTATGAATCGATAACACACCAAAGAGCAATGTATTTATTACTAAAATATAAAACTAAAAATGTTTATTTTTAAAAACAATAACAAAAATTAAAATTTAGCTTTAATTGGAATAATTTTTATGTTAAAATTATTGAAAAAAGTTTAAAAAATTAGCAGAGAGAAAAGATAGCTTACTCTAAATAAACTACTAGAAAAAGAATTCTTTTAAATAACTATTGTTTAATTATTTATGTTTAAGTTTAAATATTGCAAAAATAACTCGATGCTCAAATATTAATAATATTATTATATTGATGTGTCAAAATTCATTATTATTTAGTACATTAATATTTTATTAATGATATTAGTAATTATAAATTAATATTAATTTATAATTACAAAAAACTGTTAAAGATATTTGTTAAATTTATTTACCTAGATAATTTTAAATTTTGTAATTCAATATTCATTTCATCAACAATAGGATATTCTCCAGATTCAGTATCCATTTCTAATTTCTTTAGATCATTGCTAATAGTAAGATTACCCATATCCAGCATTAAACAATGCTCACTTTTTGAATTCATTGGTACATAGATTACTGGAGCCTTATACATAGATAACAAACATTTATTTAGACTAATTTCATTTTAATAATAAAAAAAACTCACTTTTAATTTGACAGATAACTCAATACGAGTTGCCCGCTCATGTACATCTTTTATATTTGTTTTAGCAGCTTTTGCAGCAGCTGCTGATGCTTCTGCAATGGCTTGTTGAGCAGCTTGGAAGTTATTCAAAAAGTTCTGGTTAAAAAATGAATGGAATATTAACTTTAAATATATACAAAATTTTGATTGAAAAATTGTAGTATTTTTATAATAATCAATTTAGTAAATTATATTTTAGCAAAAAATTTCAATTACCATTACTGAAATGACAAAAGCATTTAAGAATACAATTCGATGACAGCCCATTATAACTGTAATGGACATGTTATTTTTATCAACATCACTTGGTTCAATATTATTCATTATAGCTTCAATTTGTAAAGATTCAGAACCTTCAACTGATACAATCTAAAAATAAATATATTCATTTTCATAATTGAAAAATTCTATAATTTTATGCTTTTTTATTATACGTAATCCTAATAATAGAAATAGAAATTGCTTAATTGTTTATTTTTTTGTTAATTTATTAATATTATTTCATAGTAATTATAAAGTTAAATATGTGATATTTATTAAATATACTTACATTTCTATAAATAGACATTTTATTAAGATCTTTGATTTTGATGGAGCTTAGATGAACATTAACTTTTGAGTGTGAAACCTTCATAATATAACCAGCTGTAATTCCTTCAATATAAAATGCGCTTATATCTCTAAAATCATTCACCATCTGCAAACTAATTGTATTAACTTTTGCAGTCACCTTTAAATCAGTAATTTCTATTTGTCCTTTCCGACCTATATCAATTAAAGAATATATTATTAATAAATAACTATATTTTGTAATTCTAAGAAATTAAATTTACTTACGAGTTCTTCCTCTTTGTTTTTGAAGTTGCTCTTTAAGAAATATTGAAGTGTCTTCCTGAATTGTGGATAAGTGACTAATCTTACTAACTTTTGGTTCTGATTTCTTTTCTTGCAATGTAGTTGTTACTGTGTTGATTTTGTTCTAATAAAAACAAATAAGTTTAAAGTTAAAAATTTATTTAAAATTATTTATAATTTTTTAGCTTTGCTGTGAATAAATTTTACTTACTTGAATATTTGTTAAAAATTGTAAGACATTTATCAAAGCTTCTTGATGAAGCACAACATTAAGTGTTGTAAATTCCAATTCTAATAAATTTACAACAGAACCCTGTATTCCAAATTCTGGTGAAAGCTTCTTCATCTATAAAACAATTGTTTCAATTTTTAATTTTGATTTTTAAATATTAAATGTATTAAAAAATTGCTGTTTTATTTACATTAATAAATCTAATAATTATAAGATATTCTTGACTTCCAGAAGACATTGGAGTATTAATCATGAAAATTTCTCCAGTATCATGATGTTGTTTTACTTGAACACCACCCAATCTTAACATGATTTCCTGATTGAAAGTTCGTTGCATTAATTCTGCTTCTAATTGAAGCAGTTGAAACCTAATAAATGGAGAAACAGTTGTTTCCTGTTCTGGTTTTGATATTGTTAATGTAAATTCTGTAATAAATAAAATTTTAATACAATACATAAATACACAGAAAAAATATAACTAGTATAATTAATTTTTTAAGAATTTAATATGATTTAAACCTTTCATAACAAATTTAGCTTCTAAATCTGTTGTTTGTTTCACTGAAGCTTCTTCATTTTTTTTCTCTTTAATTGATGGAATATTTGATAACTCTTTAAATAGTGACATCTGTGATAGTGATTTCGACTGGAATTATAATTTATTTATAAAATTTAAACTTATGAAAATATCATTAAATTTAATTATTTTAAGAAAATTTTTTATTATACTCACCAATGAAATACGATGTACCTCTGAAGGTCTTTCTTCTTCTGGCATTGGAATACTTTGTGCAATAGCTAGACCCTCAAGCAAACGATTTTCTATGATAAAATAAATATTAATATATTAAAATTTTTTTTTTAAAATACTAAAGTTAAGATTTTTTAACAAACAATACCTGTTATATTGATTGCTACAGATGGCAAATATCCTATAAGTCTCATTTTGGGAAGTGAAATATCATCTGTGATAAGACATTTATGAAATTGCGTTTCTAATGTAACGGGTTGAACAACTTTTATAGGACTATTTTCATTGGATAAAGCACTTCGCCAATCTTCATTAGGAAGTGAAATAAGTATCTAACATAAAAATATTGATACGATATTATATTAAATTTAAGAAATTAAATCTTATAAGTACTTAATTTACATACTTGAAAATTAACTATTTTTAAAACAAATTTATCATAACTGTGCTCTCGTAGATGTTCAAAAATTTCTTCTTCAGTTTTGCCCAAATTAACTAAATGTTTGACACTCAATCGAGCACTTTCTGTTGATTTTTCTAATGAATTTATTTTTAAACTACCGAGATTTATAACCAGTAAAGATTCATTAAAATTATCATTAAAAAATCCACCATGTGGCATAATAAGTTGTGATGATTCCATATCAACCTACAATTTCATCAATATAAAAGAAATATATATATTTATTATACCTATGTCTAAGCATTTTTGGATATAAATAATAACAAACAATTTTTATCTTATAGAATATACATATATTGCATAAAAAATGGTTTACCTGAATATCTAATCCAGAATGTTTTTGAATTGCATACTCTAAGCCTAGATTAGAAACTTCTTTTAAACTATCTAATCGTTCTGCAGCGGCAGCTTGCAATCTGAATATTATTAAAATATCATATTTTTTTACATTTAATTAAAATAACAATATCAATATCAATACAATAAATCAATTTAATAAAGAGTAAATTAGATTTTTTATTTAAAAGTTTTTTTTAATTTTTCAAAAATTATAAATTTTATAAAATAAAGACTTGTTTTATTTTAGAAGATCATTATATTAATAAACTTACTGAGTTAAAGTAGATGAATTTTGTACTTTAAACAATTTGATTAGTTCAATAATAGTTTGAGCATCATAAACTATGTGCACTGAGCTAGATTTAACAATGATTCTATCACCGCAAAGTTTATCAATTGGATTTTTTTCATATGAAATGGAAAAAAGTGCATTTAAAGATGTATTTCGATCTAAATTAAATAATGAAGGCACTTTTTCTTTTTGTTTTACACCAAGTACACTTAAATCTCTTATTGAAGCTGTTACCCTGAAAATTTTACACATTATGTAACAAAGTATATTATTTTACAATAAAAGTATATAGAAAACTTTAAAACAACAATAGTATTTACTAACATTATTGCATTTGCTGCTGGTCTACTTTTGAAACCAGCATGAACTGCAGTTAACTGTAAATCTAAAATTACAGGATGAGTTTTATCGGTGTCTAATAATGAAATTTGTAAACCATGTAAAAAAAAACTAGTATCAATCATCTCATAGGATTCAGGATAATGTGCAGGTGCACTGTTTTCTTGATAATCAATAGCTCTAAAGAGTTTTTCTTTTTCTTGTGGTGTCATTGCTTCTTCAAACTTTTTCACTGTAAAACACATTATAATTTAGTTATTACAATCATATAAGTACTACTTTTAATAATAATAAAAAAAAATCTATTATATACAGATTCTTTAAAATTTTTAATAAATTTATTTAATAAACGATAGTTTTAAATTGACTAAGTAAATTGTAAAGTATTTTTCAACGTATAGTTATAAAAAATACACAAATTTATAAGTGTACGATATTACAATGACGTTAATTCCCTATTCTTATCAATTCAAATAATTTCTAATAAAAAAATAATAAATATAAAATTGAAATTAACTGAAAAATCAACATATTTTTAAATTGAAAAATCTTATTCAAAATTTAAATTATATTATTACTTTTATTGTATTAAAATGATACTAACTTATAGCTGCAGCTGTATTTAATTCTTGAACATTACTTTGTTTCCCTGATCCCCATAAAAATCCAAACCAACCTTGATTAGCTTTAACTTCTTTTTCTTTTTCTTGCAATCTTTCAACCTACAAAAAATATTTGTTCAGTCATTAGATTATTTAGAAGAAAAAAATTGAATATTTTAATTTTAAATCTTATTTATAGAATTAAGAATATTTAAAATAATATTTAAAAAATTAATGAAAAATTAAGAGTATCATTGATTTTAATTTTCAGAATAAAGCTTTACAATGAAAATTATTTAGTAAAAATATATTAATTTATTAAAAATAATGAGAAATTCACCTCCATTTGGATTTGTTGTCGTATAATAACAAGATTAAAAATATCTAATTTATGTTCATATTCTGTTATTTGATCTTCTAATTCTGGTGTCGTTTTCGTTGTTAATTGTTGTTGATAAAGTTGTGCATAATTTCTACATTTATCTCTGTGAGCTTTCATATGATTCCAGTCCCAGTTTCTTTTACTCACTCTTACTTGTTCTTCTAAAATGCAAATATATGCAAAATTCCACCTTAAAAATAAAACTGAATTAAGAAATATGTAATGTGTATAATTTCTATAAATAATCGTTTTTGATCATTTTTTATCTATAATTAAATAAAGTTTTTATTTATAATTTAAAAGAAATGTAAGGTTTTCATAAAATCTTAATATTACTTTTTTTTTCCTTTTTTTTTTTTTTAAACATATTAAACATAAATTTTACCATTCTTTATAATGCCCTCGATAAGATGTTAAATTCGGTCTATATTTCCTGTAAGGTGCTGCATTTTTTGCCTGTTCTAATCCTTCACACATTTGCATAAATGTACGATACTGTCGTTTCGTTAATCCAATTCTCAATTTTTGCATTTCGAGATCTAGCCAAACTTTGGGTATCGTATAATCACTACCGTCTGTTTCTGGCTTAGGATTCAGCTTCAATTTCGCTTTTACATTTATTGGACCCAATACTAGAAAATAAAAATTTTATAATATAATATAAGTAAAAATTCGACAATATTAAATTATTAAATATCTTTTACATAAAAGACTTACAATATTGATAAAGCTCAGGTAAAAAATCAGCAGTGGCGATGCTTTCCGAAAATAATTTTAAATAATTGGTTACGGGCTGTGTACTAAATTGGTAAGGTGAGGGATTCATATAAACGGCAAAACCATCCATCGTGCACAACTATGACAAGATTAGCAAATGAAGAGTTAACACCTTTGAAAGGAAGCGAATACTCTTACAAAAAAATGTAACTAAAAATTGCTTACTTTATAGATTTGTTGAATGGCATACATATCCTTTAAATTGCCACTCGAAGACCAATAATGATCACAACTCTCTAGTGCTAATCGATGGAGTGTGAAACCTATTGAAAACGGATGCTCCTTAAAAGAAATGTGATCTTCGTATCTCACGTGTATTCGGTTAATTTCCACGTGGATGTTTTTTATCATTCGAGCGATCAGCTTTTCCATCATGGAATCATCAACTTTTTCTTGATCTTTCGAATAGAAATTAAAATTATCTCACGCTCACATGATTTAATTAGTCATGCCAATGCTCTTAACAAGACCTATCAAAAAAAAAAAAAAAAAATATTTACTTTTCATGTCTGCAAGCTGTTTGTTCCTCTCCACCCGCGCAAGTTCCGCGCGCTTCGTTTCCAGTTGTAATTTTGCTTCTTTTTCCGCATCGTATTTTACTTGACTAGATGGAACAACAAGGACAAAAAGTTCTTCGACGATGGCATCAATCTGCCCATTCCACATGTCCTTAAAAGGGATCTTCAATACTAATTTACCTGTAAATCATATGATTTAATAATGATCTCCAGATTTCATGTTTATTTGAATCAGGTATTACCCTGATCTATAATATTATTGATTTTAAAAAATTGCAAACTCTTATATGTAAAAACAGCCATATTTCTTTGACAATTTTATTTTTATGAACTGATTTTTTTATTAAATTTTCATTTACAGTGTAATTATTTTTGTTTTATTAATTTATTAATACTCACCTAATCGACCATATTCTAATTTTATAGGTAAATCCAATACATCCAATGCGCTTTCCTTTATCAAAAGATCTGTAAGGACTACATCTCCTGAAAAAAATCCATAAATCACATATATTTTTCAAGTATAATAAATTTTTTAAGACTTTTTTTATTAATTATCATGATGAGTTAAATTTTTATTAATTTTTATTGACATTATACGTTGAAATATTAATTTAACAATATATGATGAAGTGCTATTTTCAAGGTTTTCAAATATTTGTAAAAATTATTTTAACATTTCAAAATCTATATGAGCGATCTTTTTGATAATATTATCATAGAACTCCTACAATAGCTTAGTCATGGGTCATTCTATTTTTGGTATTGGATGTAATGAATCTTTTAAAACTAACATTTATCAGTATGATAACAAAGGCTAGCATTAATAATAATTCTACTTATTTTTATCAAAAAATATACAGGACTTGACAATAATTTTAATTTTCCATTAAAATTCTTTAAACTTTATGAATGTACGTTTTTAAATAATTATATAATTTAAAAAACCAGAACGCGTTAATCGTCATTTTGGGAGAGGAACACTGATAAATACGTTATTTAATTATTAAACTTAAATTTTTTAAATAAAAATTGCAATGATAAAATATCCAAGCTTGCGTCACTACTGAATTATTACAAAGGCATTTAAATTATGAATTACATTGGATAACTGAGTACATGAATTTAATATTTGGTAAAAAATCAAGAAATGTATATTTTCTACCAGTAAAAAAACAAAAATATACCCCGCTTAAATAGACCATAATAAATATTTTTTTTTATTAAACGCGCAATAAATATCACCCATCCTCTCTCTCTCTCTCTCTCTCTCTCTCTCTCTCTCTCTCTGCCTTTATGATGAATGAATATTTGCTTGACAAAGACAAAAAAATCTCTCCTACACATTTATCAACGGAAATAATGGACAGCCTGGTTTACATACACGTATGTTCCCTAAGTGCTGCTAAAATTCAAATATAGAAAATGATGTCAGGCTGTGGCCGCACTATACATCGAAGGTGAGTGCAATTAATTGCGTTTACACACGGAAACTCTGTATCCGTTGTATGAATTCGACACCGTCTACTATTAAGATTAGCTCTTTTATTAATGGGCAATGAATATTATTGTTTTAAACATTGGCGTATTCGATAAAACGATTACGTACGCGGTTTCTCAATATTATGCATGACAAGTTACGAGCCTCATACTTTCAAATAACAATCATGGAATTCAGGAAGTGATGGTCATTTTATTTTTTATAACACTCGATCTTCGTCTTGTGCTGTATTAAAAGAAAGGAAGAAAAAAAAAGAAAAGAAGAAACATTACGAACTTAAGCTTTTGTTGAATTATTATTATTAATAAATTGAAATTAAATAAAATCTAAACAAATAAGATTAAAAAATTTGTTAGACGAAAGTTTTATAATAAATATATATTACTGTAAAGGGAACGTCACACAATAACGGATAAAATAATATCAAGTCCAAATTTTTATTCAATTTTTAGTTTTGCATTTTTTACTCATAAATTCAGATACTGTAAACATTAAAAGAAGCTTCTGAATGTGTGAGGTAAGCTTTAAAACTTTCACCGTCATATGTTCACTTTGTGAATATTCTAAACTAAAATTAGATTGGCGTTTTCAAGATCATTTGATATATGTTGATTAGCCATGAAGTATAAGATAAAATTCACCGGGATGAAAACTGTATAAGGATTTTATCTTGCATATATTCACACAAATTAAATATTTAATTAAAAGTGTTTTATAAACAATATTCCATTGTAAAAGATATTTCAAAAAAAAAAAAATTACTTCTTTGATATTTATTCTTTTATTACTTTTATTTTAAGCTTTTATTACTGGATAAAATAAATTACTCTATAAGTAAGATTATTCTCCATAATGAAATGCCTACATAAAATAATTTAAAAACATTAACATTTTGCTTCTTAAAAAAATTAAGCATGTTTTTGATATAGCTGAAAACTTACAAATATTCTTTAAAATGTATACCTAAGCATAATTAATTAATAGGAAAAAGTTTAAAAATTTTCAAAACAATTCATAAATATTTTATAAAGTGATAATAATTTTTGTTTTTTACAATATTCTTTTAAAAATTAATGTTTTAAAGTGATTTAGAACATTGCAGACCAAAAAATCTAGAAACCTACATAGAATCATAATTTCTTGAATAGCTTTAAAGGCAGAATTACAAATCAGAAATATGTGTTTATTAAACTAAGAATCCGGATGGTTTATTATAGAAAATTTTAAGAAAAAGTAAAATTTATTATAGTTTTTTAGCATATGAGTAGTTAACATGGCAACGTCGCATGTCAAAACATGTACGCACATATAGATACGCATATTATACTTGTATAAATGAAAAATTAAGTGAAGCTCAATTCGAATTATTTGTATTAAAATAAATAAAAATTCATATAAAAATAGAAAAAAATGAATTTTAGTTTGCCAAATCTCATTATTTAAAAATTCATTAATACGAAGATTAATAAATAAATTTTTTGCATTATTCGACAAATCAATAATCTATAAAAAACCATTTTGTACACACACAATTTTAATATAAATAATGAAATGTGGTTCATTGAAATTTTCATACACACAATGTGAGATATACAAGCATATATGTGTGTTTTGCATTTGTGTGCATGTATGTATGTATTCATGTGTGAATATTTGTATTTATGCATGATGTATGATAATACATGATAATATACCAAGCACAGCAACTTGGGTGATGGTCAAACAATGAATTATATGCGATGTGAATAACAACAACAACAACAACAACAACAACAACAACAATAATAATAATAATAATAATAATAATAGTAACAATAATAGTAACAATAATATGTTGATTCATGAGATTCTTAATTTTAATATTGTCCAAATTAAACATAATCAAACATTGTAAGCGACATGTTGACATGTTTATTTTCTTTTTTTATTTACAATGATTTTTTAAAAAATTTAATAAAACGGTCAAATATATGAATTTTTAATATTTTTAATAATTTTATTTGATATATAATAATTAATTTTATCAGTATTTTATATCTAAATATCTTTACCATATCGATCTGCAATATCTTTGATTGATAGTTTGCTAATATACTTCAAAAAGTTTGTGATAATGAAATCATATTATGCAAATAATTATGTTGATAAAAAAAATTTTTACCACAAATCTTTAAATGAATATTCGTATATTTATTTTTTACTGACTAAAAATTATATAGAATATATATTTTCATATAAAAATTATTTTTTATTGAAATTGTACGAAAACAATCTCATTAAGAAAAAAGTTAATTGTAGTGTGTGACTTTTTTAGAAAAAGTTTTTTATATTTAAAGACTACCTGTAAAGATTTTTGTAAATTAAAACTATAATTTTTTACAATAAATATTAGGATAATATGACCATTTTTCTAACGTTCATTGAGAGTTTTTTTTTTTAAATCATTAAATCCTTGTAACTTTGAATTTGAATAATGAAAATCTATTTATAGTGGATGCGTATAAGTGCATATTGAATATGTACAATTTTATAGCATTAAATGTTTTAAGCAATTTTTATCGAAGGTAAGATTATCAATGATGGAGTCACGTACCCATATGCACATTAACCTTGACATAAATATGAACTCATCTTAAAAAATATTGCAGTACCCATTAAATGATTATCATTATGGATCAATAATTCAATAATATTTAGCTAATGATCGGAGCAATACACTATTTTTAAATATTTTAGTTTAAAAAATTAATTGATTTTTCTAGATAAATATTTATAGCTTTATAAGATATGTAAAATATTGAACATTTTAAGAACACGATAACTTCAAATTATTTTATTGTTATTATGATAAAATATTTTTATTACAAATTTTTAATATCTATTTATATAAACAGAAAAATATAGATTGACTCAATATAGTCTCAGTATTTATCAACGAAATCATTGTGTTATTAAGAAATTCATGTATTATATTTACATACGTATCTTATATTTAATTTTAATTGATATTTTACTTAATATTGTAAATAAATATTACAAATGCACAATATAAAAAGTTGTACATGAATATTTATGAAAAAGTATATTAAATTCTCAATTTTGTATTGGTAAAAATAAAAATTCTATTATTCTCGATTCCATTTGTATCTCATTCATCTTATTTTGTAAAAAATATAATTCCTTAATATTAATTATATCGATGATTTCATTACAGGCTAACAAAAAATTTATTGACTGTATATATAATATAATAAGTGTTTGAAACTTAAGATAAGATATTAAAAATATATTTCAAAATAAATTTTTAATTTAAAAAAATTAAAAATTTTTATTTATAATTGAAGTATGTTTTTATAGAATCATAATATAAAGATTCAAAACTAAGTCAAGTTCTTTTTTAATTGAGCTTATGAATTAATATTGTTTTAATAACATATTCTGAATTATTGTTGATTTATGGATCGTTGTACTTTCGTATAATTTAAAAATGGAAGATTAGAAGTGCTTAAAGGATTAAAAGTAAAAAATTATACGAAATATAAATTATTAAATTTCACTTCTTCGTATGTATATAGATTTATCAAATAAAAAAATACATATTATATATAAAATTAAAATAATTCGCATTGTCTATATTATACTTATTAAAAATTATTAAAAATATTTAAAAACTATAATCTTAAAGAAATTTTTTGAAAAAATATCATTTAATATAAAAACACACCTTCTATACTTCTTGTATCATGAAATCAAGAATATCCAATATTTTTATTTTGGAGTAGATTAATAATTCCTGATTTATATAGTTTTTACAACTATTAGTTGTGTGTTAATAAATACTGATTGGATAAAAATACATCGAAATATTTATAAGCAAACTAAATTATTCCCGAATGTTTACACTCTCAAAAATGTTTCTTTGAAAATTTTAAAGTTATGAATATAAGTTAAAGAAAATCCTTGAGTGACAAAAATGTTTAGTATTTCGAAAATTGTATAGGTATTTTAAATTTAAATTGTAACAAATACGTTTAGAGTATTAAAAATTTATTAATTAAACGTTAAATGTAGGTTGAATATTATAAATAAATTTATAGAATTATAAAAAATTGTAGTGAGTAAAAGTGAAATTAAATACAAAATTTTTTTAAAGATAACGAAAACATGGACAGGTTATACTTGAGGGAAAAGTACGAAAATTTGTTTTTTACAATAAAGCATACTGATGGCAGAAGAATTTTTTTGTTTGATAGGTATGAAACAATGATTCACTAAACGGCATAACAATAATTGTGGTTGGAATTTTTGCTTTGATATGATGTAAATGAATCACAAGGTAGTGTAAATAAAATAAAATAAAATATAATATATACCCATGCATGTGCGTGTGTGTGTATGTGTGCGCGTGTGTAGACATTTACATGTAGTAGCCGTGTGTAAATGTAAATATGTGTGAATACGGTTGGTGGTAGTGGATAAGTTTAAAAGATTGTTGTTTACCGCTCCAAAGGCTCAATTTGAGCTGCTTGTAGTCCAAATTCTGAATGTATTCTCCAAGGACTTTATTGAGGAGCTCGGTTACGATCGATTCGAAAACCATTTTTGTTCAGTTAGAGACGTTCAAACAACTCTAAGAGAACGAGCAACTCCGCTAAAAGCTGGGGCCGTCACTCGAAAATGTTTCTCGAATTGTTTTGAATAACCACACTACTTAAAAATCCCAGAGAATCGAGCGAACCTCGTGTTTACATTTTTCCACATCTGGACAATAACACAGGGCGCATAACCTCACTTTTTCGTTTCAAAATTGCGACGCGGGCGCAGAAGACACATTATCATCGGACGAGCCGTCGTAATTCTGCTCGCGTATCGCGGTTATGTTTGTTTGTGTTTCCCCACGGATTTCCCCACCTTTTGTTTATTTTGATCGAATCGGCAGCTCGGGAGCTGGTGCGACGAGAAAACCGTAGAAAGTGAATTGGCTCGATCGCGCGCGTAATTCGACGCGACCGGGACTCTCCGGGGAGCGAATTTCGAGTTTCCCTCGGACAACTCTGAGAACAACTCGGTCCACTCCGCGGATTATCGTGCATTCGCTTTTTTCACTGGTTGCGTCATGCAATCGCGTATATATAAGACGTAGAGGAGCGGCGCCGCGAAAAAAAAGGAGAGCGCAGTGTTCGTGTTCTCGCGTACATTGATAATGTGCATCGAGTCGAGAGAACAAGTTTTTTTTTTTTTTTTTTTTTTTTTATTATTATTATTATTATTATTTTATATACACATTTAATTGACTGTACACACGACGCCACTCGTTACATAACGAACACTTTAATCTGGAGTGAATTTTTTTATTACTCAAAGGCTCGGTTACTTTGTACAAGCAAATTTTCTGCCAAACGTTTATCTTTAATGAACAAACAAGATGAAATTCCTTTTTTTGCATCGACACCAGAATGCTGCACGAGAATCATTTTTTTATTGTTTTGAGCTTCGTTATTTGAAGACGACAATAAAGCCCAATCCTTCATTCAAAGACTCGGAATGGAAATCCGTTGAGTTTGCGTAAAGAATTGGTGATCATGAGTGAAAAAGTAGAGATTTGGAAAGTCGCGAACATGTCGACAAGATTAAATTTTTGTACCATTTTGTGGCGCAGGCGCAGAGGCACCGACGCGCGCGACCTCCCCTCCCCCGCCGGGATAGCGCGTTTATATCGCGCCCCCCCCTCCTTCCTTTTGCCGGCGCGCGGGATTTCGTTTCACTTTCGCACCGGTCGCATTCGCATCGGGACCTTTCGCCGCGCAACCAGCCTCGCCACTTTCACTGAATAACAGTCGAAAACCGCACTTCCACGAAGTCGACCCTTTGCCAACGGTCTTTCGACTCGAATACTTGGAAACTCGAGAAATCGGTCCCAATTCAAAAGTTCACTGGTCTTTCAACGAAAACGTAAGCGTCGCAGAGGTCATTTTACAAATCGTATCAAGCAGTGCGCGTTGTGTTGGTGTTTTTTTCTTCTATATACAACACCAAAACGGACAATCCAATTTCGCCGCCAATAATAATAATAATTAGAGTACGTGTACGGTATTTTCGCGCATGCATTAAAGTGCTCTCTGATGCTTGATTGTGAAAAAAAATCGAGAGCGTCCCATATTTTGGCCGCTGATACCTCCGCTCTACTCACCAACACCAGTACATGCTTGTAACCTTCGGTCGTGTGCGCACACAACGACGCGCATAACCTAAAAATTGAGTAAGTTGAGTAACGCCGTAGATACGCGCGGACACTTTCGGGAAAGTCCAGAGAGTTGCCAAAACGAAAACATCGGTGACTACGGGTTTGCTCTGAGTGCTGCATTCGTATCGGAGGAAAGGAGGAAAGGAGGAAAGATGGCGACACAGTGCGACGTAAACAGTGCGGCAGCGATGGTTCAGCCACATCGCCAGCAGTTCGTCTCCTCGAGCGTCTACTACGGGTACGTGCCGCTTCGGCTGAACGACGCACCGCTCGACAATTCAAACTCCGGGATGGACGTCGACGCCGATGGACGGGGCCAGCAGCAACTCCTCGCCGAGGTCGGCAACCGCTCGATCCTGGCCCAGAGGAAACGGGCCTTCGGGCACGACGAACTCGCCGCCTACGTTCCACGCTTCAAGAGGTTCCGAGAAGGTGAGGTCAGGGAGGACGGCTTTGCTTTTTCATATAACCTGGCGTTGAGTCGTTACCGCGAAAATTGTTACCTCGTGGTAATTTATTTACTTTTCCAAAGCCCCGGTTAACTCCTCAACCTCCCACGGCTTAACAAGTATTCATATGGGATTAGTAACAATTTAATGTTGGTTTTTTACGGTTGTTTTGATTTTGACTTGTGGCTTTTTGTCTACATTATTAACAATAATAATAAATAACAGAGACCTTATTGAATTAGTTTTTTTTCTTCTTTTCGTAAACAAGTTTAAGAGGTGATAATTACAATTTTAGAGCTATTTTATCTGATAAGAATAGAAAAATATGGAAGGATTATCGGGCAGGCATACAGGCATAATGATAATGTGACATAATTAAAACAGCTTTAACGATAGAAGTAACAATACCATTGATGTTCTTTTAATTACGTGCACACACACACACACACACACACACACACAAATAAACAAACATTCGTATGCCAAAATAAATTTTATAAAATATTTCATAGACTGATATTGTACTTCGCGTTAAAGATCGTAAAGTAAATAGTAATTATGCAATGACTAACTTTCATTTTTACATTTGCCAATGGCGAACTTTGCTCGACCGCAAACCGTTGAGTTTGAGCCCAAAAGACAATTTACCGTGTGGAAATATTTGATAAGTCAAAATCATCAAAAAAGTGATGTACAATTTAAAAATTATTGCACATAAGGACGGTTGAGTCGCATAAAGTTAAATAAATGGTTGTAATTAAAATAAAATTATTATCTGGCAGAACGTGCGACAGTCACGGGCTATTGGACCGCAAAATCTTTTATCAAAAAGCAAAGTTCATCTTAAGATTGTGGTAGCAAATCACAAAACGTGTGGCAATCGCGAGCTCGAATTTGTTTGGCTCCACGAACTCCACAGACACACAAGCAAACGCACACGCACAGACCGATGCCGAATTATGTCAGAAATCGCGCCGGCTCTCCCACCTAAAGTCCGGGGGGGTCCGACGAGGGGCGCAATGACGACGACGACGACGACGACGCCGTTCACGAGGCTCGAGTCTCGAGGATATTTAAATAGATCTCGTGCACGTGCTACTGACCGATTTCCCCTCTCGCTCTCTCGCATAATGCGCGTAATGTCACGAGGGTCGAGATGTAAGAGTTACGTAACGCAAATGCATTCGAATGAAAGTTGAGAAAGATGCTACGCTTTGACTCGCGATTATTTTTGTGGCCTGCGATTTTTTTTCCTTGGCATCTCCGGTACACATGTCTTTATTTATTCAATTATCAGAGTTTCCCACTCGATCGAATCAATAATAAGAAGTCGAGCTAGAAAGTTTTTAGGCTTAACCATCGATAAAGATTTGTTTGACTTTTATTTTACATTCTTTCGGCTCCTCTTTTAAGGAATTTTTATTTACACGTAATTTTTTTTTTTTTTTTTACTCTCATACAAGTAAACGTAACCCTCGGGAAAATAAATCCACGTACAATATTAATATTTACATAATCTTTCACGATGATCGAATGCTCTTTCTTAAAATACCTTTCAAATAAAGCCCGTACTTTTAATTTTAACTAAAGTAAACTTTTCCTTATTTTGATAAACATTCGTAGGTTTACGTGATTTTGATATTATTTTTAACCTGATGTTTTTATTTTTATCCCGCGGGGACGGCCGTTTACTTTTCTATGTCAAAATAATTAACAGTAGCTTTAACAAACGCAATAACAAAGTTCAAAATAACGCATATTGTATGTATTTGCTCGATAATTTGGGAGAATAACAATAGTTTACGAGCATTCTTCGGAATCTAATTTAAGCATAAAATAAAAAGACTCAATTGTTGTTGGACGTTTATTTTGCTGGTCATCCCTCCAACCCACTGCCATCGTTAAATTAAATTAAATATAGTTATAGTTATAGTTATTGTTGTTGTTGTTGTTGTCGTTGTTGTTTTGTTTTTTTTTTTTAATGCGTACCAATCACGAGGATGATGATAAATAAGTAAGAGTATTTTAGAAGCCCGATCTAGAGCAAGTGCATCGGGCCAAGGAAAATCGTAAAATACAACGAGCCACAATCGATAAGCAAGTGGGTTTAATTTCAGAGGCAGTGGTAACAAACGTGTTTTCCGTGGTGCAGGGGACTGCCTCTGGGCAGAAGAACGTGGACTGGCCCAGGTGTACCATGAACCGTCATTATTGCGTCTAAGTCCTGGTGCTGACTTCAGGGTGGCCTGCCAGCCAGCAAAGATGACAGGTAACCTTAAATTCCAGTCGGCCACTCTCTCCAAATGTCAAGAACTCGAGGACATGTTACTGTTGACTCACGGATGCTCCTCCTACCACCACTACCGGCAAATTCAGCTTAACCAGAGTAGTGACACCGAGGAAGCAGAGTTCTGATAGCCCACCTGGTGGACCACCTACATTGGTTCATGTGTACATACTCTCTCGCATCAAATACGCAAAGTTACTTTTTCTAGTTTACATAATTTTGATTTAAAAAAGCATTATTTCGTGAGTTTATTGCAGTGTTGTTAATGGACATTTGTTTTTTATAGTAAAAGAATGGAAAATGAATTGTATTAAAAAAAAGTATTGTACACATCTTTTTTCAAGTGGTTGATCCTTTGGTGGGCATAGCTTTAATTTATGTACAGATGACTATGAATCGCAAGGCGTATTAAATTTTACGCATTTATAACGTAGGTTAGTGTTTAAGGTGTTCACATTGACTCATAATATTGAATAAATATTTACTTTTGTACATAAATAATCAAATTACATCTTTATTTCTATTTACCTTTATTTACTTTAAGTACAGTCCTTTAGGTTACCCTATTTACAGTTTTTTTCTATACCAGCAACACTGATTTATATTTATTTAAAAACCAGTTACAACTGTTCTTTCTTTATTTATTTATTTATTTTTAATATTTAATTTAATTATGGAAATTGAAGGTTTTAAATCGCTATTATTTAATTAAGAAGATTTATTTGACTGATAATGTAATAAAATTAATTAAATAAAAGAAAACAATCTCTCTTACATAATATTAAAAACTTGTTGTTATAATTAATATTTTTAAAAATACTAAAAATGCATTGATGAATATATTAACTTAATGATAAGTCATTCAGATTAATTTACAACGCTAAATATTATTTACAATTAAATACCTGTTACCTAGAATACATATTATGAAACTTTTAACTTAACAGTTTAGAGTATAAATTTTTTACTCTATGTACTTTTATTTAAAATATTTATATTTTATTTTATTACTTACTATTGGTCTTTAGTATTTGTTACAGTAATAAAAATAATATAAAAACATCTATAAATTAACATTGAAATAATAAAATGATAATTGATTATATTTTGAGACAGAATATAAACAATTTTGACAAATTATATAAATTTTAATTTTATTTTATTTTGCTAGAAATTATTTTAAAATAAAAGATTAATCAATTATGTTACAACATTAAATTTTAATTTAATAAATAAATATGATATAATAATCATGAAAAAATAATAAAATAATATAAAACTTGTAGAGTATCAATAAATATATTTACTTCAAATATTTATATTTTCAAACTAATCTTTTTTGACAGAATTTTAATTTAATATAGCCAAACAAATAAAATTTAAAAGATAAGAACGATGCCAAAAGTATTTTTAATTTATTTTATTTACGTAAAATTTAAATTTATAATGAATTAAAATTTCTTCTATAATTTCGAAATAAAAAATTAAGTATTACAAATTTTTAAAAATACTTTTAAGTAAAATTAAGCTATATGAAAACTAATGATTTATATTTGAATTTTATATTATTTGTATTGCTAAATACTTCGTTTTTTAAAATCATTTTTACTAACTTTTTATAATTTTTAAGTAAAACTCCTAATGTAGATAAAAATAACAATGAGAAACTTTCATCATTTGTTTAGTTATTATTCGTCAATAAAAATAAAAATAAACAGAATATTTGCAATGATTAATCCAATTAATAAATAAAGAATTAAAACAAATATTATTAAAGATTTTTTTTTTTAATTTTTGACGTGTGTTATAATATTTACAAAATTCTGTTTTGAAAGGTTTTTTTTGATGCACTTAGAGAGTTAAAAATTCTGTTTTTGTAATTGGTCTATATTGTTCAATATTATTCTGAAATTGCATTTCACTAATATTTTCACTAATAATATAAATCCTTGTCTTCAACATAATACATATCAGATTTTACTTGCATGTCTGATGAATTATGAACGTCAGTCGATGTACAGTTAATAACTTCTACTACCTGAAAATTTATTTTCATGGTTACTTTAGCATATAAAAATAAACTTTAAATAAAAGTTAATGATTAGATTTACATTAAAAATAACAATATATTTTTATATTTTTCTTTAAAAGCTTTTGTTTATTTTCTAATTTTAACCAAATTAATCTGATATTTTTATTATTAAATTTAATAGTTTTATTATTTAACATTAATCAATTGAGTTTTATCAAACCTAAACATTACTAATATACGGTAATAATTAATATATTAATTGTAATTTTTAGAGAATAAAGTATTTAATTATTTTGTACACGATAAATTTTAACAATAAATAAATATTAAATAAACCTGATTGTTATTGGTGGACTCGGATTTTGGTTGATCAAGTTCAACAGAATCATTAATACTTGATGTATTTAAGGATGACGATGGTATAGAAGTTTTAAATGCTTCATTTGGACACGCATACTATAGAAAAATAAAATGATTGTTACAGTTTTTATTAACCTTTGACTTTCAAAATTTCACGGATTAAAAAAATATACATTGTATTTAATTTAGTAAAAAGTTTATCAATGCAGAACATAAATAGATATTGATTTTATTTAAACATAAACATCGATGGTACATTGTCTAACTACATACCGAATCAGCTTGCTCCAAAAGATTTTGTGAAGTAATGCAGTTTTGAGACGATTCAATGATTTCCATAAATGATATTTGTGTTTCAGCATTAGTCTTATCATTATTAGGGATGGTAGAAGTACCACGAGCACCAGCTTCAGATTCATCATCGCTTGAATCTGAAGTATTGCTCAAATACTTTGAGGGTAGTGAGTTTTCATTTTGCTATGGTCGAAAAGAAATTTAAATAAAAGATTATTTTAAAGAGCTTATTTATATTATTTATATTTTAATTTGTAAATAATAGGGGATATATTCAATAAATGAAATACTGACCTTTTGCACGTCTAGGGCATTTAAACAATGCATTAGAATGAGCTTTATTTCTTCACGTTCACATATTTTTTTAGATATCCTGAAAAATATAATAAATATTAAATTTATATAAGATTTAATATTTCTTTGAAGGTGTTTTCCTTAAATATTACAAACGATTAATAAAAAAGGTAATTATAAAAATTGAAAAATTCCAGTCAGCAGTTAAATCAATGATAAATATAAATAAAATATTTATATTCATCGGGGTTCAATTAATTATGAGTAGCATGGTCTAGTACAAAAGAGTGTAAAATAAAAAATAATTCACGTGTCCTTGGATGATAATAATTAAATTTAAATTATTTTAAACAGTTTTCATAATTCTCAGAAAATAGAATTAAGCAATTCACCAAAGAAGCTAACATATAACTTATAAGTTGATTTAAAAAAAAAAACACGACAAACCTCGTGTAACCTTCGCTATCACGCGTTCTGGATTCCAAGCGAAACGTGGCTATAGCCTCGTCGACGACGTTCTCCACTGTTCGTATTTCTTGCTGTTGCTGTGGCTGTTGCTGTTCCTGGTGACGATGCACTTGTTGAGGCGACACGTCGTAAATGGGTACACAGTTATTTCGCAAGGAACTAGCCGACTCTCTATCTTGTTGCTGTTGCGGATGTGCTGGATGCCGGGCACACGAGTGCTGCAGTTGATGTCGACCACACATCTGTAAATTCGGCGTATATTGCATATCTGAACTACCCGACGACAATGGCATTGCCAAATGTTCAAAGTCCTGTTGGCGGTTACACTTGTTGTTCCTGTAATTTTTAATTTATGATGTCAAGATCATCGCAGATTGAAAATTACGTTTGAAAGCTGCTGTGAAACATATTGAAGGGTATTATTTTCTTCACAATTCTCTTTAAAATTTATGAATTCTCGGTTGAAATTGATTATTTATCACGGTTGGATTAATAAGATTCAATCCTTTTTTACAGATGTATTGAATCACACTTGTGTAACGCTATTCATTTCGACAGAACATTATCCTTAACAAATCTATTGTAAATAATAGGTATTAACAACATAATTGGTATGTTGTGCTATCTTATCGAAATCTCACCAACTAATTCACACATCAGTTTGTTTCAATGCACCTATATACCCTTTCAATCCAATTTTTTTTTTTTTTTTTTTTTTTTTTATATATATAAAGTCCATTAAATTAAAAAAAAAAAAAACTTACACATGTGAAGCAGTGCCTCCACTCAAGATATTAGTAGATGAAGATGAGTGAGCTGAAGTGCTAGTAGCGCAATCGGTTGCTGCCTTCGATGATCCTGAGAGCAGATTCTGTCTCGAGTAGCTAAAACATACAATTTACGAAATTTCACAAATGCACAATTCTAAAGTTGACTAATAAAAGAAATTTTAATGTAAACATGCTTTTTTCATACGTAGTTTAGTATGTAAATAATATAACAACTTACAACAATCTTCAAAGTACACTCAACAAATTAATTCATTATCTACGGGTTTTATGTTACAGTAATTTTATATCTTCTAAGCCCTCTCTTTAAAATAAAGACTTGATCAATTTTACATTATTAGTGTATAATTTCTACAATTCATCAAGGTTTTATACAATGACACTTAATTATCAATTAAACAAGCGAATCTTACACATTAACAACAAATCTTAATTTACAAGCGTAAAATAATCTGATTTTTTAACAAATCAAAAAAATTTTAATTTTTAGTAACATATAATATTCATTTTTACATTATACATTTATTTATAATATGAAATCTATCATGTAGAAATGGACAACTATTTTTCTATTACGAGTGTAAATGTTCTATCATAATCAGTACATTGTAAACTATCTATATAAATAATACATAAAGTATATTGTAATAATTAAATTATCATATGAAATTTAAATTATTTTTAATATATATATATATATATATAAATATTAAGGGTATTCAAAAATTGATACATTTTTTATTTTATAAGGATTTCAAGTGTCTGCTTCAATAACGCAAGTAAACTTTGTTTAAAATAAATTTTTTTGATTTATTAATCAAACGCTTAAACTAAATGTATATTTTAAAACAAAACAAAAATTTAGATTTAGTATTAATAAAAGAATTTTTTTCTGTAATCTTACCTATCTATATATTTACGTACCATCTAATGTTCCTTGCATCTCAATAATTGATTTTTGAATATCACAGATTTTTATATAAAGGAGTAGTCAATAAGCCAAAAAAATAAATTGTTGACAATTTGAAAATTTATTTTTTATTTCAATAAGATACATAAAATACTAACATTTATGTATTTACAAATTATGGAAAATAATGGGAAAAAAATTTAGCAGTTTAGAGTCTAAAATTTAATTTTCTTCCTCCAAATATTTAAATCTACTACAATAACTTTGGCAAAATATTTTAACTTTCTCTATTAAAAATTAATAATTAACTATTTATGCCATACTTTATTTTATTTATTTTTTTTATGCTAGAATAACGAATAAATAAAATTAAATTAAATAAATTTTTTAAATGTATATACACATTTCTTTAACGATGAATATTTTGTAAAATTTATAAATAATTAACTTTAGTCAAAAACTATTAATTACGTCATTATATTTATTATAAATTGCTACATATAATCATAATGAATGATTTTAGTTAATACATTAAAAATAATATAAGATAATGTATTTTAAAATGCGTTGATTTTTTTCAATAAAAAAAATTATTGTCATTTTATTGAATGTATCCTGAATTCATAATAGTAAAAAGTGATTTATTTATATTTTATAAATAAATTAAAATAAATAGTAAACAATACTTTTTGGTTTCTTAAATACTTATTATAACAACAAACTACTAAATTAATGTTTTTTTTATTTTTTAATAAAATAAAAAGACGAATTAAAAGTTTTATTAAAAATAAACTATTCAATTTTGCAAATGATTGCGAAATTAATATTTACAATATTATTACTTATTTATTGAAAATAAATATTATAATTAAGTTTTGTAAATGAAATTATTTTCTATTTACGTTTAAATACATTTATTTTTATATATTTCCATAACTGTATAAATGATTTTATACAGTTAGAATAAAAAATTTATTGAATGTTCTGTTAAATAAAAATGTGAGATATATTTTAAATATATTTAAAAATTTTTATTTTTATAATTTTCTTATATAATGATTAATGATCATGATATAAAATAAAAATTTAAACCTATAAAAAGTAGGATTTGAAAAAAATGAATGAATGTAAATAAAATTTATAAAATGAAAATTCTTAGTAAATTTTTATAATATTATTAATAAATATGACAATGATTTTAGTTTTAGAAGTAATATATCTATTTTGTAGTAAAAAATATTCGAATCATTAGATATTTTATCAAAATATTAACATATTGAATGTGAGTGTGTTTCTAAATTAATTATTTTTATTTTTTTATTTTGGTTTTTATTATTTTCCTTGAAACACTAAAAAAGTTTTAATGCTAATCCATTAAAAAATAAATGCTCCATAAGCAACGTAAAAAATGAAAATTATATTATTTAATATAAAGTACCATTTTATATAAGCATGACATAAATAATCGACGAGCTCTTTTGAATATCTATATAATGAAGAATAAATAAACGATGAAACCATCTTATAGCTGAACATCGGAGTAGTGCCTCTAGGTTCAATTACCTTCTAAAGTTGTCCCAGTAGTTATTGGCTCTATTTCCCGGGGGCACCTGATTATTCAATTGGGGTGGTGGCTGTTGTTGTTGGCAATTCGCGGGAGTTGAAACGACAAGTGGTTGCGCGGGTAAGGAGTTCGGGAGCGATACCAGGTTTGGGAGGGATGAACTAGGAGGTAAAGTTACTGTATCTAAGGCACCGAAATGTTGACCTGCTGTTCTACCGAGGTTCGAGTGCTGCTCTTCGTGAAGCCCCAAATTATTACTAGGACGTGACTGAGTTATTCGCTGTTGATTCTAAAATAATAATAAGGAATAAGTGAGTGTTGATTCTGATTGATATTAATCAATAATAATTTATTTGTTATAAAAATAATGACAATATATTTATTTGACTTAATTTTTTTACCTGAAGCTGAACTATTGCAGCTCTCAATGATTGCATCTCTCGCTGTTGAGTCCATAAAAGTTGACAACATTGTTGAATTGTTGTATTCATCATTTGCAGTTGTTGAGCTTGAGAACCAAGAAGCAACTGCTTGTAATATTCAGCTGAACCTACAACAGCACCTGTAATAAAACATTTGTTACAGTTTTTTATAATTTTTTTTAGAAAATGTTAATGTATAAAATATAATTTCAAGTTATTTTATTGCACACCTTGGGATGATTGATTTATCGTTACATTTGGCATTTCCCAAAAATTCCCTGCAAATCCATTTTCCAAAGGTGTCTGTGATCCCATTTCTAATAAATTTTCTGTTCCCGATGTACCATCCACACTATGCTCATGAGATCCATTTGCTATGAGATGTGTTTTTGTTAGTAATAATATATTTTGCCAATTTCATTAATTATATTAATTATAATTAATCTAACCAATATTTGCTGGAGGCCAGAGGTTTCCTGAAGTGCTTCCATGACTGTGAACCGAATTAGAATTCCTACTTCCCCATTCTTGTACTTCATTTTGATTGGCACTAGATCCGCTATTTTGATCCTAAAATTTGAAAAGATCTAATTGTCAATACAACATTTCAAAAATAGTAGATTTTTTTAATAAATTAAAAATCAAACCTTTCTAACAATGTCTTCAAATATTCGACACTTGTTGCTCTGCTTTTTTTCGTGAATGACTGGTGACGTAGAGCTTCTTTGTGAAGGAACTGAATTTGAGGGTCCTTGTTTTAAACGATAAAGTTCGGCACGGGCAGACTGCAGTAAGACCTGCTGTTCCTTTAATTCCCTTGTTACAGCCTTAAAAGTATTTATCATAATAAGTATTTTAAAATATATATATATATATTTATACTGATATCGAATGGCCTAACTTTTTACAGAAATTTTTCATTTAGATTTTCAAAAATAAGTGGCATTGTGTTGAATTGAATCAATAATAATATTTTAGCATGAAAAGGCTTTTTCCTTCGGCTAGCTCACCGAAGGCTTTTTATGCCAAAGTAGTATGAGTGAGAAATGTATGAGAACGAATAATTGTATGTGTAATAAAATAGTCAGATTGAAGAGCGTAAAACGAAGAAAATATGTACGGACGAGACGATAAAAATTTGAAATGCGATAAGTGGGAGGTTAAATTAGGTGATAGCTATGTATAATTCCATCTAGAAGAGAGCTAAAGTTCAAGGAATATAAAAGTCCAATTTATTTGATAATAATTAGAGGAAATTTAATAATTCAATCTTTTATAACCTCATAATCAAGAAATTAGCATTAATTATAAAAATAGTTGAATTACCTGTATTTGTTCAATGGTGGGAGCATCGGTGCATCGCTTTGGTTTCATCGTTTCATCTATATTTTCATTGAAAAAATTAGAATAACTTACACCAGCATTTTCTTCTATTTGGCACGTATTTTCAACATTGTTAACATCTTCTGCCGTATCTTCGTCATGCTCAGGCTCTGAGTTTGGCTGCGAGGTTTCCAGACCCTCGTGACATCTTGTCGCTTGGCTCATCAACGCCTTAAGATGAGACAATTGAGCTTTCATCGCTTGTAATTCCGCAACTTTGTCGCGTTTTTCCGTCATACCACCAGAACTCTAAAAATTGAAGTATATTTAAAATTGGTGCAAGACAATGTGTATATTTAAATCTAAAATTTAAATTTATAGCTTCTTAGTACATATTGAATTGAGCATGAGGAATTACAAAATTCTAAATTATTTCTTAAAGTTAATATTTTTAAGTAACATTTCCTCGTCCGCGAAACTGGTCTCCATTTAATTAATTGTCCATTTACTTAATTTTTATCTGTGATTAAAGCAATCATTTATGCGGTTTTACCAAAAAATACTCAATTAAACATTGTACCAAGACCCTCAGCCACTTCTTAATTTAGAAATTCGTCTTGAAAAATTTTGTGCATAAAAGTACAATAATTATTTTATTATTTTTTTTTTTATCAAATAAAAATCTCAAAGCTAATTTCCCCTGTTTTGCATTAAATAACTTTTCGGTTGTAATACTTACACACCCAGCTCGTTCATTAGCGAAATCAACCGCCTGTAATTCATGAACCAACTGATCCATATGTCTTTTTTTGTTCTCCAGTTGCTCTAGTTTATCCCGCAATACTTCGGTCTCCCGTTCGAGTCTCTCGACGTTGGTCGAGGTGGGCATTTCTGCAGCCGCTGCCTCGTTTGCCTCCTCTTCTTCTGGAGTTTGATGATCGTTTTCATTGGGTTCCTCTGCAAGGAGGGCTCGCTGGGTCTGACGTGCCTCGTTCAGTCGTTCCCTTACACTCAACTGCATACCAACGAGATGAGCTTGATGTTCCTGGAGTTGAGCAAGTTTGCGCTGCGACTCTTCCACCTTCTTGCGCAAATCCTGCTCTCGGCGACTCTCGCCATTCTCCATTTCGCCGTTCTAAAGGATTCAAAAGATTTGGTATCAACTGGCTGAGCGCTAATTAAGAGTCCCCGAGTCTTACACAACCAACCATATACATCTTACATTAATATACTTATTTTCAGTAAATATATATTTTGCTCAAAATTAAATTCATCTGACTTATTACTTTTACGCTTTTTTTATTTACAATTATTATTTGCACACATGCCTATGAAGTTTTTTAATCATTTAATGTACTATTGCATTGTTGAATTACAATTATTTAAAATTTATTACAGCAAAGGTTATGATTGTCATTACTGATAATAATTTCCGTTATAATACTGATTTTTAATTTATTTATTTGTAAAGGTAGAAGGCGCGTAAGTCATGCAGTAAAAAAAAAAAAAATAATTTTGATATAATTCTCAAATAAATAAAATATCACGTAAACATATAGATTTTACAAATATATATATCATAATTAATACAAATTATGATTTAGTTTTTTACCTCGTTTGTTCTCCAATATTTCTGACATTCTTCCATAAGTTTACTTAGTTTTTGTTCACTGTCGTAGAGATCTTCTACCATTTTACTTAATTTCTCATGTTGAGTTTTAGCCCGCTATATCAAAACGATCAAATAAAGTTTTAAAATAATAACAAAGGTACACAATTAAAATACTTTGTATAAAATTTGAAGAGCCACCCTCCATTTTCATAAATTTGGATTGAAAGGATTCTTAGGGATGCGTTGATGTGACAGTAAAAACATTTTACTGTATTTTAAGTAACGTTTCAATAGAGTTTATATTTTTATATTGAAAATTTCCCGCTTATTAATTTCAAATGTAAAAATATAGGTTTTACAAGGATACGGAACCAGCCCCAGTTTTATCACACCCGTTTTTAATAATACGAAACTTGGAATTTAAAGAGTTCTTTACAAGCACATGCATTTAAACATTAAACAACTCCTGTTTGAAGAATAAAATACCCTTAGCAAATAAACTTACACTATCACTAGATTGGCTTAAAGACTCCATCATGGTTGAAGTTATTTTTATATATTCTCTAATTTGATTAAGGCGACCTTCTACTTGACCACGTTCAGGCTGTGTTAACAAAAATTATATAAAAATTTTATATAAGAAAATAGAATAAAAGTAGCAATGTGAACAAGTGCTATGGTAGCTATTATTTTTAATTCTATTAATAAAAGATTTTAATGTCTATTACTAAATTACACTGCATACTTCCAATTATAAAAATAATAATTTTAATATGGAGATGCGTGAGTTCATCTTATAAAATATTTAGATCGAATATTAATTAATTGGATTATTATTAGTTTTATTAAATTACCATTTTGTCCGTATTTGTTGGTTTTGCTGGATTGTTTAGCGGAGACTGAGTGCGAGGATCGATCGGAGGAGTCATTTTAAATGAATTAAACGAAGGTATTATTTCTTGGCGTGGATCTACTTGTGGATCTATCCTGCCGTAAATGTTATAAAATCCTAAAAAAGATATTTTATACGTCAACAATTTGATTTTTCCACAGTCGTCATTTTTTTTCAACTTTCTTGCATTTAATCGTAAACTCAAGCTCATTATGCATTAGATCGCAGAAAAAAATATTTACCTAATTCTTATTCGATACTGTATACGTATACAGCACTAAAATTAAGTTAAGTGTTTAAAATAACACCCCGAATATTATTTAATAATAAATACTAAATAAACGTAATAGTATTTTTTCTTTTATATTTAGCGTGGAATGTAGAAAAAAAATAAGTAACTCACCAAAGTCGAAGCTGTCCTGAGAAATACCCGTGGACGTCGACCTGGTGTTGCTGTTCTTGGTTGTCCTAGGCGTGTTGTTCGTTACCGCTTCCGACGTCGTCGTCACTTGGCGCTCACTCACCGGATGCCAATCGAGCTGAAACTGGTTTCACGCAACTTGGTGAGATAAAGAGGCTCCAATAGAATAGACCGGGAAGGTATTCTTGGAGTCGGTCTAATAATAGTCTCAACAGCCCGAACGCGACACCCAAGAGATTTTTGGCCCAGTATCCAGTCGGACATCGACGAATATGTACTTTTACGAATATGAACTACGATTGTTCATTGACAAATAATTATTTAATCCGATCACGAACAACTTTTCACTTTTATTATTTATTGGGGTGCTTCTTATTACGGAAATAAACGTAATATTAATTTACATCTTATTAATAGTTACATTATTTCGTTTTCTTTAATACATACAATAAAGACGAATTAAAACTTTTACTTTTATTTTTTTATTCAACCTTTCTAATAACAATGTGTCGATTCCACGAATAATTTCACATAAAATCTTATTCTACAATTATTTCTAAATTCGATTGCATTGTCAAATGATCAGTTGATATGAAACTATAGATTTAAAGTATAAATAACATACACATATTATTGTTGATATTGTATTAACATAAAAATATTGCAAATAGCATAAAAATATTGTACTGATATTGTAGATATAATTGATATTATTTTTATTTTTAGTACATATTCCAATATCCAATATACAATAACCAACTAAGAATAATAAAATGTGTAAATTAAGGACTATTGATAATAATTGAAAAAACTGTTTAAAAATTTTTTATTATAAATGTCTAACTTTTGTAAATATTAATTTATTCTTGAATCTATTTAATCTTACTCTTAATCTATAAATTATTAATTATATACAATGTTATATTATTTTTTAAATTTGGAAGTTTGATTTTCATAACATCGACACATTTATAAAATAATTTTTAATACCAAATTATTTGAATGTTGCACAGGAACTCGATGAGATCTATCATACCAATTACTGTTATGATTAACTGCTGATCTATCTCTTTCTCTATTTCTATTTGTGCATCTGTTACTTTTTGGTAAAGCTCCTGTATTACGAAGATGATCATTAATACCTGGAGACATGTTTAATTTCCTTGAATTTGAAAATCTAAAATTAAAAAAAAGTATAACCATTAAAATGATTAAATTAGGAAAGTTTCTGTTATTATCTTTAATATTATTACTAATGATTTTTATTTTAAAAACATTCAAACAAAATTATTAAAATATAATATAATTTAAAAAACTAATACATAATTTAATCTGTTTTTAATATTGTATATAAATTTTTATTATAATTAAAAAAATAGTATTTATTGTTTTAAAACATAGGATATTTACTAAATAAAAATTGCAATTTATAGTCCTAACCTTAATTTTGTACTCCGTGTAAACTAATTTAATTATATGATTTTATGAATTAAAAATTGATTAATATTTTTACGTCAATAATATTATTATAAATATAATAATTTATGATGTACGTTAAATTAATTATTGTAATTCAAAAAAGATTTTTAATAAAACTAAAAATAATATGTCACATAATAATAAAAAAAATTTGAGAATAAAAACTAATAACTAAAAATTAAATTTAATTTCAAACATAAATTATTTTTTTTTTAGATTCAATGAATTTAAAATTAGAATTCGCAAAACAATCATTTTTTAAAATACGTTTAAGGATATATATATATATATATATATATATATATATTTATATATTTATTCAAATTAAAAACCATACAATCTGCGATAAATTGTAAATATTAAAAATATTAAATCATAATTTTAAGGAATACATTTTAAATTTATAAGAATGATTTAATTATTAAAAGAACAATAATAAAAGATTATTCTTTATAATTACAAAAAAACAAGTCTGACTTTGTTATTGAAAAAAAAAGAAAAATCATCAAAAGAATATGTAAACAACTTAATTAATATTTAAATGTTTAAAATCAATTATTTGTATTTTGAAGGTTATCTCATATTATTTGTTGCAAAATATAATATTTGAAAAAACTTTCAAAGAAACTATAATTTTATATAAAAAAACAGTGTCTGTCATTAATGTTTATTCATTTAAATTATGTATAATCAATAATTTGCCCTTATTAAGATTAATTTATTAATTAAAAATTCAATTATATTTATCATTTAGTAATTGAATATATGTAAATATGAAAAAAAATTGTTTGAAATGACTTTATTACAAAATCTTATTGTATAATATTAATGTCTATGAAAGATAATTTGAAGTTCTGTCAAATTAATGAAGTTTGTTGATTTATGAAAATAAGTAAAACAGATATTTACAATATATGATATCTGTTTAAATTAAAACTTACCTAAAGTTGTATAATCAATATAATTTATACGTATGACTAACATAAAGGAGCTCGAAACTTGACTCATTACATTAGTTTCAGTTTTTCACAAAAAAAACAATGTCAAGAAGCTATAAACAACCATTACCGCATCCGACATTTTTAAATACCACATGCGATGAAATAATAACAATAACAATAATATGGCCGAATTTCTCCATTTTTATTTTTTTAATATAGTTTCTATTTCATCCGACAGGTGGCAAAGCCGGTTTAGCGCTAAATTGAAAACGTTTTGAGCTGCCGAATTAAAAAAAAAAATACTGAAGGGTAGAGCTTCAATTACACCCTCAGAAAATGCTTTATTTTTCAACGGCACCTCCATTAGATGTTGAGATAAAGAGTAATAAAGATTTTGAACATCACAAATTGTGTAGATCCGATAATTCATTAAATACCAAATATTTATATCCAATTTTTTTTTAAATGCACCCTGGCCCAAATTAATTGCACTCACGCTAAAATTTCAAGTAAACAATTTCTTGGAATTTTTATAACAAGCTCTTTATTAATAAAATATGGAAGGTGTCTACATTTAACAATAAGAGAAGTAATAAATCATTTTTAAAACTTTAATTTTCTATTTACATGTTTAATTAAATTGAAAAAATATCTTTATTAAAAACAACTTTTAAATTCTTTTAATAAAATATATATATTACATGTACAATTTTACTAAACATATATTTATTGATATTTTGTTGGTTTATGTTCAACTTATCAAAAACTTTTATTCTAAGTGAAAATTAATTAAAGATAAAGTATTACTTAGTATTTAATTATTTTTATTCAATTTTTTTCGTTATTTTGGTAATATTTTGTTTCAAACAGCATTTTCAGCGTGAATACAAAATGAATTAAAACGAAATAAATAAATTATTTATTAATGTTTACAAACACATTTTTAACAAATTTTCAATCCCTAAACAGAAATAGTAGTTTATTATCTTCGCAATAAGATTTGTTTTTCTATTTATTAAAAAAGTATATTTTTCTTGTGCAATAATATATGTATATTAATTATTTAATTAATGTTGGTTATTTTATGTATGAAAATATGGAATTCGTTAATATAATTACCCCTTGATTATATTTTAATTAAAAGATATTACGGGTGAGAACATAAATACCTCGATAAAAATAAATATATATATATTAAATAATAAAATGAGAACGTAAGTATCACAGAGAATAAATTGAAAAATTACATTAAATGGAATAAATAAATATTAATTTATAAATAATTTTATTTGTATATAATTATTTATATATAGCGAACATTTTTTTACAATTAAATATATTTTTATTAGACAATAGATAGATATATATATATATATATATTGTGCTTATGTAGTGTATAATTGGTTATATGGTATATAATTTATTTTCAATAAAAATATTTGGAATATTTTAATAATTATCTATTTAAAATATATAAAGTTTCTTTACTTATATATTTATTTTTTAAATTTTGATCAGTAATCCCATAAACGTAATCCCATATCCCATATAAATATTAATTTAACAATAGACGGTTAATGAATTCATACATATTTGATATATTGGTAATAAGTAATAAATTATTTATAACATTCGATGACAAATAAAATAATGTATACACAAGTAGTTACGACCTTCTCAGAAATCATCCAATTGTTTAATTACAAGTCCCTTAGATTCTCAGAATATTTTAAGCTTTTCCCGAAACGACTAGGAATATCAGCTGCTAGTAGGATATTTACGTATTTGCATGAAATTTATGGATAAGGGATAGAAGGTCGATTTTCCAGAGAAAGTTTCAGTGTCCTGCGAGATCGTTTATTCAACTGGACACAGAATTGAACCTTTTTTTCTTATCGTACTATCCAAAAGAAATACTACGGAAATTACGAAACTGTGGACTACAAATATACACATTTGTTCTAGCTTTTTAATAAAAACCAATGTTTGGTTTCAAGTGTAAGTATTTTTTATAATATTATATCCTGATTGAATAAAAGAATTCTGACGGACGTAGTTTAGTAAAAATTGTAATTCTTGTATGTGCAACATATGTTATTATGAATATCAAAATAAGTTTTATTAATGGTGTCATTGTATTGAGTAGATTTGAAAAAATGACTGTTTAATGAATTATTAATTCTAATTGGATGCAATAAATGTTCTATCATGTTATCTTTATTTGATTTATAATTAATCATCCCTTTAGCACAAATTTAAAGGATTTATATGTACATGCTTGTAAAATTATGATTTCTATTTGGTTCATAAAATTGAATATACATCTATAAATTTAATAAAATATTATAATAAAAAAACTTGCATAAATAAATTGTTTATGAATTATAAATACACACACACACACGTATATATACATATACATGATAATCGAAGTAAACTACACAAATACTAAAATTATCGATCCCTATGATGTAAATTTCAAAATATGTAGACATAAACATTCCAAAAATAATTAATTTAAAGAATACTCAATTATAACTTTCCCGAACAAAGATGAATTTATTTATAAAGACTTTAATTTACATAAAATCTAAATTGGGTTTTCTGAGATTTAAAATAAATATATAGATGCCATGTATAAAATTTTTTAAGAGAAAAATTTCTAAAACGTTTGAGTAAATTCGAATACTACAAAAGTAGAGGGTTAGTCAATTTTTACATGGTTTTCGATATCAATAATTGGCTAGTGATTATTCAACAGAATTTTTTTATTTTACAATATTTAAATAAATGATTTATTTATTTGATTTGAAGATTTCTCTTGAGAGATACGTCAGAAGACTATAAGTACATATTGTTAACAAGTGATTTCAATAAAATATAAGGTAAATATAAGTTTATGCGCCATATGCGTTTATGAGTAATGATTTTTTATAAGATTTAAAAATAAGATTTGGGATTTAAAAATAATAAACACTTGACGATAATATAGGTTTATGTGATCCTTGTAATCCAAACAATTGTTTGTTACGTTACGTTGATATCACAAAATTCGGAGATGCCAGGAAAAATAGGAAAACGCCAGGTAGAAATGAGAATGTCACCAGACTGTCCATACTCTACGAAGAAGCTTTTCCGGAGTGCGTTTCCCTTGCCGCCGCTTACGAGTATTGGCGCCCTGCATCCAGTGCACTCGATCATCCTCCGGAGTGTCATGGGCGGCTGCGAGATCGTCGACTACGCGAACAACGTGGAAAGGACCGAGGAGCGGGTTGTGGTCGACCTTTCGACGATTGGTCAAAATTTTCCTCAGTCTGGACTAGTCGGTGCCTCTGATAACGGTAAGAAAAAAGTTGGCATCGATAACCAGGGCTCTAATCTAACTTTGCAAATTCGTTGATAATCGCTTTAACATTTTACGCATGCTTCGATTTCATTTACAAATAATATTAAGCAACGTAAAAATACAATGTTTTATTATTCGTTGGGATACGTAGATCGTCTAATTTTTATTCAATAAATTAATCATTGGTTTTGAAGCATAATATCTTATTCGTTGAAAATAAAACCCAGTTTTATAGATTACAAAAATATTATACTACCTTTTAAATAAATCTTTTTTACTTCTAACTATTAAATTTAATTTTTGTACTTTTTATTTCGATTTGGAATATTTAGTATCAAAGTTAAGATGTTTCATATTTATTAAATAATTATAAAGATGTTAATTTTAAATCTTAAGTATAAAAATAGAAATAACTTTGTTTAAGAAATAACGAAAAGGTAAGCTTAAGGTAGGTTAAGCAAAAATGTTGTTTCAAACATGTGATAAAAAAAAAAAAAAAAAAAAAAATTTCAGACAGTTTGAGGTTCCAACAACAGTCGGTAATTGAAAATATCGATCAACTTATCTCGGGAGATGCGTCCATTGATATAAAAGAAGACTTGTGTATGATGGAAACTCAGAAGACTACGAATGATAACAGTGTTGGCATCGGTGGCAACAACAATTACGAATATGCCAATTTGATCGAAGGAATGATAAACAATGTACTGGAAAGCGCGAATAACATCAAGAGCATGGAAAATGAAAACAATAACAATACCAACGAAAATAATTTTGAATTTTTCAACTACGATAGTAGCCAAATGACTGAGCTGACAACTAATGCCTCCGCCCCTGTCATCATTAATCTTCAAAATTATTATGACCCCATCAACACTTCACAAGCGGTAACAAATCTTTCCCTGTAAATTGAGTTGTTTCCGATCCAAAAAATGTCAATTTTATTCGAGTTAATATCCATATTTTGTTTATCTACATTTCTTACTGTGCTTTCCCGTACAAAAAACATTATTCAAACAACGTTATTACATGTTTTTACGGAATTATTGGGAACAAATTTCAGCAATAATCCGTAAGTTCTTCTTTTTACGGACAATTCAATGTTAAGCTTCGTGTTAAAAGTCGATTTTTGTAAATATTTTATTCGAATTATGTCTTGTGGAAAGCACGAGAACAACTCTCAGAATTCAGTAAACTAGGGCAGCTGAATGGTCAGCCACGAGTACTAGCCCCGATTGACCAGAAGCATTTTAATTATTTTTATTTATTTTAATTTTAATTATTTTAATTTTCATGTTGCAGAGGTCGCAAATAGATCACTTCCATGCGAGTCCATCAATGGACTGCACAGAAAGCAGTTCCTCGCCAGGATCCACAATCGAAATAGGCAATGAACAGACTCAGTACTGCAACTTGGACACTTACAAAATGTACCAGGAAAATACCGAGGTGGTCGATTTTTCAGGTGTAAACTCGGTTCAATCGGAACACGTTGACCTCGGGGTACGCAACCTCGATACCTTGGACACCTTCTTCGAGTTCGACTCGATCGACCAACGTCTTGTCTCTCATACCAGTATGTCGGTGACCTCGCTAGCGGTTAAAGAAAAGGCCGGTCAGACCGCGAGTTTTACTACTCGCAAAAGAAAGAAGGTACGTTAATAAGATACATTGATAATAGCGGAAGAATCATTTCCGAATACAATTCATTGTGATAATTTTACATTTATTAGTTTAAAACATATCAACAGAAGGGATTTTTCTATTAAAATTAAGACATTTTTTTTATATTAACAACTGGTCTTGGTGAAATATTTCATTTGTACTCGTAATTTAAAAATATTTTTAATGAGCATGAACCTTGTTGTTTTACGTGAACCAAATACTTTTATTATGAATATGAATAACCTTGTAAAAATTATGATTATAAATAACTTATGTAAATTAATAACATATCGACTCATCGTTTAAATTAAATAAAAAGTGATCGTTGTATTATATTGATGTATCTAAAAACATGAATCAAATAGCGAATAAATTTTTTTTTTTTTTAAACTCTTAATATCTACGAATCAAAATAGTAAATGATTATTTTTTTTAACATCAATTATTTTAAGATTTCTTTTAACAATTACAAATATGTTACTTATTTCAATGATTTTTATTATTTCAACGAATTACAGATAATATTACAGATATATTATCAATGCAATAATATATATATATATACCTTTTGTAATAAAAAATCTGTAGAACATGGAAGATTTTAAATTAATTTTGATCATGTATAAATACAATAAAAAACTAAATGCTTCAAAGCTGTTGAACAATTTACTTTACTCGTATTCTATTCAGATCAAAAAAATTGGATTTGGTTAAAGTAAAGGAGACTGCTGACCACCGATAAGAAAAAAAGGATAACTGCAATGGACAGTTGTTGTAAAAGTTAAAAAAAAAAAAATGTTAAAACACAAATGTTAATTTAATGCGAAACTTGCTTAAACTTACACTGATTTAAAGTACGAGCGGAGGATCCAGTCAAACTGGGACAAGGGGAAGAGGATATCGTGCAGCTTGTGCAGCAAAATGTTCCGGACGGCTGCCCACCTCAAGACTCACTTCGTGGTGCACTCGATGAGCGAGGTATTGAAACCGAGCCGGTGCGTAATCTGCAACAAGGGTTTCTGTCACAGGGGCGCCCTCACCCTCCACATGCGAGCTCACGCCTCCAAGGTCACGTCTACGTCGCAACCACGGGACCAAGAGTACTGAGGCTCTTTAAAAGTGTTCACGCGTGCTAACCGTCTCCCTCCTCCCCCTCCTTTTTTTTTTAAAGGCCTATTTTTTTTAACAGCGTTTTGGTTTTCAATACATCTCTAGCTGTTGTTTATTACCAAATGCTGACTAATGCTTCTTGTTTAACAACCTTATGTACATTAATAGTTAAGAGTTTCGATTTGTTATATAATGAATGTTATAATGAATTGTTACTTGAATTACCATAATATTATGTTGTTACCACTATTATCATCACGTTACACTCAACGGTGATTATAGTTTTAAAAACATTAAAACGGCATTAATAAAGTTCTTAATATGAGTTTTAAAGTGCAATTATTATTTGTCGATTAAATTTAAGATTAAAGCTAACTATGTAATTATCAATGTGTTGATATTGTAATTAAAAGTGATGTAAAACATCTACATAAATACACCGTCGAAATGATATTTAAAATTCAACTAGAATTTTAATTTGCACTCGAATTCAATATTATTACGAATGAAAAATAATATGAAAAGTGCATGTAATTTTAATTATACAAGTAGATCAACCGACAGAACATTTTTTAGGTCGCTGGCGAAAAACAGAATATGAAAACACTGAATACGTAAAAAAACGTAAAAAAGATCAGTACATTTTTATCAGAAAATTTATCTAAAATGCTACTCATAATATTCAGAAGTTAATGTTATTATTGATAAATTTAACGAAAAAATGTATTTTTTTATTTTTAAATTTTTATTATAAAATAAGAAATTGTAATTTGAAGATTATAATATCTATGGACGAATTGTAGCTAAAATAAGTATTAATAAAATCTATTTTTTCGAAACCGTTTGGTAAATTAGAAATTGAAACATTTTCAAAGAATTATAAAATTCTTAAATTAATTGAAAAATGTGTAATTTCATAATTTCTCAATATTTTGAACTCTAGTTTTGGAAAATTAAAGTAATTTATATGTTCTTAATTTGTATAAGCTTTCAGCTGTATCGTATTATTACTTTCAGTAAAATACTATTTTTAATTAAATTATGCTATAGTTTTTTAAATTTAAATTAGTTCAATGCGTTATTTGATGCTTTGTTAAAGAATATTATTATACGACAATAAAACCTCTATCTCATATTTTGTAAAAATCATTTACGTTATCCAAAAAATTTGGATAAAGGTGATTAAAAACGACGGAGTGCCCAAAAGTAGGAGCGAAATGGGGAGATTAAGGGATGAGGGATAAAGGATGAGTTTTCGCGTATTACACTCCTGTTATTATTTCAATATTAATATATATTTTAATTTTTCAGCTCTTGCTCATCACTTTTTATCAATTTTTGTGCTCTAATTGTTTTTGATTTATTATATACTTAGACCATTTTAATAAACGATCTGAATGATTTTTACAAAATTTGCGATACAAGATTTGTTGTATTATAATTATATTTTTCAAAGTCGTTGAAAAAACGATAATCGTATAAGGCGTTAAGCTAATTTCAACTTCATTTTTTGCATAATTTAATTAAAAATAGTATTTTGATAAAATTAATAATCTGGTAGATATAAAATATCGTACAAATAAAATATATATAAATCATTTTAATTTTCCCAAACTAGAGTTTAAAATATTGAAAAATTACAAAGTTATAAATTTTTTATTAATTGAAAAAATTTTTCCAATTGGCTTATATAAAAATTAATTTTTTTCACCATTTATATTAGCTACAATTAATCTATTGACAATATAGTATTTAAATTACAACTTTTTATTTTATAATTAAAAAAATAAAAAAAAAATGAATCTTTTCATTAAAATTGTTAATAACAAATAAATCCTTAAATACTACGAGTGGCATTTTAAAAAATAAAAAGTTACTTATTTTTTTTTACTTTTTTTCATGTATTCGGTTTTCTGTATTTTTTTAATGCCTTAAAATATGTTTTATTGTTTAGTCTAAAAGTGTAATAATAAATTTTCGTAAATTTTCAACAAAAGAAAAATAAAATAATAATAATAATATAATTATTATTGAAATATTATTTACTTAATATGCAATTGATTGAATTGTTCTTACATTTATTTACTTTGAAGAGATCATTAGAAGGAATTATATAATCGTAAAATTATTCAAAATATTATAGAAGTAAATGTATAAAATTATATATTTTATTATGTACATTATAATTTAATATATTTTACGAATGGAATATCAGGATAAGTAATGTATAACTATTTTTATAAATTTGAAAAATGACATAATTTTCTACGATTTCAATTACTAAAAATTGAAAATAACTCTTCATCTTCATTTAGTGAATAGAAAATTTATGTTATTTGGAATTTTCATGAAATTTAAATTATACTAATCAATCATTTTTTTTCTCAAATAATAAATGTTGTATGTAAACAACTATTATAATTAAAAAACTTGAATTTTTAATATTTTTTATTATGATAATTTTTATTGATAAATAGATTATCTATATGTAAAATAAAAAATATTTATCATCCATAAATATATGATTATCTATTTAATTAATATGATCAAATTTTTTTTTATTACCCTGTCATTCAAAATTTACATTTAATAGTTATAATGTTTTTTTTTAAATCAGTTTTGATTATGTATGAATTAAAATAATTTATATTTTTATTATTAAACATTTTTCGGTATAAATAAAAATATAAGTTTCATTTAAAAAATGTGGAAATTCATGGATTTTGCAGTAAGATAATTAATAAAAAATGTATTAAATGTTGCTATAATTCATTTATTTATAATATTTATTTTTATAAAATTGCACACTAATTATAATAATTTTAAAAAATTAACTTACATTAGAAATATACATAAACCAAGAATAAATATTAATTATTGTAAATTATTAGGCACAATTTTATAAATAACACTTACAAAATTATTTTACTATATTAAAAGACAAGATCTAAAAATACAAGAACAAATACATATAACTGTATTAACATAATTTGTCTGTACCATATAATCTATTAAATGCAATGTTCAAGCACATTATTAATTCACAAATAACAAGCGATGGTTGCTTCAAGAACTTTGAAGCAATATCTATTTTCTCGGATAAACGACGTATTGTTGATTGATTGAATTGAAATTTCTTGTCATTTATAATGGGAGTTACCAATGCATTATTCTCATCGTATAAATCTGATTCTTTTTTTGAATAACTTTTGGCATAAATTTCTGGTTTATCCTATTGAAAAAAATATTCAAAAATTAATACATATTTTACAGTAATTTTTGTTTTATTCTAACTTGTTACTTACAACTGTAATGTGGCTTTACAAAATCAATTAATCAATACCTTTTATTTAATAATACTAGGAAGATATCATTATTATTAAATAACAATGCATTTTTATTAAATTAATGATAACCTAATTATGACAGGTAAATTTAAAAATGATTCAACTTTTTTTCAATATATTGCATATTAATGTAAATGATATGCAAAGTTATAGTTGATGAAAATTAAAATAAGCAATAGCAACAAGTTTGAAAACTAATAATACTTGTATTTTTTAATTAATTTATTTATTTAATTAATTGTTAATAATTGTTAAAAATATTGTGTAGAAAATTTTGTAAAAATTATAATAAATTATAATAAATTTTCAAAGTTTTATTCTTTTTAAAATTTTCAAAGGAAAAAATATATATATATATATATGTCTTTGCAAATTCTTTCAATAGAAAATATTTAATTATTTTTATAAAAGTAATTATTGATAATTTTACATTATTCCTAAACAGGTATGAAAACGTTGTTAAAATATTATCTGATAATTCTTTTACCTTTGGCATTTTATATAATTGAAGCATATTAGGCCACTTTTGTGTACATGCTTCACACGAACAGCTTAATTTCAATTTCCTCAAAGATGAATTATCTTCAAAAAACCAACGATGATATGCTACAAATAACTGTAATATTTAAAAACTATATGAATTATGTAACAAGTAATTTCTATGTTTACAAGCAAAATATAATTATTTGTTATTGACGATAATTATTATTTAAAACTTATACATACTGGAGAATTCTTTTCAATAGGTTGTAATGCAAAAATAATTATCTTTTGATTATCTGTTACGCATAGCTGTGTATTTGGATTACAACTATGGAGAATAGCTTTACTAATTGGAGGTATGTAACTTCCTTTAAAACAACAATTTAATGCTCTGCATGTCATATATCCTTTAGATAATTTATCAACAAAATTTTCATTGTGTATCTATAAAATAATAACTTTATATTGGAAAAATGTATGAAATATTTACATTTAAATTTGTTAAAATAAAATATAATTTTCAGATCTTACTATATGAGAACTATTTTCACTCATTTTTCTAAGTTTTAAATACACTAATCCAATAAACATAACATCTTCATTTATTTCTAAGTCATTGATATCTTTAAATTCACCACTTTGTTTAAAAAGTTCTGTATATTTTGTTAAAATAATTAAAATTACAGCAGTTGTAAAAGCATATTTAGTTAACAATTCTCTTGTAATTGTATGGCAAGAATTAAATTCTTTAATTAATTTTGTATTTAATGATTTATGGTTTGTAACAGGCATACATCGTTCATGATGATCTGAAACATTACTTTTAAAAATTAGTTTTGAAATAAATAAATAAATAAGTAAATGATAATTTAGTTTAAAAAGTAATTTATAGATTTATATATATATATAAATTTTTGTGTTCATAATGTAAAAAGTTACATTATTTTTAAATTATTGTATTAAAACAAAAAAAATTTGTAAGATTTATATCTAGTTTTAATTATTTAAAAATCCATTAGTATTTAATTGATATTTTATATTTATTCGAATGATTTTAATGTTAAATATTTCTAACAAATTTTAAATAGTTAATAAATAATAATTTTATCCTTTGTTTAAACTTGATCTTTGTAATTTGTTCTGTATTTCCTTATTAAATTAAAAATAGTTAAATCAATAAATTTCTTACCTAATTCATCAACAAACTGTAAATCATCAGTTTTAAACTTTACAATACTGCCCAATTCTTTTATTCTTATAAGCAAACTTCTCAAACTAATGAGATCACACTTATCAATTTTATGATAATGTTGTAAATAAGAAATAGTTGTACACTCTATGTCATGGTAATTCATCCAAGCTAAAGTCTTACATTCTTCAGAGCAAAACATACACCAATTACAATTGTCGCATGGTATATTTGCCCATGACTTATTGAAACAATAGCCACAATAGTTGAGAAAATAATCTTCATCTGTAAACTTTATGTATGATTTTTCAACAAAAATAATTTCCCCAGGTTTAATATCACGATTTGCAACTAAATATTTGCCATATTCTTTTTTATATTGAATATTAACAGAATCAAATGGATTTTCAGCTTCTTTTGCTAATAATATTTTCATATGTTCAGGCATTTCTACTACTTTTTGAGAATTTAATTTACTAAACTTAATTAATTTTTCTTTTGTATTTTTTATATTTTTAAGGATGGAATCTTCTGGTTCTTTAATTGTACACAATAAGCTTTCGACTTCATTGTAAACTTTTTTGGCATTAGGTGAACCTTGCTCTGCAAGACAAGTAACCTTACGACATAAAAGTTTTAATTTATAAGAGCTATCAATTTTATTGATTGTAAGCGCTCGATTAATGTCTGAAATACTTTCTTTATATTTCTTTGTACGATATAATAAAGCAGATCTATTACCATAAGCAAATGCTAGAGCTTTAGAATCACATGGAGCAAAAGCTATACTCTTCGTATAAAATTTAAAAACTTTTTCTAACAATTTTTCATCACATTTTTTACAATATAGTTTATTGCCATTTTCTCTTAAATCTTCAGACTTTTCTAAATCTTTTGTGATGCATTCAATATTTGTTTTTATTAACTTGTGACATTTTGATAAATTAAGTTGAGAAATTATTAAATCTCGTTCAGTTTCGGTATCCATTATTAAAATTACTCACAATTTTTTTAATATTTTAAATATTTCAAAAATCTTATAAAAAAAATTGAATATTAATAATATAAAAATGAAGTAAAATAAATAAAAATATTAATAAAAGGGGAATACATTTGAATAATAAACGTACCTTTTATTAATAACAATACGATCGGCTTATTTTATTTATAAAAAATTAATATCATTTAGATAACCCCTTCAAATTGTAAATCACTTTTTCGGCTAAAAAAACAACAACAAAACAAACAGCTTAATAGTAAAATTTTAATTATGGTTAAATAATGTTTTGGACTATATCAAGTATCATGCATCATAATATTCTTTAAAAATCAATAAGCGCTATTTTTAATCACAAAAATGAAAAGGGACAAAAAAAGCTGATGACCATAATCAGAGTTACACTTTAAACCTACAAAGGAATAAAGGATTATGTATGTGTGCCTGTATGCATGTGTGTGTGTATGTACACAGTTGATTGAGGAACTACTGCAAGAGATTAGCAAACAAGTTTCCATTTTGGAACATCAAACAACTATCCATTCTTCATTAATCAAAATAAATGTACAATTACTTTTCAATTCTTGTTTCGAAACAATTTTTATTAAATAAAAGTTAATTTAAAATACGGACTCACGTGATTTTTTATTCTATTAAAATCATTTAAAATATAATATTTATCAATATTAATCTTTACATATTGGTATTCGTATTTTTTTACAATATTGTTTATAAAATAAAGCTCTTACAGTAAGAATAAGTACATCATATGCAAAAGAAGGTTGTAATGTATTTTTAAATAATAATTCGCTATCTTTTTTAAAGTTATCAGCAGATTTTTCATTATACCGATTAAAATCCAACAAATCTTGTATAAATTGAACATTATTTTGTAATAAGAAGCTAGCTCTTGTATTCATTAAATCAGATAACTGTAATAAAGTAAATTAAACTATAAGTTACAAAATAATTTCATTTATTCAATAAATACATATTTTATACAATTTGTTCTAAACTTACCTTAGGTGTATTGACATGAAGCCAGTTTTTCTGACATGCTATACATTGACAAATAAATCCAAATAAATGATACATTTTATTTTGTCTATTTGATTTTTCTTCTTCCACATAATTTAAAAAATAATTTAAAAATAACTGAAAAATTTTTTAAATAATAAAAGTTTTAAGTATAAATTATTATTTTAAATGTACAAAAGATATAGGTGTAAATTATCATTTCTAACTTTTAATACCTGTGAATTTTTTTTTATTGGATTCAAAGAAAAATACATTACTTTTCCATCATTTGTAATAATTCTTTCAACATTATTGCTGCAACTATGATTGATTAAACTGCCAAAGGGTGATAAACTCATCCCCCTGAAACAGCTACACTGTAAAGGATGACTTTTTTTTTTGCACATGTGATCAGGATTTAATACCTGTACCAGAACATAAAATTAATACATCAAATTAATAATTGTGTTAGTTAATTTTTTAAATTTAATAATGTATACATTGAAATATATATCAATTTTTTTCCCTTAAAATATACTGATAATCTATGCTTACTAAATTTGAATTTTTTGAGACTATTAAAATAAATCTTAATAGTAATGCTCCAATAAAAGCGATATTATCATCTCCAACAATATTAGTAACATTATTAAATTTTTCTCCATATTTATCAAAATTTTTACTTTTGAATAAACAATATGTGGCAAAAAAAGCTTGATTAGTATAAATAAATATTTGATTTTTATTGTATCTTGGAGTGTTTAGAGTGTATAACTCATTTATATTGTATTCACCTGAGTTCATACTGTATAAATGTTTAAAATTAAAACTATCAAAGATTTCGTTTTTTTCAATATCTTTATTTATTTTATCTGCAATGAAATATTTTATAAAAATATGAAAAACCTAATAAGGAATATGGAAAAGATATGTGGAACTAATTAACAATTATAAAATTATTATAATTATTATGAATCATTATTACGAAGATAATTTCATATTCATACTTTTTTTTTATATTTTAAGCTTCAATTTTAAATTTACTTGAATATAATATATAATTATGTAAACTATTTATAAATGATATTTCATCAAAATAAAATAGTAAAAAATTTTTTTATAGCATAGCCCGTTAGTTTTTACCTTTGGATTTGTCCATACTATTTATCAAAAGTTTTAAATTCTTAATACCACCAGCTTCCTTTATTCCCATTATAACACATTTTAAAGCAATTTGTAAATAATACTGATTGGAAAAATATACTATTAATTTTAAATAGCATTCTATATCATGATATTTTTTCCAAGCTATTTCTCTACAGTTTTCACTACAGTACATAACATTTGAACAATTCAAACATGGAATAGTTGTCCATGAAACAGATAAGCAATGGCTGCAGTAGGCAAATGATTTTTGTCTTTTCACACATGTTGCATAAAAGTTTTCCATGTGAATAAACTGTCCAGCTTTAATATTCCGAGTAGCAATTAAACATCTTCCATCACTTTCATTATAACTAATAGTAAAAGCATTACTACTAATACATTTAATTTCATATTTTTTATTATATTTCTTATAAGAATCACTATTTTTTTCTAAAATATTTTCTGTATTTTGTATTATTTTTATCAATGTATTTTTATCTGTTTTGGTATCAATTTTATTTAACCAATATTTAGCTTTTTCTATGCAATTTCTTGGATTATCTAATAAAAAATTAAATTTAAAAACCAAAGTTAATACATGTATCTCATATTAATTCAAGAAAATATATTTTAAATTTTTTATAATAAAAATACCCAAATAATTTATCTTAATAATTAATGAATGGTATCTTATTATTTTCCAATTAAATTAATTAACACAGAGAATAATATATTTAATTTGTTTCTTCAAAATATTATAAATTCTTAACTGTACATGTAAATAAACATTTGAATATTTTATCATTAATATTATGAAGATGTATTATTCTTATTATTATTATTAGTGCATTTTATTTTTATAATTAAACTATGTTTCTTTATTCAGTAAAATTCGAATAAATTACATACCTTCTTGTAAAAAGAATTTACATTTGCTTTTGCGACAGAATAACTTCACTTTTAATGAATTTAATTTAGTAATTCTTAATGCCTTATCAATATCTAACAAACATTCTTCATATTTTTTAAAATGATCTAAAAGTGCAGATCTATTTGCATATCCAATTGCAAGTTCTTCTGAATTATTCAAAGCTGTGGCTATGCATATAGTGTAAAATTTCCAAATTTTTTGATGTTCTTTTTTAGTATGTTTTTTTTTTATAAATAATTTATTTCCCTTATTCTTATACTTAATGGCCAATGATGTATCTTTTGTACATATTAATTCATCTAGTCCATCCAAAAGTATACGATAATTAAGTTCGTCATTATGCATGTGCTCAGCAATTAATTTTTTTTCAATCTCCATTTTTTAAAATGTGCATTTATCTTAATCTTTTATTTAAAAAAGTTCCAAATAATGATCAAGTTGATTAAAGGTAAATAAAAAAATATAAAAATCTTAATTCCTGATTTCTTACATAAACTTTTGGCTTATGAATATGCAATAACACAAGACGATTTCAAAAAATCACGCATTGATCGTCATTTTATGTCAACAAAATACTTTATAGATCTCAATTTCGACGTAAATTAGCACTGAATAACATTATTGTAAAATCTTGATTTACTATTATTGTATTTAAGAAAAAAAAGTAATTTAAAAACAATAGTCAAAGTATAATAATATAAATTCTACAAAATATATATTAAATAATATGATACAAACAAACGGTTTCAATATTTGATAATAAAAAAAAAAGAATAATTATTATTCACCATTAATATTAATCATTTGACTAAATTTTTCAAATGTTATATTGTCTGTTTCGCATTGATTAAAATTACAATTTTCCAGTATATTTTATTTAAATTAAATTAATGATTTAAGAAGTCACGTACAAATTAAATACAATATTAAAATTACAAAATTACAAAGACTTGAATGGCACAAATAATTCTTGAAATTATGGTGCAAGAAAAGAAGGTAAGACATAAGATTCTGATTCTAGATAACTTGAAATAAATGTAATTTGACACTTGGTATAAACAACAAACTGGAATATCATTGGTCAACAAAACATAATGCTCTACTGATAATGAATTATAAAAATTATATTTTCGTCTATCGATTTCAAGAAATAAAAACAGTTGTAGATAGTGTAGACGAGAATATAAATTGGAAGAAAAGAGAAAATTGACGGGAAAGGCTTATGATAGAACTGAGGAGGCATTAAATAGTTGTTGAATTAATTTTAGGCATCCCTTATTTTTTTTTAGTAAATATATTTCTTTACCATAGAATTTGTTTTATCCAAATTTATACCATAATATATTATCATTGCTGAATTTAGTATTAAGCCTTTAATTTAAAATTTAATCAATAATAAAAATAAAGTTAATAGTGTTATGTAGTTTGTTATTCATTATTATTACTATTAATTTTGTAAGAGGAATTATTTAACTCAAAAAAATAAACAATAATTATAACGCAGTGATGATGCATTTATTTATTAATTCATGTATCGATCGCGTCGATAATCAAGGGAAAGTAACCCGAAACGGCTTGAACTGATCGGTCGTTCGAGTCCTAGACTGACGTTCTCGAGAAGTTTCTCCCTGAAGAAACTCCCCTCGCAGGTGAAAAACTCAGGTATCGTTCTCCTGGGTTTTCCCTGGGTGCCCGTACGTGACTAATCCCATGCAGCCATCCCATTTTTTTTTGCGTTACAATTTAATAATAGAAACCTATTGTTGTTAATTAATGATACTTAATGAATTCATCAAACAATCAAAATTCTTTTTTATTTGTATAAACCAAATTTCAAAAATACGCAGAAGAATAATGGCGCCTGGAGATGAGCTTCCTGGCGCCACACTCAATGCGCCATCTCTCGGACAGAATCGGCAGCGGGCACGATCTTTTTTTTCTTCAAAATTTGAAATCATGAAAATAATCATCAGCGACTCACTTGTGGGTGCGGCGAAGGTCTCAACTATGACATACTGTAATGTTTGTTTCGGCAAAATGATGATTAAAATATTAAATGCGATGTGAAGAATTAAATTTATAAAAATTATATTCTACGAATTTTCCATATGTGCAAGTTGACATAAGGTATGATTTGTTGATAATTAAACATTTTAGATGATGTTCATTCATAATTTTTTTTTAAGGTTAATGTAAACATTAAATAAGTGCAAATTCATTGAAAACAAAAGAAAAATGTACATTGTAAAATAATAATAAGTATATTTATTTTTTTATTATAGGATATTTTAAGTAATTAATAATGGCAGAACCATCAAATAAAAATATTAAACATGCAGAACAAGCAGAAATACTGCGATCTTACCAGAGAGATAATGATTTTATATCAAATATAAGTGAATCGATATCTGATCTTTTATACAGATATAAGCTGCATAGAAAATGTTCAGCTTTTATCAAACCTGATTTATCTGCAAAACTGCTTTATTTCATTATTACTTCAGGTCTAGGAAATCAAACCTTAGGTGAAGAATACACTGGAATTGTTCAAGTCAATTTATTTAAAAAGAAAATTCCCTCTTTACTGGTATTTAATATATTTACATTTAATTTTAATCGTTTTATTAAATTATTACAAAAGTCAATTTTATAGGTAAGAGTTTTAGCTGCTGTGATAGAATTTTTTGGAGAAAAAATGTTAATGAAATTGTTAGCAAATATGCAAAAAGTAATAAATAGGCCTGACAGTAATTTAACTCCCGAAGCTCAGTTATTTTTAAATGCATTTTTTAATAAATTGCGTATTATAATTCCTGCAGCGATTATGGTTCATCGAGGATTATTTTACATTTTTGGTAAATATTACAGCTTAGGAAGAAGATTGACTGGGATAGATCATGTAAAGGTAATTAATTTTTATTTTCATACAAATACAATTGAATAATTAATATTTTTTATTATCATTAACTTTAGAGGCATATAAAATTTAATAATGTAAAATAAATAATACTAATAACAAATATTTTGTTTTTTTTTTATTTTTTTTTATAGATTTATGGATCAAGACCTCATAGTAGTATCAATTGGGGTTTAAAAATTTTAGGTTTTGCAACTATTGCTCAAAGTTTATTTCATTTTTGGCAATCTAAAAATTTTCAACAAGAAGAAGTTAGGGAAGAATTTGATAAGGAAATTTCAAGCAATTTTGGGGGCATATGTCAATTGTGTTTAGAAAAAGTACCAAATACTACTACTCCATGTGGTCATTTATTTTGCTGGACTTGTTTGGCTGAGTGGCTGCGAGCTAGAAGTCAATGTCCTATCTGTCGAGAAACGGTAGTTTCTTCAAGAATTGTTCCATTAATGAATTTATAAATAAAATATAATGATATTTATTAATATTGATCCAATATTATAAAATTAAAAAAATAACATTATTAAGTTTGAAATATTTTTCTATGAGTAATATAAGATATAACTATTTTTATAAAGAAAAAGAAATATATATGGTAAAAAAATAAAACAAAAATATAAATAAAAAATTGCTTTTAATCATTTATCTACATTTCTTTCACTTATATATCAAATGGTACATTGTAAAAGATCTCATTCCAACATATGTGAAGAAAAACAAAGTTAAAAAAATATTTTAAATCTGAAAAAGGACAAGCACCGTATGCTTCCTACAAAATAATACATTTGTAAAAGGCAAGTATAAGACTACATAATACAATCTCCTCAAAAATATAATAAATAGATTTTTTTTTTTTTTTTAAATCTAAATGTACTGATTAAAAGTGAAAAAAAATATATATGTGTGTATATACGTATGTATCAATGAGTTCACACTATGTACAAAAATAGTAAGTTTTATTATATTTTGCGCATTTTCAACGTCTTTGATGCACCTTCATTCGTCAATTGATTTTATTCTTGTAACTTTGATCCTTGATAAATAATGTACAACAATTTTTTTTTCCTGTTAGTTACTTAACATTGTACATAAAATCTTAGCTAAAAATTGATGTAATCCTAGGACTCGAGTTATAAGAATGTACAAGTTTTCTTTACCGTTGTTTGATTTAATACTAGTTTTGTGTATATATATATATATATATATATATATATATATACATATATATATACACACAACTCATATATATATATCTATATATACATATATATGCGTATTATAAATTTATTTACTTGAGATAATGTTAAAAATATATTATATTCCTGTGAATATTAATAATTTAATTTAGGAATACAAAATTTGTATGAAAATGTATTGCTCCACTATGGAATATATTATAAAACTTCCTAATTAATTTAGGATTCTTAGAAGACCATTGGCTAAAAACTATTCATAATTCAATAATATATTGCGTGTATAAATTGTTCGATAAAATTATAAAAAAAATTTCATCATTAAATTAATTAGAAAAATAATGTACATCGCGTTGATAAAAATAAAAAAAAATAATAAATAAACAAAAAATAACCGAACCATAAACTCATTTTGTTCAATTTCGCGTGTATATCCAGCGAAATGGGAAAAAACCTTTATGATTATGACGTAATTATAATTTCAAAAAATTGCACGAGTCATTGTTGGAGCTCAAGGGCCTTAATTTGTTATAAATCCATAATTTGAGGAGACGCCAATCCATCGGCAAAGTAATTTTTACGTCACAAGGATGTGCGTTGAACCGATAGAATCCCGACTCTTTCCGCAAAATTGCCGAGCAGCTGGCCGATTCCGGTTGTCTCCGAGTTGTCCTTCATTTTCAAGCCCACCGTCTGATTGTAGACATTATAAAATACCTGCCTCAGGGACTCGAGCCTGCTTTGCCGCTTTGTAAATCTGCCATTCAAAAAGATAAAAGATAATTGCCCATTAATATTAATGCAGTACAACAGCGATTACTCACTTGACAATCGATTAAATAAATTCAACTAAATAATAAAACACCCATGGGTATTTAATTTATATCACTCTCTCTCTCTCTTTTTTTTTTTTATTATCAATTCGTCAATAATAAACAAGTAAAGCTCTAGTGATTTTTTAATTTAATTATTAACTTCGCAGCGACTATTATTTGTTCTTTCTTTCACAGTTTAACCAAATATTAAAGTCTAAAAGAGTATTGTTGTTCTCAAAAACAAAGGATCCCATTTTTGGTGTGTTTTATTTAATAAACCGACACTGTGCAAAGTTGGTTCTTCGTTTTTGACCAAGTCTCCTTATTTAATTATTAACAATTGTTGATTCATTATTAAAAGTATTAATACTTGTGACAAGTATAAAATTTACAGTCTATTGATAAAATTAATAGCATCACCATGAAAACAGTAAAATATATATAATAAGTAAAGGTAAAAAATAATTTTTAAAACATTAGAAAGTGAAATATCGAAATATCATTCGTCGTGCATACTCAATATTAAAAATTATTATTTTTAGCAATTGCACTCGTGTACTTTTTGCAACATTTCTTCGTATCTGTTGATTTCCGTAGAATCCGACATCTCGTACTCCTTGACCTATTTAACGGATTTGATTCGGGATCTTTCCGATTGTCACTTACAACTTTTTTACTTGTCTTTTAAATTTAAAAATTGTGATGCACTTCCGTAAATTGGTTTAAACGAAACGAAGCCACCGGTCCGTGCGTGTTAAATTTTGTTTAATTTGTCTGCTTTTAATGACTTAATTAATAATTTTTTTTGCATCTATACCTTATATTATTCGTTTATAGGCTTAGTTATTAAATCTTTATTTTTACATTTGACTTAAAATGAGAATAGAGCAATATAATGATTATTGGGTTATTTGGGTTATTTGGGTTATTGGTGTGAGGCCTCTGCCATGAACATTGACTACGTATGTTAAAAAAAAAGAAAAAGAAATCGCTTTTTTTAAAGTTTTAGACTAGATAAGATTTTTAGCCCTTTAAGATAATTATTCAGAGTTAAAGAGTATAATTAATATAAGCATTTGATTCATGCACTGCTATAAAACAATAAATAATAAATGGTTTAAAAGATATCAAGCTTGATCATACGATACACATATACTCATACTGTTACGTGTAAAACATTTTTTTATCCAAGAACCTATGAAAACTTCATTAAATATATTAACATTGAAAAATTAATAGTTAAATATAATATTTCAATGTTATCTTTCGATTATTATTTAATAATAATGATACATTTTGAGTTTAAAATTGTGACTAGGATCCTGTTATCATACTTTTCATCACATTTTCGTACTAGTGTTTCATTTCATTCAATAAATACATTAATTGTAACTTTATTTCATATGAAAGATATTTTATACATCTCATAATAATTATAATATTGACCGACATTATTATTTATTATTGAAGTTAATGTAAATTTATGCGGAAAGATTTTTTATAATTTTTTTCAGTAACTCAGGTAAAACAAAGGCACACTCATTTACATCACAAAATGAAAATAAATTTATATTTGTCACGTATTTAACCATTTATTTAAAAATACTTCAATTGTGAAATAAAATAAAAATTTATTTATTAAGTTTATTAAAGTGTACTTTAAAATTCATTATCAGAAAACCGAAATAATTGTATTTCACGAAACGTCTCTTACGTATATCAAGACTTAACAACATTATATTCGATTCTATGTTTATTCTGGGTTTACGAAATAACAATTATTTTGTTAGAGCCAGTTGTTTATCATTCGATTCTATTAATAGTTAAAAAATTATATGATTACTTACAGACAACTGCACGAGTCTTCTTCGATAACGGTTGTGCTGGATTCCTGGGATGCTTGTCCACCGCTGACAGATGTCGTGCTGGCGAAACTCGAGCAAGGTAACCCGTCAGAGAGACCTGGTGCGTTGGCGGTGGTTGAGCCACGTAGACTACCGGTGCCACTAATCATCTGCCAGGATCCCCCGGACGACGAGGACTCATTGCGCTGGCGAACGCGGCCGGGTACCGGCACCGCTACTGGCGACGTTCGATTACTCGGCAAGGGTGACCTTGAACCGTGGTTCGACGTACTGTCCTTGTTCGGCGACGAGTATAACGCCCAGGGAACGACGTTTCTGCAAAACCAAGATCATGGTTTTAAATAATACTCAAAATCGATTTGTGCTTTGAGCATTTTCTTGCTCTATGGTATACTTTATTGAATATATACCGCTGTAGTAAATTTGTCATTTATCTGCTGGGATATATTTTTATTAATTTTTTTTTCTTACTGTTTGACTCAAATAAAAATATGTTATTTCCAAAATATATTGTTTTAACAAAATATACTTTTTATCTTCTTGGACAAATTTTTCAACAATTTGTCAAAAAATAAAAAAACAAAAGTATATAATAAATAAGGATGCTTTATCTTACACAAATATAAATTTTTTACAAATAGAAGCCACTGTTTTATCTAATTATTTAATAAAATTATTAATACCAATTCTGTAAATTATAATAATATAAAAACTGTACATGTACTTTACATAAAGTTTTAAAAATAATTATTTTTCAATAAAATAATTTATTTTTTTGAGCTTACAGATTTAAAAATTTTCAATAATTATTTGTCAACAACATAAAATTCAAATTACAATTCTTTTTATAAAATGTATTGTTTAAAATATCTTTTGTTAATGTAAATAACTCTTTTTATAAAATAATTTAATAATATATTATTTGTATGTCACAACAATTTTTTATTTTCAGCTTTTCCGCTAATTTATATTTATAATAAATCTGAATTTCTTTATAATAAATGTAGAAGATATATACTAACATTGTATTTTTATATGCGTATTATTGTTAATCCAATCTTTATTTATGTCTGCACTCTAGTTTAGAAGTTTATCTGTTTTTATGTTAAATGTCCTCAATTTTCGAGAATGTTACAATCAAAAGAAGGAATAAAAAAAATGTATCGATTGCATAGACTTAAAATGTTTGTATCTACTTATTTATTTATTTATTTATTTATTTATGTATATTTGATCTTATTTTATATAATTTTAAAACAATCAATACGAATATTTCCTTTAATAAAAATAATAAACAATCTATTCTACAAGTTACCAAGTTTTTTAGGTGAGATGGTAGGTTAGTATAGGAGGTAGTTTTGGGTCGATATAAAGTCTACTCAAAGAATTGATTTTTAAATGTACAAAGTTAATAACGAGTTTATGACAGCAAAGCAGGGGAACTTTATTCAAGAACTTACATAGCAGCATACAGTAATCAATGGGTATGCCTTTTTCTATGTCGAATAAAAGTAATTGACAAGTTAGTCGAGTGAGTAACGCACCTGACTATTATAATGATTAACGATTGAAACCATAAAGAAGATGATCTTCTATGGATGCTTTGAGAGAGCACAAAACCACAAGTAGCCTTTTAACGAAACAAAATTCGATTAGATGCAGTGAAAATTCTATAATGAGCCATTTCTCAATGCATATAAACCCATTCGACCATTGATCGAACAAAAAGACATCCTATGCCGCGAGTTTCGCTTATCGAAACTTTACATGGCTGTTTAAATAAAAAAATAGCCAAGAATAAATTGTAAAACTGTCACGCTTTTCTTCACTCAGCAATGCAAAAAAAAAATTAGCTGACCAGCAGATGCTTTTCTATTGCAAGGATGCATGGAAAAAACAGAAAATGTCTTTGAAAATAGAAATAGATAGAGTGTGCCTGTAAAAAGGTAAAATAAATACCCATTGCTGTGCGTTTCTTCTTGACTATCTAAGGACGTGCAGTGAAAGACTGAGGGTGGATTATTGTCTTGGCTGTCTCTGCTGTTTTGACTAACATTGCTGCAACAGCTATTGAGGCTGAGGTTTGAGCTGACGGAGCTGAGTGGCACAACCGAATCCGTGTCGAACATGACATTGTCCAGTTGAGAGTCACTGTCGTTCCTCAGTACTACATGTTTTTGGTTTACGTGGCGCTTGTTCACACTAAACTCTTCTTCATGTATATGCTTTAGAAAGTAAAAACAAAAGTAAAAGATCTCTTCACCCTTGGCAAGCCGGTCGTGGAGGTCGTGACCGAATAGTAACCAGTCGTAGGCTATTGTCAAGTAGAGTAACTGAATGGCGTTGAGTGATGTATGGATCATGCCATCCGCCCATAAACTTATCCGCAGTAAAGATATGAACAATGGTGTACGATCCCAACCTGTAGATGATTGAAATTAACATTTATAATTCATGTACTTGGTATTATTTTTCTTGATCATACAGAAATTTCATTAAATCTTATGAAAGCATATGTTTTTATTACGTGAAAATGAATAACTGTTTTTATTTTAATTTTATGAATATAATTTATGGTAATTGTGTTAATTTTATTTATAATCCATATAATCTTTTTTTTATTTTAATCAATATTCATTTATCTAAAGTCTAAAGTTACAAATAAATATAAATAGTTTGAAGATTCTAGAATTTGTAAATTTGTATGTCATGTATAGATATATTGTTTAATTATTACATTTTAAACATAGTTTAATTTGATAAAAAATGCATCAATGAATTACCTGATATACAGTGAATAAGTAATCCACTACTGCTATCATTCAGGTATCGTAAAATAAGCTTAAGATAATTTTGTGTGAGATTGACTAGATCCCAGACTTGATATTGTTCCCAATTAATGCGGAGTTGTGAAGATATGGAATCCTCTGGTACACCAATTTCTGCATCTACATGTGTTTGAGACCAGTCAAAGACTAAACCCATTGCCAGATAGTCATTTTCTCGAAATTCTTTAAAAAATTCACATCCTGGATACGGTAATGATATTATTGTAAAATCGGAATACCTTCGTTCTTTATCAACCTTTTCTGAAGATGTGACACTAGAATATTAATTTAAACATTAAATCCATTTTCTTTTTAAGTATAATACAATGAAAATATAATAGATTTTATCGATGAATAAAACTTACTTCATGCCAAATTTAACTTTCTTTTTCTCTACCATAAAATCAATTATTGTCCCTACATTAAGAGTTTTTAATAATTTAATATCTTGATTTCTGACTTTATCGAACAACTGCCAATCACTAATCACAGACTCTCCAGTCCTGTCATCTTCTACTTCTTGTAGTGTCACAGCTGTCTCATTGCCAGCAAAGAAATATTCAAGGCCAGATCTACCATAAATTTCTGGTCCACCTGATAATGTAGCAGATCGACAGACGTGTCTTCCTTTATATAATATAACAGGTAATGGAAATCTAGAGCGACACCTAGCAAACCTTGCACTCTTCATTAAATCCTAAAAATTTTTTTAATATTCTATGTTAATTAATACTTTAAATTTAATTTCATAATTGATCTATTTATAATAATTTGATGAAAATGAAAATAATTATTCAATTTTGTATAAAGTAATAAGTCAATTAATATTAATATAATTTTTAATAAATATTTCATATGAACCTTTAATTTGTTAGAATCATAGATGCTTTCATAAATCGTTTCAGTAGTTCGCTGTAATGGCGGTGGAGTATCACATACATTTAGGTTGCGATGTTTTTCATTTTCTAAGATCATAAGGTGACTGGGATAGTGGGCACTTAAATCACCATTATTGTTACTTATTATTGAATGAGTATAATCTAAATCTGCCAACAATATACATCTTTGCATAATAGCTTGGCTCTAAAATTATAAAAATACACTAATGAATATATTTATAAAATTATTATGATAATTATTTATTTACAATTTCCAGAATTGAAAAATTAATGTAAATCAGTACATTAGTAGTAAAATAATAGAATAAGAATGTAAAAATACTTTTTAATTTAAGTATTACATATATTTTTTAGATTCCTTAAAATAATTTCTTAATATTAAACAATACAAAAATATAATTAAGAAATACAATTTAATTAAAGCATTATTCTTATTTCATTTTTGAATTATTATATATAAAAAATATTTTTAACAGAAAAAGATTATTCAAATATATAGAAACATTAATTTTTAATTAATTTTAAAAATTAAAATATACATTCTATAAACATACAATACTATCTGCATCCTTGGCTCGATAAGTATTTTTTGAAAAATATTGTAAAAGATCGTGTAGATCCTTTGTAGTAATGTCTGTCATATCTGTGGTATCCAGTGTGAAGGTGAAATTGTTCAATGTATGTACCAAGAACCAATATCTGCCAAGGTATTTCAGAGGTATAAAATGGCACTAGTTTTAATGTCCACGACATAACATCACGATTTTTCATTCAAAACAATTTTTCTGATGCACTTAGGTTTTATAAATTTGATTTTTGAATTAATAAATAAATGATTCAATTCCTTAAATACACCTTCATTTGCTGTAATCAATAATTAAGATCAATTTTTAAATTTATGCTTATTTATATATTTAATTACTAAACATAAAATAATTAAATCAATAATAAAAATTTCAATTTAATTGAATTTAATTAAATTGTAAGATAATTGATAGTTATTAATTTTTTTAATTTGTTTTATCAAAAGATAAAGAAAACATGAAAAAGAACAAAATAAAATTGACATATTTAATTGAAAATTTTTTAGATTATTAATTTTTTCTTCATTTTTCAATATAATATTCATATAAAATGTATGTTTAAAATTTTTATTATGCATTTAATTTAAATCATACATAATATCAGAAAAAATTGAACATTAAAATTGGTAATTTTTTTGGACAATTATTTATAATGTAAATTTCATAATAAACCTTAAATAAGTTTAAAATTAAAAACATTTTATTTTTAACAAATATGTAAGTAATGTAGAATGGAAATAAAAAAAAAAAAAGTAATGTAACACATGTTTATATAAATCAATTAAATTTTAATACTTATCAAACCCCAATTTACATTATTATTAATAATCTTATCTATAAAAGATTATAAATATAACAATGACATGCATCTATTAAATTTTGAAGAATTCCATTGTTTTAAAATTATTTAAAAATTTGAATAAGAAAGATATTCTTGAAAAAAATTATGAGATTGTTAAGAATTTCCAAATTTTTTAAATAATAATTAATAACAATGAATAATATATTGAAAGTTTTTCTGTTTGTTAATTTATTTTTTTTAGTATAAAAAAAAAAATTAGTGTTGTATAGAAACTTTGATGGATTAATATGTTGGGCAATAAATTATTTTAACTATATTTAAAAATACAATGGTCTTGTAATATACATAGTTATTTAAAAATTCGATCAAGGTTAGCAATTTAACTAATTTTTAAAGTAAACATTTATGTATTATTTAATTACTCCTAATTATTGGTCATCGTTGTGAAATTTACCAAATCAAGCAAGAAAAAAGTATAGGTATAAAGTAACTGTCAATGATAAAGTGACAATGGCAATAAATTCCAAACTCTCATTGTCACCAAGTTATTTAAACATGAAACATGCTTGACAATTACAAATACATCAAAATGAAACGTTATAAATCTTATTCTACATCTAGATTATCGAGTGTCAATGAAATTTCTGCCAAATAATTAAATGAAATTCATTAGACTATATAATTTACTTGGTATAAGCATCATTGCTTCAGGAGTGAAAAAATGATCACCAGAATGATACATAAAAATTGGAAAGAAAACACAACAAAGGTTATTTCATTCAGAAAAAAGTGTCACAATAAACGTTAGAGCACTATCAACGTGTCAAGACATAAATCGAATGCAATGCTAGTTCGAGAGGTGTGTATATATATTTTTTTTTGCAAAACGAAACTTTCTCACTCGGTGACTTGGGAAAAAACTAACGTGAAAAAGTGCTGCGCACAGTCTCGTGGCTCTGACAGCGAACATAACCTCGTCGTAGCCACGCATGCCGTGTGTCGTCCCGCACAACTTGAGATGAAATATGAAAATACACGTGCGTCCTCACACGAATGCACAGACTTTTTTTCCATATGCGACAGTTCACCACTCGACGTCGTTAATAATTATCCAATGATCCAAAAGACGTGAAGGACATGCAAACACACACACGCACACGCACACGAGCTGAAAAACGAAAAAATACCATTTGGTGTTTGCGTTTTCTTATTGGAGAGCACGACCCGTTTTCATCCTTGTCGCCCTCGCCTGCACGCGCTCCCTCCCTCTCGCTCCTTCGCCGAGTACAAGTACAAGGGAACGAGGTCGTGTCACTAGTGTCTCTCTCGCTTTCTCTCTCTCGCTCTCTCTCGCTCACTCTCTCTCCCTCTCTCTCCCTCTCTCTCTCTGACTCTATCCGCACTCTACGCACACATCTCCGCTCAAGTTTATTCTATATACAGATATATCTTTAGGCAGGGCTCCGTACTTTTGTCGTGCAGTGTAGGCGCACACACTTGCATTGCCGCGACACGAGGCGCCGATACTTTCCTCTCTCTCTCTCGTACTTTTCCTTCCGTGTTTTTCTCATCTTGACGTTATCTCAGCATTTTCTTTGTATTTTTCAGATTATTTTTAATATTTTTTCAGTGTAGGCGTGTATAAACATTTTTAAGCTTGATTGGCAAATTTTGCTCAATAGGAGTAACGAGCTCCACATAATACAAAATACAAAACTCATCCTTCATTGATGTTTAATATTTATCTTTAAATTAAAAATATAATTACGAATTTTTTCATTAAAAAAATATTCTTTCTCGATATAAAATTGCCTCGGTTATATTATCCGATACACGGTTCGCCGTTACTTTTAAATCATAAATCATTAATAGAAAACTTAATCGTGTATAGAAATTTTACCTCAATTGTTCCGAAAAAAAAAAAAAAAATAATACTCCACTCATTTAAAACATTTATTACAATGTTTTTTAAATAAAAATTATTGGAAAAAGTGTTAGAGGGTGGTCAAACATTTTTTGAATTATCACACCACACTATTTGAAGTGGAACCAAACTTGAAGTAAACTATAAATTTAAAGATAATCTACATCCAATAAAATTATAAAATATTGAATCAAGTTTAATAAAAAAACATTTAATAATGAATATTTGAGGATCGCCTACCACCAGGGCATCTTTATATATTTATTCATAAAATAACATAATAAAGTAAAGCCACGTACAATAATTTCAATCCTTAAAGAAATATATTACATACCATTAAATATAAAAGCCTGTATTTTGAGATTAAAACACGTTTTTTAAATGAATCTAAATTTTCAGCTAATAATTTATAGTATAATTTAAAGTATGTTTTTTAAATTAATCCAAATTTCAAGCTAATAATTTATGGTATAATTATAAACTACTGAACCTACACTACCATAAATATATCAATAATTTAAGAATTTATGCCTGCTGATTTTAATTTATAAATTTATTGTGCACATAAATTATTTATGTAATGTTATATCGAATAATTCAGTTTTAATATATTGACGTCGATTATTCACTAAACTTCTTTTTCATTTTTTATGCATTTATTTTCTTTAAGGCTTTCTTCATCTTTTAATTGTGTTAATTTTTAAGTTTTTAAAATAGACTTTTTTATTTTTTCTTCTTGAATGCTTATATTTAAATATTCTAATTTTGACAGATAACCTTTGACGGTCATACAAATTTTAAATTATATGTATAAGACTTGCGCCTGAATAATATTGAAAATGCAATAGTCTGAATTTGAAAATAACGATTTTCATAATAATTATTTTTTAAGAAGTTTATTTGTATGCTTTACCTCTATGGTAGACTTAATGCATTTGTTTTACATATGTACATACTATGTGTATATTTAGTTTTTAGCAAACACATTGAATAAACATAAAAAATAAATATTGTCATCTTTTTTTTTTAATAAAAAATGAAAAAATTGACTGCTTTTATTTCATATTAATCCAAATATTAATCAAATTTTTCTGTGTACTAGCGTTCTAAAATATGTTTATTTAATGTAAAATAAAGTGATTTAAAAGATAAATATATAATGAGAAAAAAATGGAATTTTTAAAATATACCAACTAAAAAGTTATTATTTCATTAATTAATTAAAATGAATTAGTATAATTTTGAAATGTGTGATATGAGAATAAAAATTTTTTAATATATGCATTTTTGTATAATTATATACACGCGCGCGTATACACGAATTAGGTGATTTTATAACTATGTAATTTTGTAATGTCTAAATCAATTAAAATACAATGTTAATAAAAACAAAAAACCAAGGAGTATGAAAATTAATTGAAAATTATACTATTACATTTATCCAATAATATTATAATTTCTATTGCAAAAAATTAATACGCCTAACATAAAAATCATGTATTTTTAAGTAGTTATGTATACTGAAGCACAATGCATTTTCAAGGAGATTCAGTTAAATCTTAGCTGAATACAAAATTATACCTTGGATTTATTTAATAATGTTAATGCTGTATGAATGAGTATTTTTACAAATATAAATATATATTTTTTATTTTGTAACAATCCAATGGTAATAGTATTTACATGCTTAAAGAAAATCGTTATTAAATTTTAAATATTAATTTAATAATATTATACAATGAAAAATTAATAAACAAACGAAGAAATAAATAATTTATAATTTTGCTTGTATGTTGCATAAATTTTGGTATAATGTATTTTATAACATACCCTAAAGTTACATTACATTTACATTTATTAAGTTAGATTTACATTTGTATTTTAATAAATAAATATTATTCTCTTTATTTATTTATTTATTTATTTATTAATAATTTTTTGTTTATTTATTTATAAAAATGTAGTTTAATATTGATATATTATAAAAGTATCATGTTCTTTTAATAAATTATTGTTTGATGGTAAAATATTTACCATGATTTATATAAAATATATTTCAAATAATTTAATTCGGAGTCAAAGATGAGTTAATAAAACGGAGGAATATTTTTACCAGAGATGTAAATGCCAATATAATTAAATGAAATCAGAATTTGCATTTATTATTTACGGTGATACAATAATGTACGCAAAAATTAAAGGTTCGGCTGATTAAACAATATTTTAGTTGAAACAATCATAAGTTTTATTGCATTTTTATATAAAATTTCATTTCATATTTTATGCAATTAAAAAAAAAACTTTGATGGTTATAATCTATTTCAAGTAAAAAAAAAAAAAGAAGTGAATTTACGAAAAATACGAAACGTAAGTGCAATTACAAATATTGTAAAAAAGTAATATTTGCTCAGTGTTGAATGTCATAATAGTTTATTGATATGACTAATATAAACATCAGACTAAATGCTTTCATTTATATATCTTTTAATATTGGTAAGAAAAATAATAATTAATGAATTTAGAGCTTAAAAAAGAAAATTAAAAAATCATTATTGTATTAAAAGCCGCACTTTTAAACTGTATTATCCTACTGTAATTAGTATTTGCTGTTATTATCAATAAAATCCGGTCTTGATTGCAAAATGAAATTTATTTATTCTTAATCTAACGATTTTTAGATAATTATCTAAAATCGTTGTTAATCAAATTGATTAGATTATTTATTAATTTGCTTTTGTATAAACTTATAAAATATGGGTAATAACCAGACTTATCTTCTATCTGAACTAATTCATTTCATGTACATAAATACATATATATATATATTAGATAAAAGATGATTATATGATACGTAACTGACCTTCTTAAGTATATTTCTTGAAGTAGGATGGGAAATTCCAAGTAGTCAACCAATAAGTTGTTGATTATTGTTATAGGAAGTAAACTATTACTATGATTTAACCTTAAATTTATAAATTAAATTATATTTCTTCTAATTAGAGTTAATCACTTTTAATATAAAAATTTATTTAAATCGATAGTTATAAAACGCAATGTACAAAATCCGAAGGCCATTAAATAAGATTTTAAATAACGTAATATCGATATACTTACATAACACTGGAGACGCTTAACATATTAGTTTTATACTAGTTTCAGAAAAACAGATTTTATTTTTAGATGACAAAATCTTAATTAAAAAAATGAAAGTAGAAGGGATAATAAATATGTATTAGAAATATAAAGTTATTATTTAAAAGATTAAGTTTTTACTACAACAATTAAAATAATATATAAAGCTGTGATATTTCCTTATGTATCATCTGAGCTTTTCTTCCAAAATGGAAAAAATATGTTAGCAAATGAAAAGTGTTTTTAAATCAGCATGTGAAACATATGTTTTCATATTATAAGAACGGAATTTTCCTTTTCTTGCAAAATGTACATATTAACTTGGAAATATGCGCGTGCGCGCGCATATTGTTCGATCACCAAATGAATGCTTGAATTTTAACTTTAATCTGACGTTGCTTATTTCTTTAATTTTTTATTTAAAAATATTATATAATTAAATTTAATTCTTAATATTTTTTGTTTGTTTTCTTATTTTGATTGGTATTGTTTTATGAATTATTGGAAATAATAATATTGAAATTAAAACTTTATGAAAAGGCTATTTGTACAGTAGATTTTTATATAAAATTGCTTTTATCTTTACATAAAAATGTAAATAAATTAAAAAAAAAATTCTCTACTCATGAAACTATAGTTTGATATACACTACGATACAAGTTTTTCGAATTGTAGGTATTAATTTTTAAAAAATTTTTTGTTAGGATATAAAAAATTCAAAATATTGCTTTTTATGTATTTTTAAAAACAATTATTTTTTTTTATTTCACGTATAAAAAATAGATAAATAATTAAGCATTCTAAAATATTAATTAATTTTTTCGAAATTTTAATCGAGTAGAAATAATCGGTGAAATATAGAGTTTGACGTTGTTTGTTTTTTTATTATCTTTATTTATTGACTATACATATTTACCATTTACAATTAAAAATATCAAACATCTCAGTTAAGAGTATTTGTTAATTATATGTATAGTCAATAAAATTATATAGAGGGCATTTTAATGAAATTGATTAAAGTATTGTTTTTTTTAATTAAAAAAAAATATGTACTTTTTGGATATTTTCTTTTCTTTTTTAATAAGTTTAATTTTTATAGTATTTAAAATTATTGAAATTCACCGTAATGTTTAAAAATAAGGTTTTAATTTTATTTTGTTATTCATTTATAAGGAAAAAATAAAAATAAAAAAATAAAACTTACGTTTTTTTTTTTTTAAATACAAGCAATGTATGGAATATTTAAAATTAATAATGTAATGAATGATGCGTACATATAAGTTTAATCAATATATTTTCAAAATATTTGTTTTTATTTTTAATTTTATCTTTGTTATAAGAATTAAATGTTTTGGTGGAAAAGCATCGATGCCAATAAATTTTCTTTTTTTTACAAATTTTAACTTAAATTTATGAAAATATATTAATTTATTTAGAACATAAATGAGTTTCCCCCAATAACCAGCTTATTGAGTTTATTGATAATGGCATGTCTATTAATGAATTGCAGCGCAAAAAATAAAACCCTTTTTGAAATTTCCAGTCTTGCTCTCCAAAGTTATTCTTTTTTTTTTTATATATTAGTAGCAATGACTATTGATGTACTTCAGAAAATAATTCATTAACTACATATAAACTAAAACTGAAAATTCAGCCATTATTCGGTTACGCTTACTTATTTATTCTAAAATGAAACCTTATGCTTTTGTATTGTTTAAAAAAAAATATATAACAATTCAATAATCTATAAAACATTTCAACTTAAAGAATAAAAGTGCAAGTAAACATTTCTGAAGTGTTCACTTGTTTTCTGAATGGAGAAGCCACATCATTGAGGGGAGTATAACAAGATTAGTTTTAAATAATAAAGGTATTATTTTTTAAGCTCAAGGATTAATTTGAATTATTTTGAAAATGTTCAATATAATAAAATGTGAATGGAGAGATATGACGTTCATTGTTGTGATTTTAAATTTAAAATTTTTTTCACATTGTTACTACGTACATAGAAATTTTCAATTTTTCAATTCATCAGATAAAAGTGAAAGTATTGAAAATTGCAGTGATTGCCAATTTTTATACTTTGAAGATTATAATCCAAGAAAAAAAATATATCCAGAACTTAAACGTGGCTTTCGATGAAAGTGCTGAGTTTGAATCCTACCATGCTATACATGAATAAAAGCAGTGAAAGTCTTTCTTATCAATAACGAATAGTGAATCTATAAATTTCAAAATGTTAATTGTTGTTACATGTATAATATCCTGTAATATATTATGTAGTTTTGAAAACGCTTTGATCTATTTATGAAAGAAGAGTCTGCTCTTTGATTTTCAGTTGAGTGGCGTATGTAATGTTTATTACTCTTGGAAGTTCGTCTAGAAAATTTAGTTTTCAAAGACTTTTTATATTTCTTAGGTACAAGTTTTTATTAATAACTGTTAATTTGCAAATAATGTATTATCAATTTTATGAATATAACATTAAACTTTTCATTGCTGATATTAAGATTTATCTGTAACCACCGTAGAACTGTTAATTTATCAAGCAGTTGAGTAGATGGTGAAATATTTTGTTTAAAGTATTGGGATTACATTGAATATATTCTTAGATATTGTTTCATTAGAATACACGGAATAAGAGAAGTAAAAGATTTTAAATTTATGAAAGGGCGAGTACGGAGAAGTAGACGCCTATTTGGCTATTGTATTTTAAATGTAAATTTTGCATTTAAATAAAGTATTTCCATCGGTTTATTCATGAAAATATTTTAAATATTTAGAGTGCCGATTTTTAAATAAATAAATAAATAAATAAATAAATAATCGAGGCAATATATTTGTAGTTTACTCTTAAAATCACTTATTTATTTTCAAATTTCCAATACGGAATCAGTTTTTTCTCTGGCTGATGTCTCAAAAATATCAACATAAAGTTACTAAAACCGTTCACTTGTTCTCCAGATCTTTTTTCTGCATGGCAGTTTGCCATTATACATGTATGTTGGTTGCATATTTATGTTTCATACATTGATGCGCATTCGGGTCATACTACTTTACATAAATTCTAGCGTTTATAATAATACGGATGAATCAGAAGATAATCGATCGTAGCAGTTCATTACCACAAGATAACGCAGTTTTGGGAATTTTATTTTTATAATTTACCTTCGTTTTATATTATCTTCATTTAATAAACGTCAATATTTTATGAAATTCGAACATCGTGAAAAGACGTTGAAAAACAATAATTTTTGCTCTGTAGCTTCATATTTATTCCTAGGGTTATTCATTCTTATTTCGTGTCATCAAACTATTTTATATTAAAAATAAATTAATTTATTAAAATTTTTAAATATTTCTTAAAATTTAAAACAAGTTTAAAGTTGTACCAGTTAAAAATAAGTTTCAAAAGTAGAATTTTGGAATAACAAATGTACCGCAAACTTCGATGATAATCTTATACTTTTCAAGTTCTCGTTTCTGTTATTTTGGTCTGCGTTGATCCGAAAACTACCACTACTATAAATGTGAAGGATTACACTGTTGTAAGGGTGTGTGAGTATATTAGTTGATAATATAAGAAGCTAATATACTATTTTATAACAGTAAAAACGTCTTTGTTATAAGGATGTATTATCATGTATAATTATTATTATATTAATTATTATATATAATATAATTCAAACCAATAAAATACCCACGCGACTTTGAAACCTAATGGTCCAATTAGTGACTAGAAAAGTATGTTTCAAATAAAATAATTAAGTTAATTAAATTTAATTAAAATAATTAAACTCTGTAATCTAAATATTAGAATTTAATTTACATTAAATATAAACATTCTCAAAATATTTAAAATTGTAGCATAAATTTTTCATAAAAATATATTTTAATAGAAATTATTTAAAGTAATAAATATAAAGTTTTATAATATAAATTTTATAACATTTTTATTTTTATTTCAAAGTAATGTACTATAGCAATACATTACCATTATTAAATAATTTTTCTTCTAATAAAAAACATAATATACTAATTACATAGTATTATAGGAGGATAAAGAATAAGATATTACTATATTTTATTATTAAGATACTGTTTTATTTTATTTACTATATAAAATATGTTAACATTTAAATAATATTTTTTGCGGCTTATTTTGTATAAAAGTGTGCTTTTTAGAAGTAATTTTTGTAATACAAGTTGCTTATCATTGATCATTGTTTATATAGTATTTGTAATAATAATATTTAAATAAAATTATATTGGTAAAAATGAAAATCTTTTCAGAAATTATAAAATTAATTTTTTATGTTTATGCAAATTTATAGCAATTTGATTTAGTTATGTACATACTAGATTTAATTATTTTTTTATAAGTTAAAGACAGTGTACTGCATCTGAAAATTATAATTTTTGAAAATTGATATTTTTTATTGACACAGCTGCTGTTATAATACGGTTAAATATTCAGTTTATTAAATGATAGAAAAAGATATAAATATAAATTATTATAAATTATTTATTTTTAATACTTTATGAATTAAAATTCATAAATGTTTTAACAATTATATTGTTTTAATTTTATTTTATCAATTTTTACATGAAAATTTATTTTAATTATTTTAATATAAATGCATACAAAGATTTTATAAAATTTTATTTATAATATAAAAATAATAGTAATAAGAGATAATATATATGTAAAGTTAAAAAAAAAAAAATGTTGTTCTGCACAGAATTTTTATAAAAAATTTTAATATTTTAATGTTATATAAATAATAATTTAAAAAATTGAGATTACTTTTTTTGAAAATGTACGATTTTGTACGAATAAAAAAATCGGGAAGAGTTCCGTTTAGTAAAAATTTCTTTCTTGTGATTTTCTATGATCTACCGAATGTTTGTATATCAATTCTTCTGCCAAAATTCAAGGAATCTTTCGGAAAGGCGGGGGTTTCCCGTACATCGTAATTCGGTAGTTCATGTCGACGTGTCGTGGTGCAGTGTAAGCCAGGGTGACATAAGTGTGTCCCGGTCCCCCAGCGGTAATCGCGGCGTAAGTCCCACCCTCGGTGACGTCCTCAATAACGACCTGGGTGATGATACGATGGTTGTCCCCTACGTATGTCTTGCTGAAGCTTAAAACATAATCGGGAGCTCCCCGTGCTTCCTCGACCCTGGCTTCGATCTCTTCGTCGCCGTGCTGCCTTTGACCGACGGTGAAGCTGTTGCTGGTACCCGCGTGTACAACCAGTGCCAATGTCATGGAGATAAGTATTAGTGTTCTTATCGACTGTGTGTACTGCATTTCAGCTGTAACCGCAATTGCCATGCGTAATGTGGCAACCTTCACTTTTTCTTTGAATTTGTTGAATCAATGATTGGGAACTTTATGCAAGGATCGTTTCAACAATGAGTTTTTTTTATTTTTTTTTTTTTTATGTGATGATATTTTTTTCTTTATTAACTTTACTTTTTAATTTAGTTTCATTTAGGTCAAATAATTATCTAATATACTTGAATTTAAAAGAAAAAAAAAAATGGTCATAGTTTATTAAATTTTTAATAAATTTGAATTTAGTAGTTAGTTAAAATTGTGCTATAGACTAAAATAATATTTATCTTTTCCATTTGTATTAAAGTGACTTCAAATTAAATATATTCAACATGAAATATTAAAATTTATTTGAAATATTATTTTATTTCAATTTTAAAAAAAGAGAGTTTATAGTTTCACATAATATTTTATTCTACTTAAAACCTTACTCATTTCAACTAAATACACTTCGTGTAAACATTTTCATGGTTTTATATTTCCAAATATAATTTTCTTTCTAACTTAAATTAGAATATTTTTTGTGACATACTACTAAAAATAATTTAAATCTTGTTTCATTTACTTTGTATATTTTAATACCATACCATTATACTAGTTTTTAAATCTATGTAAAATTTATTCAAAAGATTACGATTTTACTACAAACAAAATTAATATTTTTAATTAAACGTATGAACATGGATTTAATAAATTTAAGAGTTAATGGAATTTTTATAACAAGACATAAATAGATATTATGTATATGAATTATATTTAAAAAACAGCTTTTAAAAAATATATTCAATTTTTAAAAGTTATTTTGACATACAATAAAAATAATCAATTAATAATTATATATTCCACATGCAGTAGATTTAATTGAATAAATTTTTTTTTTTTAATTAAAATAAAAATAGTAGATTGAAAAAGTATTTTTAGTATTTTCAACAAATTTGTTACATATAAATTAGTTATTTACAAAAACTTTGAATGATATAATATTTATTGTAATTTAAACATTATTTTAAGTTTTAAAAAATGTAGATATTTGCTTAAACCTTAGCTTCATAAATATGTGATTTAATTAATTCAAAAAGTTTAAGCAATAAATCTTATTTTTTTTTTTAAAGCTGTAAATTTTGAGATTGAGTCAGCATTATATTATACAATTATTAATATTCCCCACTAATTTTATAAATATTAAAAATTGTGGTATACGTGCTTTTAGTTCAATTATAAAATTATAACTACATGAAACTATTAAAAATATTGATTTAAAAAAATTTGAATTTTAAAATTTGAATAAAATTTATGCCCAAATATAGTATTTTATTGACAGAACAAATGATTTTATTATTATTATTATTATTATTATTATTATTATTATTATTATTATTATGATTTTTCGCAAGGTATGGTTAAAAATATTCACTACTGTGTAGAGCTTTGATAAAAAAAAAAAAATAAACTACAAATGTTCAGGTCTTTGTGTTGCATGTCAATTGTACATAAATATAGATTATGTGTGTAATTAAAGATATGATCTTTGATGATTGAAAAATATTTGAATTATAGTAGTAATGAGTCACCTGCTTTAAGTTAGTTGCCACTCAATTTTGAAATGAGCAATGTTGCTTATAATTTTTACCGATGATAATGCGAAAAATTCGCCAAAGATCTCTACCAACGAAATTACAGCGTGACAACGAGGAATGGCGCATGAGTTTCAAATGTATCCGACTTTAGCGTACGTTACACGAAAATGATTAGATCGATAGTTTATGTCACTTTTATGCCCTAGCGTAGTCTTAAAATAGGTTTGTATTATTCAATTGAATTAAACTCATGCGGAATTTCTATCGGACATGGCTTCCCTTGATATATATTTTATCTTGTAATTGTTAAATCTTCCCTAATTTGTTTCAGTCAATTGAAATTATAGTTAACGACATGCGAATCGGGTGTAGTGGGACTTGATGCGAGTACTTTGGACTAAATTCAGTAGTTGAGGATCAACGTAGCCAACGGAATTTTCAATAGAGAATTTCCATGCATACTTAACTAATGTGCGTAGTAATTTTTTATATAAATATATACTTTAATACAATTAATACCTTATAAATTTGTGTTTTTTGAAACGCAGCTAATAGTTCAACCTAATGTTTATATTTTTCAAAAAACATGTATGATAGTGGTTTGATGTAATATCACGTATTTATTATTTCATTGCTTTATTAATAACTGCAGTAGAAGCTATTTATCGTTTAAACTTCATAAATTTCATTATTAAATCAAAAATATTTAAACAATAAAAAATGTAATACTATTCACATAAATATATATATATATGAGTGTGTGTGTACGTATATTTACGAGCATTATGAGAAATATATGTATATAGATTAAAAATTGCTTGAAAAAAAGTATTTTTCAATTTTTGATGGATATTGTACGTAGAGAGTTAATACATTAATTATTTTCAACATTGAAATATAAAAACTTATAATTACATTATTAGTGTGAAAGGTATTTTTTGATCTTAACTTATTTATTGAAATCCAAAAAACCAGAGCGTACCCATATATTAATAACTCACAATGTTTTAATATTAAAAATGTTGTATTTATAGTGCACGTAAAAAATACTACATTTCATTTTAGTACATAAGAGTATAAGTTAGTTATAATAATAGTATGGGGGTTATTATGAAAAAACCTATACATTTAATGTAAAGTAATTGTCTTTTTGTGGATATAAATTTTTGTAAAGAATAATTTAATTTCTTAATAACTAGTGTAGAAATAAATGTTTTGTTACAATATTTTTCTTTTTATTGGAAATTATTTTTGTTACTTTCATTTCAATAAGAATTGAGTTCTGTCCTTCAAAGAAGCACAAATAATTCTTCAATAAATAATGAAAGCTATATTTATTGTAATAAATTGTTGAGTGAGAATATTTGATGTTGCAGATAAATGATGAATGATTTACGATGTCTGCTAAAAATCTTTTCTTCGTTCTGAGTCTATTTTGCGTCGGGATAGACAGCCGACTAATATCTTCTTTAACCAGTTTTAGTAAAGAATTGACAATTAGAAAGGAATTTACCATAATTATGAGCTCATCGAACAACGTCGTCACGGAAAATGATAGTTTCGTATATGCCATATGCAATGAAAATAAATGTAATGCAACAATAGAAACTCCAGCTTTTAATAATGCTACGTATAAAGATGTATGTGAAGTAAATCTTGAACCATATAATAGAAGCATTGAAGTTTTAACGGAATTTAAGTTATATCCCTTTGGCGATGATAAGATGTTATTTTCGTGGATCATCAAGGACAGTAACTTGATTGTGAAAATGGCTAAGATTCGAATTCTCCGTTGGTCCAATTGCGAATTCTACGATATCTCTATTGAAGCTAACTCGATTGTCGACATAATTACTTATGATAAGATGTTTGACGTTGTACTGAGAAATGAAACACTGTGGTATCACCACTATTCTAAAATTAAGTACAATGCTAATGGAAAAGAAATAAGTGGACCCATGACGTTTGAATTTGAGAACGATTTTAATGAAAAATTCAGGAGTATTTTACCAGTTTCACAAAATTCAACCAATGAATATTATGTCATTAAACCATCTCAGAACGACACTTTAGTTATATTATATGTCGGGCGTTATCTCAACATATTGAATAGTATAAATATTACAGGTACCAGTCATGTGACGATGTCAAATGCTCATGATAAATTGACTATTTGTTCGAAAAGCAAACCAGGAAACATCACGTGTTGGAAAAATGAGGGAAAAGAAAACATGAAGATGAAGACTATAAGGGTCTTTGGTAATGCGGTTTCAGGATATTCTAGATGGATACAACCGTACAACTTAGTTGATCAAGGAATCTTGCTTGTAAGTGGGCAAGTCAAATTGAACAATTCATTGAAATTTCAGCGATTTAGTATTACTAAGATACAACCAAATGGTCGTCACGAAAGGCCACTGCACATTGACGATTTGGACTTTACCTGCACAAGTATTTCACAATTTCTTGTAGGTGTAACAGAGAATGACGAGGACGAAGTTTGCATTCACTTCACCTGCAAACAAATATATTTCGATAATTATGAAATGAAGAAGAGCCTCAAATTTAGTACGAAATGTCTTCCAATAAAACATTTATTCTCAGTCAGACATAAAGACATAGCTACGTAAGCTATAGCTATTAAATTTAATTAATTACATTGTTAATTAGGATATTTAGTTTCAATTATATTGATTAAAATAATATAATTACGTTAATAGAAATCAATTATATGTAAGTGACTGTATAGTTTCAAATAATAATGACATAAGCAACTGCAATATTAGAGCTCCATTATTGATTTTTGTGAGTATGAAATGAATATATGTATAATTTATTTATGTAATAAATCCTTGCTTTTAAAATGACATACTTGTATTAACTGTTAAAATGTAAAATTACATAATATGGACAACAATTTGGAAAATATTTAATAATTAGTTTTTATTTATTTGGTTTTTTTTTATTATTGTATGTCGGTAGCGGTAGGATTAAAAATTCGATGGGCACCGTGACTGTAGATCTATTGTACCATTTCTTAAAAAAATATTTTATTAAGATAATAGAAGAGAGTTAGTAAATCTCAAGTTACTTCAAGTAAGTAATTCGTGATTTTGCTTCACTTTTCTTGATAGTCCCATAAGAATGTTCTTTCTCATTTATTATATTATAAAATATATTTGATTAAATATTAAAATAATGTTTATTATCTAAATTTTGAGGCAATAAGCATAAACAATAATTCAACTATTAAATAATAGTATTAAATATTACAAATAGTATTGTTAATATCCATAAGATATTAGCAATGATTGTTTTTAACTTTATAACATTGTAACTTTTACTGTTAAAATTTTATGGTCGAAAAAGTTATTTATAAATACATGTTGTTTAATTTTGAAAAATAAATTAATTTTAGTTAGGAAATAAATATTTTTTAAATATTTACATTAAATTTTTTTTGAGAATTTTATATAAATTACCCAAGTGAATGAAAGTTTGTAAGAGTTAAAAGTCAACATCTTGATGTATGTAAATTATACATTATACTTTCAATGTTTTGTGATGCAATGAATTAATCGAATATCGGAAAGCGTCATTATTTAATTTACTGAATATTTTTTAAATGAGAAGAATTATAATTGTATTATAATTTATCAGTAGTAATTTAAAAAATTTATTAAAGATTGAAGTTTTGTTTTTTATTAATTATACCGAAAAGATTTTTATTCGTTATTCAATGTATGTAAACTAAAAGATAAAATTAAAAGTTTCAATAATACTGTTCAATGATTTTTCAAACTCTTTCTAACTCTTGAGGTTCAATGACTGGTACGTCATTAACTGTACATAATTTAATGCTAAGCACAAGAAGAGGATGTTGGTGATGACCGAAATAATATACCAACAACAATAATAACAACAATAATAATAATAATAATAATAGAAATAATAACAACTACAATAATAATAATGGTATAAAACCTTGTATTAATTAATTAATATAATAAATTAAATCTTTGTACTGAGCATTATATAATAGAGTAATTAAACTTACTTAAATTAAGTAACTACGATGTTTGGTATCACAACGTCAAAAGTTTCGTCATCGCGTACATGGGGGAACAACAAGAGTGGGTCCATTAAACAGTAGTGACAATTATGTTGTAATAATGTGCACGTTTTATGAAAAAATCATTCTCCGAAAACTTATTGATATTTACTTATATGTTTAAGTCATTTAGTTAGATAAAAAATGAAACTATATAAAAAAAAAAAACAAAAAAAAAAAAATGGAAACGTTACCATATAAAATAAAAATTCTATTTAAATTAAAAATGTAAAAATTATAATAAAATTGCTTGATGACTGAAATTTTATAAAATATTTGAAATACTTTTAATTTATATCCGGTTGTATTTGTCCTTTTTTTTTTGTACGGAGGATCCTATTTTAACGTATGAGATTATAATAAATTCGGTGTATCCATCTTAGGCATTAATCTTTTTTCGTTATATCATTCTGAATGTGTCTGAAGAAAGAAATCTAAAAAAAAGCATTTAAGAACAGCAGAGGCGGCTTACGAGACGAGTCAGGTAGATTTTAGTTTTGTGAATCCGTGTGAATCCGATCGAAAATAAAATGATATTTCGGTACGCACGTAGATATGCATATGCATCTGCATCGAAAAGCGAAATGCTTGAGGAACACTCGCTTGGAAAATAAGGCGGGAAAAAATTCAGATAAATCATTAGCACCAATAAATTATTAATAATTTATTAATTGATAAATGATTTTGCTTGCTTATTGAGTTAAATCGCTCAATAGACAACGAACGGTGTTTCCGAAGATATTGTTATGAACATATTTTCAATTTAATTCTCGGCAATACCAAGTAAAATATTGAGGCGTTGCGGTACAATTCTTTTTTGAGTGCACTCAACCAAAACAATTGCCAAGAAATTTATTTCATAGTATTTAAAAAATTCAATTATTTGCGATTGCTTCGAAGTTTCTCCAGCCAGCCTAGGGTACGGATTAGATTTAAGATCCCGAAGGTGAAACTTCAACCGGGCCCTACTCCTGTTTTCCCCTGTTTTTCCTCCGTTTTTCCTCCAATTATAACTCCTCAGGTCAATTTTTCTTGGCAAGAGTCATTGTATCGTGGCTCGTGCTTCTCTACAATTTTTAGTTCAAGATTGCTTTTCAATCCCAAGGTTGCACTGACATATCGAGAAAACATTATCGCCTGTACATTTGTGAATTTGGAGTTGTTAATGGTTATCGATCGCGGGGCCACGGCGACGAGGGCCAAATGAATTTTTTGTGATTTTTGGTTAGTGGGCCGAGGGTCGCGAATATCAGCCGCGATATTCTCCGAATTGAGTGCAGCAGCAGCCAGACAAGACCTGAACCTCATCCTCTTGAACCTTGATCCAGGGGTTGAAACACCGAGACTTGTGCACAAGCGCTGATAATTAATTAGCTAACTAATTATTAATTATAACTTTTGAGACAATTCCTCCTCCTCCGACTCTCTTCTGCGTAAAATCGTTTCAGTATTAAAAACATAAAGCAACACCTTGAACAATTACAAAAAGTTATCGTTTATATAAAAATGTTGCTAAAAATATTTTATGTTAAAAATAATACAATTAATTTATTAATTAATGAATGTTTTTACTTTGCTTGTATTATCATTACTATTCTAGAAATTAAACTATAAATAACAAAGATTTTACCTTTAAATCTCCTACTTTTCTCGGTCAATTTTAAGTATTTAATGTTTGAGTTGATTAGTCGAGGTCACTTAAAATATGCGATAAAATTAAATAACAATATCTTTATTGTTTATTAATCTTAATTAATTAATTCAAATTTATAATTTAAAGCCTCCCGTTTCAATTTTTGGTTTAATTTTTTTCGGAGAATAAGCAGATGTTTTTTTTTATGCCGAGGACCACGATTAATTGTATTTTGTACAAAAATAATAATGGATCATGATTGAAACGATATCTCTCAAACTAAAATGCAAAATTATGTTTGAAAATGCAATGTCACCAATTTACTTGGTAATTTACATCTATACTGTACATTTTCGACTGTATGTACCTACCTTTTGTACGATTGGGATAAAAAAAATTTTATTTTTTAATATTGAAAATGAAAATAGTCCATATGATATCAGAGCATTTTTGATAACTGATTGCTATATTATATTTATATGTATTATCTATTTCTTTGACAGATATCTATTTTATCGATTATTACCGAGTGTTGGTATTTTTAGACTTTTTATTAATAAATAAATAAAATTTATAAATAATATTATAATATTTATTTAGTTGAAATGTTTCTTTCTTAAAAATAAAATTATTATTTTTTTGTATAAAAATTTTATTGGATGAATCTGCTCTATTAATTAGAAAAATGAATATGTAGATTATTTTAAATTATATTATATAAATAAAAGTAATCTGTAAATTATGACTAAAAGTATTTAATTAATTTTAATAAAAAATTAATTTTCAGTAGGGTAAATTAAATGCTTATATATTTATCATATATCGGTAAACTGTGCAAAATATATAAGTCATAATGATTTTCAGATTTCAAACAATTTTCAATTAATTATGAATATTTTTGATTTGTGGTCAATAATCACATATTTGGAAAGTGCTTTTAAATTTATCTTCGATGATTTATTTTTAATTAAGAAACTAAGTCAGTTTAAAAAATTTTTTTGTAATATTATTAAATCGGTAAATTCTTTATATAATATTCTGAAATTGATTTTGTAATGTTATTATTATAAGTAAAAAAAGAACCAGATGTACTTTTTTTAAGTTGGAATTTTTAATTGAATAAATTAAATTATATAGCTAAAGTGTCCTAGATTAAATATATATGCCAATGAATAATATATATCTACTTTAATAAAAACTCAGAATACTCTGGTAAAACTATAATGATAAAAATTAATTTATCGATAGTTCAATTTAGACATTAGAACAATAATTTCGCATAAAAGTAATTAAAAAAAGTGTGAATGTAATTTCAATCTAATTAAGTAAAATATGTAGATATACTAATGAAATATTGTATTTGCTCAAGTATCTCGTTACTTTACCAATATAATAGAAGCATAATTTGCACTGCTAATAATCGTTTATCATTAAAAAATAATAAAATAAATAATACGACGACGTGTAATTTCTGTACTTATGATAATTTTGAAGATTAAGTAGTTATTTTTATAAATATATAATTGAAAATTTTTGCATATTAATTTCTTCTATCATTTATTGATAACTAATTTTAAAAATCATCGATAATTTATATATTGTCTAATTTTTGCGAAATTATTATAAATCATTGGATTGGAGATGAATGAGAATTTTTTCTATTTTATAATCTCCTTATGAAAATAAATTTATGTAAAATAAAAATTTTAGCACTATATTATAAATTACACTGTGGTGTAATTTATACCTATACTTTATAATTACAGGTTGTAATTTATAATACATCGTTGATATAATTTTTAATAGATTAAATTTATTCAATCAAAATAATAATAAATAAATCTTTAATTTATGAAATTTTTATCAAAACGTTTCTTTGCTCAATGTAATTTGGCTTTACAATTAGATAATTAATAGTTGAATAGTATTTTTCTTGAAAATTTAATGTGATTTGTTTATTCATAATTTGAAATAATGATGCTGAATTGAATTGTAATCAGGTAATTTAAAAAAGTGCATTATTGTAGGTGAAATTGAAATTTTCATTGATCTTAATGTGTGTGGAATTCTTATGTATCAATATTTATTATTCTCTCTTGAATAAATTATAATAGGAAATGTGATCGACTCTTACAACAAGAGATTTCTTACAACAAATGTAACTTTTCTTACAATAATTGATAATGAATCTCTTTATATAAGTAAAGTTAAATTTACTTAATTATTTTTCAATTGATACTTTATTCCAAGATAAGTATTTTTAAAATCACCGTAACTTTCGAATACCATATGCTTTGTACATAAATATACATATACATATATATATTTCATTAAATAAACATGGAAGTTTCACTGATAAAAAAGTTCCTAAAGAATTTTCCGACTACCTTTAATCACCACATATAGATCAGATATTAACTATTTATCAAACTCATTCGTTTAAATAAAAACGAATGTTAGCAGCTGTTTTTCAGTAAGATATTTTCGATGTGTTTGTTTGTTGTTGGAGTTGAATATTGATTTGCAGAGATCGTAAGCAATGGGGTTTGAGGCCATAAAGAGGAGAGACTTTTGAGAATTGGTATGACAGGAATTAGAGGGGAGGAGTGCTCGAGTACGAGGAATATGGAGCTATTCTACTGAGTTTCTCGTGAGTTTTGCGCTGAATATGTGCGAATAATGTGCGAATATCATGCAAATAAATAACGCAAATAAGGCTCGAGCTGGAAAACTGGCCGCTCTGCTCTAACTACTGCACCAGACACCGGATACATACATTATATCCATGAAATGTGTTGTATGAATTTTAAGATAACAGGTTTTAGCGCTGCATTAAATAAATCCAGAGCCTTGCAAATTGATGGAGGTTCGTTTTTCAAAGCATCTACTGCTTTTACTTTCAATGCAGATGCTTTTTTTTTTAAATACTTTATTTATACTCATTGAGATATTGCAAGCGCATTAATTCACATGGAATTATTAAAATTGTTATTGATTGGTCCTTGCTGATCTTTTGAACAATCATTCCTTTTTTTTTGCATTTCACGATTCAGTCGGAAAAAACACATGCATCTATTATTTTGTCCGGTAATTTTAATTATTATATTTAATTTCTTCTTTTTTTTCTTCTTTTTACCAAACGAAGAGATTTTTCATGGGCTAGTTACTCCTGTTGCATACTTGAATTTTAATCGAACTATCCTGTGCTTTTTTACTGATTTACAAAAATTATATCTATTAATCTAAATCTATTATTATAATTTATAAAATACATTCAAATATGCGATTACCTTGAAAAGCCATTCTATCATTCTCATATTTATTTACTTTATTGTAATTAATTATAACGTTTGCTTATACATACAACTTATCATAGGAATTTTAGTATTGAATTCAAAAAAGCATGCACAATAATCATTAAGAATTGTATATTTTCTTGTACATATCTTTTTTTCAGTCTTTTTTTTATGAAAATATTTTTCGTATTTCAAATTCTTTATTTATAAGGTTTGAATTATTATTTATTCTTCACTGATAGTTAGAATTTAATGAAGAAATTAAGGTATTTAGCTTTAATAATTGATACAAATTAATCAGATATTTCTTTTACTGAATCAAGTATACTCTAATTAAATAAATTACTATGATGTGGCTTCAAATAATTCACATAATATATAAATTGTTTCAAGATACATACATGCATACATACATCCACATTACAAATGCAAACTCGCTATGTAGATTAATAATATTTGTTATAAAAAATTTTTCATATAAACATGATTCTTGTATGTACACCTTGTTTTCATTCAATTTAAATTCTCCTATACATTTGAATATTTCTTTAACAATAATTTTTTGAAATAGATACGAAAAGTTTTAAAATATAATTTATTACGTTTATCTTGATTTGAATTAATCCATACTGAATATTTGCTTTAAATCCAAAATATTTCTTTTAATACTTACCATATCTACCTTGTTTATATGATTGGAACTGTAACTTTTTCATATATTTTATATCCAGATTATTTATTATCTAATTAATTTATTTCGGTGTTCACATCGACATTCATTTGTCATGAAAAATTACTCTTTCAATAATTGTCACGCTAACACTTAAGCTCATAAAAGAAAACTAATATCGAAAATTTTATTATTATTTTTTTATTTTCATAAAGATAAATATTTATTATTTTTATACAGAAAAAGTTTATTGTATTTTTATTAATCATATAATGTTTTAAATTATTTACTTCCATAGATGGTTTTGATTCTGCAAACAATTTTTTTACATTCTATGAGAATTAATTATTTAAATTAAAATATTTATAAAACTCAATGATTCGGATTATTGCTATGATGACGTTATACGTACTGACAAAGTTATATATTAAATTCAATTTTGATTTAAAAATAATTTTTACTCTATTACTAATTTATTTGTCATGGTAATTATCATTAGTCATTTTTAATTGTAGTCTTTTTATATTTGATACAACATTTGTATATGTATACATTTTTTTAAAACTGAATTGATTGAAAAAAAAAATTTTTTTTTTTATTGCAATATCTATTTATTTGTAAATCTTGAGTAAAAGTTAAAAGATGGAGATATCAAGTTTCATTAATAGCCTAGATTGTAATAGAAATAAGTGAAATGCTTAGGGGGTATATTTGCAAAAAATGTGCATAAACGACCTCGACCGAATTGCCAAAGTCATAGTTCGATACTTGAAGTAAGCGGTCGATAGATTTCGTAAAATGATTATAGGAAATGCACATATACATTTTTTATGCATTGCACAAACTTAATGTGTTAATGGATATGTTTTACGAGGACGAGAGATAAAAATATTTCTTGATAAAATTAAATACAGTTTGGCAAGAATAAGATTATTAATTTTAACAGCCATTAGAATAAATTACTTTTTATAATTATCATTTTTTAAACATTGATAAAAATTTATAAGATCATGTTATTTAAATTGATTTTATCATCAATGTTTTTCATTAGTTAAACTGTATTATTAAATATTTTACTCGAATAAAATCATAGAAATATCATTTTTATATTTTAACAAATGATTTAATTTTTTAACACTATTTATAAATAATAATATTTTAATAGATGTTTCCATTCATAAATTACGAATAAAAATTTTTTAAATTAAAATTTTTCATTTATATATATAAAGTTGTGATGTAAAGCTTACGTACGTGTTAATTTTTTATATTATATTTTAGAATGTAAAAGTTAATGTACAAACTGTTATGGATAAAATAGTTTCGGTATTTATTTTTATTATAAATTTTTTATTGGAGTGATGAAGCAAATATCGTAAATTTTACTGAATTAGATATAACTATGATATTATATATATAATATTAAATAAATGTTGAAAAGTGTTTAAATATAAGTTTGATTAAAAAATAATATGGGCTTAAAATATAAAATATACATTTTAATTTAAACCAACATTTTTTAATACATGTAATAAAAAGAATTAAAAATAAAAAATTTATTTTTATTTATTTCGAGTAGATAAAATTTACTATTTTTATAACATAATGATTCTATGAGCTATATGAGGTATTAAAATTATAATTTAATTTTCTTATTTTTATAGAATAATAATTTCACATGTATTTATATCTTTTTAAATGCAATGTAATATAATGTTTATTTTTAATTGTCTTTTCATTATTTTATTTAAATAATTTTATTTTTTTAGTAATTTTTTTTAGAAAGTTACAATTCATCTACTTAATCTTTGAAAATTTTCTAGTTCTAAATTAATATACATAATATGACTTTTTGATTAATTATATATTTTTTACATTTTTTAAAATATTTTAAAATAAAACTTTTTACGAAATATCTCTTGATGTTTTTTATATTATTAAAAAACTATAAATATTAGAGGCTGAAATAAAATGTAAATGTAAATCAATTGGTAATTTGTGTTATTCGATATCTAAAAAATGTATAAAATGTAATGCATTTATGTATATTATAAATATAAATACATTTGAATAATGAATGATAAATATTGATTATTTCAATTCTACTATGATTTTGCGTAAGCATTGCGTATTTATCTATTTTATCATGAAATACATTAATTAAGATGTATTGAAGTTTTCTTATTATACCTTACTTTTTTTTAAAAATAAATTCAAGTAATAATATATATATATGATATATAAAGTATTATTTTACATATTACATAGGAATATTAGAAAAAAATTGGGATTTAAATGAAACTTTTAACAAATACTTTTAATTGCATAAAATTTTACAGTATATAAATTTTAGTCACCTGTATGAAAATCAGAAACAATTTCAATAAACACTTCAATAGCGCAAATAAATTTCAATATAAAGAATAAAAAGAAGATATTGATTGTAAGCTTTATTTTGGAATTTTTCAAAGGGTTTTTGATTGCTTTTTTTTCTTTTCTTTTTTTTATTATTTTTTATTTTTTTTTAATAAATGGAACACATCGTTGAAACACGAATGATACAAAGCGCGCTGGACGATATGGAGGACACAAGGGAGAAAGATAGAAAGTAAATGTAAGGGATGAAAAGATTGAGAGGCGATGGCGTGAATGATTTTAACGCATCAAGAGTCTGACAATTTAAGGTAATTTTTTATTTTTTAATTCCGTTGAATGCAATTAGGCATTTGATCGGAGCAAGAAGTAACTAACTTTTCGCGTATGGGGTAATTTGTGGTTATTGTGGCATAACATTGGGAGTTGAAAATGCGATTTGCAAATCATCTTCAAGTGTGAGATAATTTTGACAATAGAGTCTTAAGAGTCGAAATGTGGTCGAGATCATTCCCATACCCAAGCACATTTGCCGTTAATTTGATATATTTCTATGCACAAAATTGTTCTTCTTCCTGGAATCTCAATGCATAATTGTTCAGTTTTTACTTTATTTCAAAAAATTTTCGCATTTATAAATTTTCTAATGATTTTTTACAATTAACACTTAACTTGCTTATCTCGAAAAATTAAAAAAATTGTATTCGAACGTCTGTTTAAAGAAATGTCAATTATATAAAGGTATTTTTTCCAATGCCTATTGCTGGAATTGTAAAATAAATAAATATAAAGATATTTAATAATAAGAGTTATTTATTTATAAAGGGTATGTAATAATATTCATATCATTTTCAGTGTTATTGAAACAACACTAAATAAATAAAATTACAATATCTTAACGACATTGTCAAAAGCAATGATGATTTGAATGATAAATCTTTGACCATCGTATTTTTATTTATTGTCTATTTTATTCATTTTTATAATCCATGTAAGATTATAAAATCAAACTTTTTGAAATATTATTTAGTTTTAGATTTTTAATAAAGTCTTAACTCAATGTTCAACCGAGTGCCAAAGCGGTAACTAGAAGCAATATGCCATTGATATAGTTTTATTTCTATCCAATTCTTTCAAGCTTGTATATCACGAAAGCACTGGAGGTAATATAATTATTATATCAAATCTCCAAATAAAAAATTGAACCATAAATTTGATCATATTCATGAAAAATGCATGATTAAGCTTACGTTTTAATGATTAAGTAACTTTTCGAAGTAGTTTTTATTATTTTTGTCATTAACAATTCAAACGGTTTTGTACAATTTTACAAATATTTTGGAGAACTTGTTTTTTATAATTTATTTCATAATGTGTTATTTCACAATTAAATTTGTGTACTATGAACTGTAATTGTAGCAGCAAAATTTGGTTACTAAATTAGTGACCGTAAAGTTAGCTTTAAGGGAGTACAAGTGTTTAGAAAGGAGATATTAAACTTATTTTGTATTGGCTAAGTAATCAACAAACTTATTAATTGTGGTCTTATAGTTCACCATTGGTTTTGTAGAATGTATTTTAATTGAATTTAATTTCAATAAAAGAGTTTGAAACAGTTACTTTAATAAATAAAAACGTGTGATTGTTATGCTATTTTTCAAAGTATATTTTCGACACTTATACTTTTATGAAAAAAGTTAATTAAAAATGTTATAACATTGCTTAATATAATTTATTTAAAAAACTAATGTCTTTTTATTCAGATACAAATACTAAACATTAGTTAAATGTAAAATTTTTATTAATAATAGAAATGAACAAAATCAAGCTATTTATGTCTAATGAAATATCTTTTAAAATATTTAAAACTCAATATATATAAATGACACAAAATTAAAATAATTTTAACATTTAATGAGAAGAAATGGAAAAATCACGTAAAATATTATAAGTGTATATAATTAAAATAAGATCAATATGCCTTTATGCGATGCATTGTTATCCGTTTATTTACTTTTACTTAATCTTCATTTATCTGTAAATATTTATTTTAACTACTTTTAAAAATGATAAAAATGTAATAAATAAATTTTCAATATATGATAAAATATATTAACGATAAAGAAAGTCTTTACAACTAAGTTTATGCTTCACTAATAATCCTAGATATAATTATGATGGAAATAGATTTAGAGACTCGTATGGATTGCTGTTGAGTAGCGTTAAATTCAATAACATTAAACATTTTTTTGAATAAGGCATTAATAAGCATAAATAATTGTAAAAAAACTATATGGATTTTTAAAGAATGTTTCGAGGGTTAAATTTATCAAGAGCAATGATTATATTCTTGTTATTTTGAAAATGTATGGTTCTGGATTTACAAGATATATTGACCTAATTTTTTTTTAAACATTTTAACTGTATCTCACACATAAATATTAGCTGTTTGATAATTCAAATTAATAGAAAAATAGTTTGGTAGGTTTCCGATTTCATTGATTCATCTACAAAAAATATTGTTACAATTATTAAAAACAAGAGTTTTATTATTTGTACAATAAATAAAGTTTTTTATTGGATTATCTTATGAGATAAAGTCGCATAAAAACTATTACATATTAAAATTGATTAACGATTAAACTTATATTAATAATCTAACACTTGTATTAAAAATTGTTTTTTTTTTTTTAAATGCATTACAAAAATTACTCGAAATATATGAATATTGCTGCTCAATTTTGACGATCAAAGAGAAACACCAAGGAAAAGACATTGGGTAAAGTTTAGTTGCATAGAATTTATGTTAACACTTTATTCAACGATTTGCTCTTGAAATATTCAATTTGAAACTAATATATGTGAGCGACTATTGTAAAAGAGATGGGATTGTTAAAAATGAAAGAGGGAAAAGGATTTCAAGCGTATTTTCTGGTGCACGAAAGAGGTTTTCCATAATACGTATAGTGTCACTATCCGCATGGAAAAATAAAACACGCGTTTCTTCACTGAATATTTGTCGTGAACAAAATGTAAGTTGCGAAAAGAAATTTTTCTGGAAGCATAAAAAATCATTTCTATATCATGAATCTTTTTCCAGGTTTGTAAACATAATCTTGATTTTACTTAGAAATATTATTATAAAATAATATTAAAAAGTATTCAAAGAAATTAAAAATTTCTTTTCAATAATCTTTTTTGGTTAATAAAAATGCCTTTCCATAATAAATATGCATCAAATTCGTTTTTTAAAAACTATTACATTTTATGTGTATTATGTTATTGCAAAAATAAATAACAAAATGTAAAATAAATAAGTATGATAGAAAAATTTAGGATTAATAATTATATATCATTTTATTTTCCTGAGCATATACATTTGGTGCGCATTCATTAAAAGTTAGTAATACACGTATAATTATTTGTTAAATTGCTTAAAATATCAAAGTATTATATTCAGTAGTAAAATTAAACATTTTTGTATCAATGTAATAAAAGAAAAATATGCATTAGTAAATATTATACAGATAAATTAATTTTTTTTCTAAAGAATGATTGTTATTTATAGTCGAATAAAGTTTTAATGTGAATACCCCAAAAGTACGTAAGTTAAAAAAGTAATTTTGAATTGTTGAACAGTAATTTTTATTAGAATCTAAGGAAGTGTGGCCTCCTGGAAAAGTTTAAGTAAGCTCTTGGTTTTTTTTATCACTTTTGACGCATAAGATAATTTGTATAATTGCCAAAAAAAAGATTCACATAAGTGAAAATTAATTACATAATGAATAAATTTGTACACAGACTTGCGTAGAAAAAACACGCAGATGCATATTAATGATTTAAAAAACTTACAATGTTCGAGAAAGAAAATTTAAATAGAGAGTAAAATAGTAAATGAAAAACAAACATGCTGTTCTGTGAAGTGATGCGTGTTTTTCCTGTTCATCTCCCGTGTTCCGGAATCTGTTGGACCGACAATGAGGTGGCAGAGTTTTCTCGTGATTGTTTTGTTTACGCTACTGTCCCTTAATTTTTATTGATTTTCCGCGTAGCATTTACTTTGTACATGTACTTTTCCTGGTGGTTCATCACTCAAATATTCATTTGGCTCGTCGATTTTTGAAAAGTTTTCCGAGTCCGAAACTCGTTGCTGTTCGATCGTATTGCAACTAGACTGTCGGCCTGATTTACCTCAAGTGCTGCGCGCAATTAATTTGACACTTTCTTATTCTATTTCTTATACTATTATTATTCGAAGATTCTCTGTAAAGAAATATTTTTAAATATACATATTTTACTCTTAAACGAAAACAGTGATGTGTTTTAAAGAAACTCCAGCCTTATCAACTATTCAAAAAGGAGAATATCACGAAAATTTAATTTACGTGTATTTTTTACGTAAACACATACTGTGATGTATTTGTAAAACTTGTTATAAATATTACGAGGATAGAGCTAGTAGATAATGAATAATCAACAAAGGGAATGTTATATGGTAATAAGAAATTAACAACCACGAAGAGAATCTCAGGGAAGGGAGGTTCGATGTAGGGTATGGGGGGAGAAATATTGTAATGGCATCCCGTGTAATAATATTTAACAAATTTAATAAAATTAAAATAATAAATTTTAAAGGTGTAATAATATGCAATGAAAAGCCTTATAAGGAATTAATTAAAATTTTCGTCCTTATTTGTAAAATGCTACTTTTGAAAATAAAATTTGTTGAAAATACAAGATCGAGTAATTGCTACGAATCACAATTGTAATATTGTGAATGCAAAGATTTTAAGCTGTTTCTCGAGCTCAATAAAATTATTAAAGATGAATAATATGCCATCTGATCACATTAAAAAAAAAAAAAAAAAAAAATCTTAGAACATCATAGCAATCGAATGTTAGAGTAGAATTTCAGAGTATACTCGATGATAACTATTTGACTAACATTTATAAAGAACTTTTATCAAAATTAGGTCAAACTCAGATGGATATTTAGGATATTGGGTCGAAGAAACCGTGTGATAGCGAGCTGACGCATCCATTAAATGAACTTTTAGTTAAAGGTCAGCTCGAAAAGAAATCAAATAACAGCAAATAACAGGTCGAAACAAGAACACTCGTTTAAATAAGAATAAGAGGCCAGTGGAATTAATCATTTGTCGAATTCGAATGCGATGGCTTCCTACAATTGAATGGTTCTTGATTCCTCCGGAAAAGAAGGCGGAAGTGAAGTGGATAAGAGTAGATTTGGGCCGAGATTAGGTGTCTTGATAACTAACCGGGAGGACTTGAAGGCATCTGTTGGGCTCCGGATATGTGCTTTTAATTGCTTTTATCCAGCTCGTCGAATATGCAAATTCCTCCTGCGATTCCTCTTCTACCTCTTCCAACCCTTCCAGCGCTAATTAAACACAAGGGCTGGATAGTTTTGAGTGGGTGGGCGATTGTTCGTGTAGGCCGTTGATCCGAGGATTTATTGACCCTAAAGATGAATTATCCTTGTCTTTGATATTCCATCGATTGATAAATGGAACGAACAAGCCAACTTGCGAACTCTATCTTATTTACATCTTAAACATGTCAGCTCCGTATATTTACTTGAGCATGAATATTTAATTACTCTAGTCATATTTAACTTTTAATGGAAACAACGCCAATTTCGCTTGAAATGCGTTCTTTAAAATAACGAGAATTTTTTTTAAGTACTCCCTCACTTCAATGATTCGCATCGAGTCTTTTTATGAAAGACGTGATTTAATTTTTAAAGTTGAAATAATTTTTAATAATTGTGAATTTCAATATTATTAATAAAGATATAATTATATTACTTTTCTTTAAATATATTTATAGGGTTTTAGATTTATGAAAGAGAGAGAGAGAGAGAGAGAATATGCAAGTACGACGTTTCATATAATTTTTATGTGAAATATTATTAATAATTATCAAAAAATAATTTTTACAATATAATAAAAACAATATGAAAGTTCCATTTACTCTACAGTTTATTATCAAAACACTTACTACAGGAAATCTATTCATATATTTTTTTAATTACATTACTATAAATTATACAAATATAATTTTTTAATTAGAAAAGAGTAAACTAAATTAGAGGCAGATAAAGACAGAGACATGGAAAAAGAGAACGAAATAGTAAAAAGAAAAAACGAAAATATGTCTCAGTATTTTTAAATAAAAAACTTGCAATTATTTTACTTATTTTTTTTTTTTATTTTTTCACTTTCTGTAACATAATTAATATTAAAGTGTAATAACAATACTAATCAAATTGTTTTTCTTAAAACAGGGATGAATTCTTTTTTTTTAAGTTTGAAAATAAATTTAAAAATAATACTGTATTTCTATAAGTTTTGATATTGTTTTTAATTTAGCTTTTAATTAAACTTTTATGAATATAAAAAATAAAAATAATATATAAAAATATAAATTTCTAAAAAATGACTTATTCTACTTTTTTTAAATATTTTATTGCGTAATAAATTATCCTATAATAAATTATGTCAGTAGAAAACAATTGTTTACTTACCGGTATTAGGCATATGAAATTTTCATTTATAATAATTGTAAGTGATTTTACATTTTTCAATTATTTTAATGAATAATTTTATCGACAATTTTCATAAAATTAGAAATTTTTATTTAGATATAAAGATAAATCAATATATAATTTAATTTTTTTAATGACAATTTAATATTGTTTATTGTTTGTTTAATAAATAAATTTAAAATAAAATTTTGATAAATTTTTTAACATCTATAAGTATGGAAAAAATTACTTTATCAAAGCTTCATCTAGTTCTATTTAGTTTATTATTAATACAAAATTCTAATACGAGAAATAAAACTGTATCTTAAGTAACAGCAAATGTATATTGAAGTCTTGGTTTTCTCACTGTAAGCGATAGAGAAATATTTTTTTATTTCGAAACTTTCGTATTTTGATAAACATAATTTGTTTTACTAATTTGACACATGAATGTAAACAGAATAACTTTTTTTAGAGATAAAAGTGCATTATATCTGTTAGGTAACAGATTTGAAAATAGTATTATACCAAAAAGTGCCTGCATATGGATGCAAAATCAAGATAGTTAAATGGTTTCTTATGTAATCCTCTTTGATTTTCTAAAATTTACATTTCTTTAAATAATAATTTTAATTTAAACATATAAATAATATTTGAGTTGATGTCTAAAAAGTATTTTATCTAAAATATTTTAATGAAAATTTTATATTGAAGAATATTATTTAAATTAATTTATGTAAATGATTATTATAATCTTATTTTTTAAATAAACCATATGATTTATAGAAAAAAATGTATTAAAACTTAGATACAATATTGATTATTCATTTATTTTAAAAAATGATTAAAGATCGTTATTGTGAACAAGTTTTTTGATATTATTTTATTTGTTTAGGTTATCAATCGTTATATTGTTATTGATTATTTCTATTTCTAATTTAAAAATGAAAGAAATTAAATAAAGCTTTACCATATTTCTTTATAATAGTAAACAAATAATTTACTTGATGGAATTAAAAATAATTTTCTTTTTAAAATATGCCGATATAATTATAATGTACAAATTGTTCATTTACAAGACTAAATTTCAATTTATAAATTTAATTTACAATAATTGTATTAAATCTTAATTATTTCATAAAAAAGTTCATTAATACATTGCAGCTCAAGAGGAAATAATAACTATTAAACGTTTGTAAATTAAATTCGAATTTTTTATTTCATTAATAATTCTAAGAACCAAATAATTTTATTATTTTTGTAATAACCATTTAAAATAAGAATAGTTTAGCATTACAAATATGTTATAAAGGTGCATGTGATCATGTAAAAATATTTATTATTTTCTCTTGTATTAATTTCTTTTTGTTGCATGAAATTTGATTATTTATAATTAATTTACTAATTTTCTAACTAATATTTCAAGAATACTAACTTAAATGTAGAAAGACAAAGTTTTCAAGTAATACGACTTTTTATTCAAAGTTATAATGCTTACTAGTTCGAAACCCAGTGCAAAAGTTATTAAAGACTTTTGAAGCAATATAGCTTATATTCTTATCTTTAATTCGTTTAAGAAAACAAAAAAAAATCCACACATTTATTTGCATGAAAAAATATATAAAATACAAGCAGTAAAACTTTGTCTGTTTACACTGTATTTGCATGAAAAATATCAATTCTGGAAAATATGTATCTTACAATTTAATATGATTAATTAGTTGTGATCTTTGATATTTTTAATTTTAAATTTAGAGAAATATACCTAAGAAACTAAAATATGTATTATTTGTATTATTTATGAAAATGCAAAGTGAAATAATAATAAACAGATTTAGTCTTAATATTTCATAAAAAAAATTTCTTATATATTTAGAATATATTTAGAAATTATATTTAATTTTTTATCAAAGTTATTAACTATTGCACAGAAAAATTTATTTTAATTTTTTTTTATTTAAAATTAATTATTTATAATTATTTTTAAAAGTTAATTATATTTGTTGTATGTATTAATATTATATTTGAAACAAAAAATAAATTATATAAAATATATAATTAACTAAATGAGGGATAAGTCATTTTTTTCAAATATTAAATTGACTTTTATTTAAATTTTTGTTCATGTATAACTATAATTTTTATAATAATTGTTTAAATTATCTAAACATTAAAAATATCCACAGAAATTTTTTATCCAACAATAAAATTATCATACACATAATAGTTAAATAACGGAAAAAAAATTTTTTTTATAATATGATACAGTGACTAAATCCAATTTTCTCAAAGTGAAATATTTATCAATAAAGTAGTGTATATTGTATCGAATAAACACTTGTGAGAAATTGAAATAAATGACATGCTTTTAAATTTCAAATATTTCACACTAAAATATTACAATAAAATTTAATGTACAGAATCTGAAATTTTATTTCAATAATGTGTAATATATTAATAGTAGTTTTTTAAAATGTATTATCCAATTAGTAAAGTATGATGATGAAATATGTACAATCGTTTAGTTTAAATATATAATGTATTACTATGTGATATTCAGGAATAGAGAAAATCATTGTATAACATCTTGAAATATATGTATGTCAATTAATTATTATCAGAAAGAAGAATGATTGTTGTTATTAGAACAATATTTATTCATGTTGTATTAAATATTTTTATAATAAAGATTGTATTGAGATTTTAAAAATCACAGCAATTTTTAATATTTAAAGGGTTTTGAAGCTTCACAGATAAAGTTGTAAGAGAATTCAAGGGACTAGTATAGAATTAGAATGGAAAAGAGAGAGAAAAATGAAATAAAACATAGGTTATCTATAGAGTCTTGTCTAATTAATATTTTATTCAAATCAAAAAAACATAATTTGATTAGTTTAAAATAAAATTAAATAATAATGTTAAATAATTAATTTAACGTGATAAATTTTATATTGTTGTACAAATATCAATAATATAAATCAATAATATATATGAATATATATATATTTGTTTGCTAAGCATTGATTAATTTTCATAATCAAATTAGAGTAGAAATGACAATCAATTATGAAGTGAAGGTTAAATAGTATTGTCGAATTAAAAAAAAAAAAATTTATAATAATTTAATAGGCTATCCCGGGGCCTTTTAAAATGTGACAATAGCTGGATACAACGTAACGTATTTTATCAAGAATCATCGCAAAGTTAGTAAAATATTCATGGAGTTTTAACCGGCTTGGGAGGTGTTCCATTGTAAGGGATGCCAACAATCTTCTTCGTCACTATATTTGAGGAATAGAGAGATGCGTGTTGGTTGACGTCATGTGCAATTCTGTTTAATCTAATAAGAATTTTTCAGAATTGGTTACCGACAGAGCAAGAGCTCATTGATCATCCTCGTGGGTTGCTAAAGACGCTTGAACCGATTAATCTCCAGCCTTTCCACTAGGTTTATCTGAGCCTCGCAATAGACGGTTTAGTCTCCATTCTCATAAAAAATGTCTGCCTCAACAAAATAATCAAGGTCATTTCGAGACTTTTATTTGCGAGGGTGGAAAAAGCGTGAAACAGATGTTTGGCAAGGCGATTAAAAGAGTTTTATTTTTTCCGATATTAGCGAGAGAGTATGAGAGTTTGATGAAATATTTGAATCAAAAAAATTAATTAATTAAATATAAATAACATCACAACAACAACAACAACAACAACAACAACAACAACAACAACAACAACAACAAAAACAGTAGTAACAACAATAATAATAATCTAATTAATAATAATGGATGATTAAACGTAAAAAGTTGGCAAAAATTTTAAAAATACCTAAATATTTGTTATTGTTAATACAAACTATAAATTTGAATACACCATGCTTTGATTCGGTTTAATACGATTTTTTTTTATCATTAGCAAAATATATTATTTCTATTTTATTTGCTATTTGTATGGTATAAATTTTACTTTATAAAATATAATATTTGAAAAAAAAAAAATTTATTTTTCTACAAATAAATGTTTTGATTATAAAATATTTAATTACATCATAAATATTTTTACAAATGATTTATTGAAATCGGAATTTTAAATTAAATTTTTTATGAAAAAATATTGTTTTATATTAAAATTAATTATTTTTTTGTAAGATAAAACTATACGAAAAGTGATTTATTATCAATGAGAGTTTATAAAATTAGTATATTTTTTTTAATTTGTGTGCTTTAAAATTCATTGAAAATATGATAATTTTATGAGACCAAATCTAATTCGTTTGCTTGTTTTAATTTTTAAAAATGTATACATTATTTTTTTTATATTTGTCGATACGAGCAATTTTTAATTTTAATCTCGACTTTATCCATCAAATATATACAGAAATAAAATGCGTGTTCTCATAATATATATATGTATGTACTTGTACATGCTATCGTTTTAAAAAATTCAATAAAATATACTTTTACTTTGCACTGAAAGAATTTCATGTAATAATCGGAATTAGTTTAATGGGCCAGAAGTATGTTTGCGATCAAGACAGTAATTATACATAATTTTCTGAAACATTTTAAACGTTATAATTTATTTGTCGGTACTCTATTATTATTTAGTTACTTAAATCTAGATTTACTTTGAATGCATAAGTATTTCGCAAAATAATATTGAGTTTATGATTAAAATTAATAGGAAAAAGTATTTTTAGGCTTGAAAAAACATACATTTCCATATAATGATTGAATTAATAAATCTTTTATTTTTAAATAATTTTTATTTTTTGTTTAATAGTCAGGTATGCATTGTTATTTATCGATATAAAAATTTTATGTAGCATGAAATATAATGATAAATGTACTTTGAGGGTTTTCAATAAATATTTTACTATGTTACGGCGAGTTGATAAAACGTACATTTAATTTTATGTTACACATTATGTTTCCTTGAATAACTTTGAAAAAGATTTAATAATTTTTTGCTTCATAAATACACTGTTACGTAAATTTATTTATGTCAATAATTTTGAAATTAATATTAAAATTTGTAATTATTGTTTTAAAGTTTAGAGGAAAAACGTCCAACAGTATTATTTTAAAATAATATATCTCAGTTTCATTATTCAGCAGCCAAAATTTATAACGGTATTAGCGTAAGAAGAAAAATATTTAAGAAGGAAGGATAAGAATAAATTTTTTTTATAAAAGTAAGGAGTAGTAGGTAGGGCTATTGTTATCGCGGAGATTTCGGAAGGAAATTTCGGACAAAATTCGGAGAGAAAAAATGCAGGTATTTGTATTTTTTTTTGGTTATTTGGTGAATGTTTGGCGTTGTTGTTAGGCTCTTTCCCATTCGTTGTCATCCCCGAGGGCCAGGAGAACCAATCGCAGTTGTTTACCCGAGTCCCATAACCAAGTTTGCGGCTTGGAACTTTCGCTCGATATCAGGGGAAAAGTTGACTCGGAAAACTCCGAAGCAAAGGAAAGACGGAAGCAGAGACTTACGAAGGTTACACGTCGTAAAAACAATTGTTCCTCCGTGTATAGGGAAGCAAATTTTTTTCTCTTTTCTTTTTTATAAGTGATTGCTACGTTTACCATATTATCAAATTTAGAATTCGTGATTGTTGGGAAATGGCTGTTCCGCTCACATAAGCCTTGGCATTGCGCAACGGAATTTAGTAATGTTCAAAACTAAACTATGGTTATTAAATTTTCTGTGAATAATCGTTAACGCCGAGGCAGATGTAGAAAAACATTTTTTATACCGCTGATTTGCCCGATAACGCTTTTGAACGGGTAATCTAAGATTAAACTGCTCCGTGTCAGGGGATTTTTAAACTAAAATGTTTTAATTTTTTTAAATCACTTGATTGAAATCGCGATATTTATGATACGAATTAAGCGATATGAAACGCTATTGGAAAACATAAAATAAAAATCGAGATAAATGGATGAAATATGTGATCAAATATCGACATATTTTTTTAAAAAAAATTTCTCCACCGACTTTCGTAAAAGCACTTGTGATATTGAACTTAAAAACGAAAATTCATGAACATCGAATGGGTAAAAAACTAAAGGAATACGCGCAGCGAAATAAAGACCAGAGATAATTGTTTGTCATACTGTTTATTGGAATTTGCTCTAATTCCAGTCGGCAATAAAAATGTTCCATAAAGCCTCCTGCTGCTGTATTTTGAGATGTAGTCGTGGGACAGAGGAAAGAATAATTTCGTGATTAAATGATTCAAAAAAAAAAACTCATGTAGAGGACGATTAATTAAGGGAGCAATTACGAGACAAAGAAGCCCGAAACTGAGTTAAGAAAAAAAGGAAGAAAAGGGAAAAAAATCAAAACAAAAAGAAAACAAAAAAGAGCGTCGCGCGGAAAGGAGAGGCGAGAGTAACCAAGCGGTGTCAGTGCTCCCTCGCTGATTAAGCCTCGAGTTCTCGTAATAAAAGGGATAAACAATAGGGGCGAGCCGGGGGTGGATGGGGTTAACATCGTAAAACACGAGCCAAGAAGTCGAAGACAATAAAAGGGAAAAGACAATAAAAACACGGAGGGCCGGGTACCTGTCGGGGGTTGGGCGCCCTTAAACACTTTAATTAGGGTGGAAATGGAATTGGGGTTTCCGGGGTCGCGGGCGGATTCGTCAAGATCGTCAGGGGCTGCTGGAGGGCATGAGTGGAGTCTCTGGGAGTCGAGGATCCGGGGCTCGATCTCGGCGGAATTGACAACGAGGAAGGAATGCCTCGAGGAGCTTGAGCCGAGCCGATTGGAGGTTTCGGTTTTTTGCTTAACGCTCGAGTGCCTCTGCCCCTTTCACGCCTCGGAAACGATTACAATGGACCGTTCACCGATTTTCCTCCGAGTGCGACTCATTATTTCGCTCTCCTTCTTTCATTGCGATTACTTGCTCGAGGAACCTGCAGCTTGCCTAGGTGGAACTCGCGCGCACCAGGACAAGCGCCGCAGCCAAAACGTGGAGCCACTCGAGAGCAGACTGTTCTTTTCACCTCTGCCGCCGTCCACTTCCTGGTGCAGGGCTTCTCCGATACCCAGCGCATCGCGTGCATTTATTTATTGTATTTATTGTACACCAGTCTAATACACCAAGTACCACTAAAATAGATAATTCGGCCTTAAACTTTTTTTTTTTTAACGACGAGTAGCCGAAGGAGCTTGTGACGATTTATTATTAATGCAACTGCAAGCCCATCTAAACTTTATAATTAAATTCCCTTTCCATTTCAGTCTTCTCCCAATAATGCACTTTTAATTGCATCTTTAAGAATTGGAATTATTGTTCCAGGACAGCAATGAAAACTTGTTTTCGGGTGGAAGTATTGGGTCAAAAGAAATAAAATTTAATTTCAATGGATGATTTGATATCGGTTATATCAATGCAAATTCGATCAACATTCGTTTATAAAATTTTATCCTATAAATAATATCCAACTCGGTTTTATTCAAAGATTGTCAAAATTAAGCTCTTTGCAAATGCCTTACTGAAAAAAAAACTTTTAAAAAACATCATTGAAAATATAAAAGTTAATCCGAGTTTGAATCTTTCCTTAGTCAAAAAACATTCCTATTGTATTACTAAGACTATGGATTATTCTTTTATTTATATACATTTCGTAAAAGGTTTTTTAATTATTGTCATTCCAGCCTGTAGGCAAAATTTGAAAATAATAATAATAATAATAATAATAATAATAATAATACATGTACATATATATTTATACTCAATTAAGGATTCATACATTTGAATTTGCTCGATAAAAAACTGATGACTGCATATTTCAGTTTATTTAAAAATACTAAAAAATCTATTGCAATCGATAACTTTATTTCTTTAAAAGTCCTTTTTCTAAAATAACTACTGAAACTTCATCAAGCTTGATTAAGTTAAATTAAGTTTCTCTGTAATTTCAATTTAACATTCAAAGCGGTTTTCAGTTTAAATTTTCAATGTTTTTTTAATATATTTAAATGTATTTGTGTGTAACATTGAATGTACAGTAGACGAATTATCGCTCTTTAAAAATTAATAGCTCGTGCTTTTTCACTAGTTAATAATAATTGTGGTATTGTGCATCTTTGTGAAAACTGTATCATTATTTTCTTAAATAAATACATATTACAAACACAAAACTCTTTTATTTAGTAATTCATTCCTATTATTTATGGTACAAAATAATATGCTTTCTTATCTTATCTTCCTATACAATTTTCCTAAATAATATAGTTTTAACGCATTTGTATTTTGATAGAATAAACATCGAATATAAGAAAGCTAATATAAGAAATAAAATGAATCAAAAAATTTCACTAATTAAGCAATAATTTTCTATTTTATTTTATATTATTATTTGAAAAATATAAAAACTAATTGTTTACATTTAATTATTTGGTTTGAAATTCTGTATTTTTTTTTTATTATAAAGTAATCTCCAAACTAAATATTACAGAATGAAAAATACGAAATATGCACTTCAAAAACGTTTGCATAGCTATTCACTTACCCAAGAAACTGGATAAGCCACAAATGTATAAAAGTAGGAAAAATTTATTTTTTAAAAATAATTTAACATTTAATTCACAAGTGCAGTATTTCTCGAGATTTCACTTTTCGCATTACGATATGTGCCATACAACTATTGTTCCTAATTACAATATAATGTCGAAATTCGCATATTATCCAGGGAGTACTTTGCAAATTAAATCTCTCCAAATAAAGAAAATTGAATTATAAAACAAGCCATTTCTGTTGCGATCGAAACGAAATGAAATCGTTATCGGACCTTTCATCAAAGGCACCTCACCACACTTGGAGTGGCCGATTTGAGCCAGTTGAGCGCTTAGATAATCATTCATATCAGAGCGGAACAACGGGCGAAAGGATAATAAACATTTTTACCGATTTTTTAACATTATACTCCGATATTCTAAAGTTATGTTTCCATTGCAGCGTGAGATTATGGGCGCGTTTACGTAAAATTCGCAAAGGGAGTAATTATTGGCTTGGAATCGTTTCATTGGTGCCGATCCGGAATTTATACGCACTTCAAATAAAAAAAAATCTAGTATATATCTATAGAAAATATTTATAGCAATAATATTTATAGAAAAGTTTAGGCACTGAAGCCTAAAGTTCAGAGGTCTTGACGTCAAAAAATAGATCAATGATTGTTAAACACGTGCTGCTGTCGTCTCTTTCCATAAGAATCGAAAAAATCGGATAACTTGGACTGATCCGATCGAGAGGTATCACTTTACATAACTTCCGTTCAATAATTTCATGTATTAGTGATGTAAAAAATCAACGTGTACGTAAAGTTTATCTGGGTGTTTACACAATCAGTTTAAATCGATAAGAGCTCTGTCTACTTGTTTTCGAGATTTAGTAAAACTTGATCGAGGTCCCTCCTGGAGTAATTCGGTATTGAACGGAATCTATATTTACAATGTCAGTCGAATATACTTTTAACGTTTAATACTCTATAATAGTGCACATTAATCTTGTTCTATTGAATGAAATTATTGCTATATGATTTCTATCAATGTAACATAATATCTTGTTAGCGCACGCCGTCTATTTTAAAAGGATCAAACCTTTACATTATTCTCTTTAATTAGAAAATGTTTCAACAAGAAAGAATTAGAGGAAATTAAGAGTTTTCATTTACATGTAACTTGGTTAAATATAGATAAGAAACTTTCCCAATCAAAAATAATAGTCAGGAAAACTCTTTGCACTTGTGTTTGCATAATTACTTGAGGAGTGAAGTCATCCATAAGGGAATGACTTACTCGATGTCTCGCAGCAATTCATCGTTTCATAACCATTGGGAGCTCATCGCATCAAATACTGCAGCTTTTCCGATTTTCAACTGGAGCGGAAAAACTTTCGTAACGGTTGATATGTTAAATCACTCGTTCCGAATGTTCGCTCTTCCTTTGGGTCGGGTTTCGGTATAGAGGAACGCGATAAAGGAACAGAGGCGCCTGTTGCTGACATTCATAATTTACAACTTGACTAACTTTTAATTGTGTATTTTTATTAATAATCAGTGGGATAATGAAATTTTGGAAAAGCCTCCGTTTTACACACATTTTCTCAATTTTTTTTCCATTGCTACACGGTGTTCTTGTTTGTACGGCTGTAATTTTGTAATACCATAATAATTTTCAAATTTACTTGAATATCGCGCTTTCATTACTGCTATTCATAATTACCTTTAACTCTTTCTATTTTCGAATTTCCTAGTTAATAAACAGACAGTTGACGTCTGCACTTTGATAGTTAGTCAGAAAAATGGGCTAATATTAAATTTTTAACTGGATTTATAAGAAACTCATAAATAAGTCGTTTAATAATATTGAACATTTTATTGAATTAATTTTTTTTATAGATTGAACTTAAATTTTTGAAATTTCACTTCAGATCGCATTGATATAAAATATGTTAACCAATTATTTTATGTATACAAACTATTAATAATGAGCGTCTTACTGATAATTACAATTTTTGTATTATGTATAATATTATTTTTTGTAAACAATTAAAAATTTCTTCTGTAATACTTAATTTTTAAAATTAAATAATAATGTTCAATAATAAAATATTTAAAACATAAATAACCGTAACACCCTTTATACAAATAATATTTTGAGTTTATGAGAAAAGTTAAATAAAATATTACGTTTCTGTCAAAATTGAAAATAAGAATGATGCTTTCTGTTTGCATTTTAATGTATAAACGAGTAAGAGAAAATTTATGAAAGGTAATAGTGTAAAAAATTTTTGAGGCTACAACAAATTTACGGAAATGTAATTAAGAGAAAAATAAGAAAATGTAAAAATTGATCATGGTTATGGATTAAAATCAAATATTATAATAATATTAATTGGATAGTGGAAATGTTAAAATTTACGTGTAATACGAATAATATTGTTTAAAATCAGTCATACTGTTAATGTATATTTTTATTTTATTATTAAAGAAATCCATGTGAAACATTGAATAAATATCACTATGCATGTAATATTTTGATAAGAATTTGATACATTGCATATGATACAAGAAAATAATTTAAGGGAACATTTGGCAAAGATGTCCATCATTTGAAGTACTCATCTTAAAAAAATAAATCCTTCTTAAGATACTAAAGGGAGTTCTACTTTAGATTATAAAGGGAATTGCAAAGTTTGTGTAACGGTTGTAACTATTTTAAAAAAGTAAACAAATTGACGCATCAGTATTAAATTTTGACAAATAGCACGAGGAGAGAAAAAAGAAGCATACCGCTAGGCAGTAAGTGAGAAAAACTGCGTTTTCAAATGAGAAAATGTTGGCATTCGAAGGGAAAAAAGTCAACAGTACACTTGTTATCGATATAATCGTGCATTGCACATGTGTATTTGTTTAAGGCACATTCCCCGCCCCCCTCCCTCTTATTTTTTCATAAACATCGTGGAGAGAAAGGCGCACGTGTAAATAGTGCAGCGTCGGTTGTTGCAACTTTTCTCTCTCTCTCTCTCTCTCTGTGTTCTTTTGCCTGTTTGCTTCTTGATTTTGCGCGATGCCCTATTCCGCCCTAAAACTGCGGCGAGGATTAGAAAGTCGAGGAGCATTGTGCTGTCGATGGCGAGGAAATCGGAAATGGGAAATCGGAGGCCCAGCGCCGACAAAATTTTCCAATGGCCTTCCGGACATTGTTAATGGCAATACGTCTGTTGAGTTAACGGCTGGTCTTCGTCTCTCTACGAAGAAAGTTGCTTGCGTTTTTTTTCCGTTTCTCAGATGTAATGGGTAGCAATGCTCGTAACGTTTCAAGATTAAAACTTTTATTATATAATTCTTCATATATTAAGAATGCGCACATTTAACTACCTTTGAAAGTCAGAATTTAAAATAGTTTATTCAATGGATTATGTATGTTGGGAGCAGCGCAATCACTCGACCAAAGGAAATTAATTTCGAATCTAAGCAATCAAATTAATTTACAATCGATTTATTAAATTTGGAATATCTCGAAATTGTATTGTTTGTTTATCGAAATGAACACGAATCTTTTTTCATTTAATAGTACGAATAGTTTTTAAATTTCCAAATATTTAAAAAATCTCAGGTACGAGTCGAATTCATAAATAAGAATGTCCTCATCAATTTTTATTGGATTACACCGAGTAGATTTAATGTTTGAAAAAAAACTTAGGAAAAAGGGGTCAAAATTAGAAAGTGCAATGCGGTTTGAAACTTATTTCAATATCGGAAAAAAATACCGTTATTTATAATAGTATTGCAAGGTTAAGCATCCGTATCGGAGCCAATGAAAAATTTTAGAATACCAAGGCTCTCCTCTCCATTTTCCAACACAATAATTACTTTCAATCGTTCTCCTTTTTTTCTTCTTACGCGTTTTTTAAAATAACTCTGCAGGATTCACAACGACAAACAAAATGCCATCGACACTCACACGGACAGGTGCACGTGCGCAAACAAATAAACAAATAAACAAACAAACAAACAAACAAACAAACAAACAAACAAACAAATACGGACACGGAGAGGCACGAAATTGCGGAGGTGCGAAAGTAAACATAAAAAATTGCGTACCTTTATTCCCGTGGAAGTCAATTAGGAGGGGGCAGGCGGGTCGGGTCGACTTTTTCTTACGGAAGAGTCAGTGTCACTTGTAACCGAGAGGAAGCGGCTTTTCCAAATTAAGGTAGGCGAGGAGTAAATTAGCCGAGGTGTCGAGAGTCCGGGCGCATCGCCGGTTTCACCAGAACTTGAGTTTCTCGCGATCTAATGCTCTAATGATATAATGAGTGTGCGCGCGAGCACCGACGAAAATTTCGAGATGAGCACCTGGACGTCCTTGTGTCGGTGTGGCTTTTACACGCAACCAAATTCCCTCCGTCTCTCTCTCTCTCTTCTTATGTACCCTCGCTATCTCGATTTTACTTGGAGAAGAGGATCTATAATTGAGATCAATTGTTTGTGTTGATCGGTCTGTCGCCCGTTCATTGTTTACATTGTCCACTGTGTACCTACAAAGTTACACAGGATTTTCCGTGTCGTTAGTTTACCAGATTAACTTCCAAATTGTATATGGTAATTTACATTGTACTATTATAAAATAAGTACAACGTTCAATCTACAATAACAATAAATTTTCTCTGTTTGTCAACATTTTTCTATCTCTCAAACAATTATAATCATTCCAATTTTGACAATTTTATCCACCGATTTTTCACGAGAAATTTTAATTATTTTAGATTTCGATTTTTTTTTTTTAATTATACAACTGATCGTTGCACCGAATTTAAGATTCGGAAAACCTTTTACTTTGTTATAAGAATAAGAAAAAATACTTTATACAGTACGGTAGACAGCAATTTTGAAAAGATTTGATTCCATCAATTTATATGAAATTAAAAAAATAATTTATTCAGTTTTTGAATCGTTAAAATTAAACTGCAATATATACGAGTTAGCTTAGCATTTATACGGCCGCATGAATCAATTAAAAATATCTTTAACTATAACAATAAATTATTCTACAATTTTTACAAAGTTTTAATAAATTAATTTACATTTAAAGTTGCTGTTAATTTATTAAGATGAATTAAAAGGATTTGTTCTAATGACTCTTTCACGATATATTTCAATGAATCCGTTAAAGTTTTCTAATATTTATAATTATACCGAAGAAACTTATCGAAAAAACTCATTTACGAGTTTTGTAGTTGAGAAGTAGTAAGAGTAGAAAATTAATCATTGCCCTACAATAAAAATGTTATGTAAAAAGTTTGCTCAATAGAAAAATAAATAGATGTACCAATTTGAATTGTGGAATATGTAATTTATTTGATCATGCAATGTATTTGTACCCAAACTCAAAGAAAGTTTGTAATCCTGTCACTTTTTTTGTCGACCAATTATCAAATTATCAAAGGAGAATTCTTCGAAAATTATAAAATTGTCCGAGCCAAAATCAAGCTCGATATAGATCGAATCGCGGATCTTCCCACCTGTTTTCATTATTTAAACGTAAGCTCGTATTCGGAAAGTGCCCCGAGACAGGTAAAATGGAATTTTAAATGTCCAAAGATTCTAGAAAATTCAACGAGTGAGTTTCACTCGTTGAATTTTCTCAAAATATCGGTTTTTTCTCACCTTTTCCCGATACGGCCTACCCATCAAAATATTGCCAGCTCGGGTTATTGCGTATCGCCTCGCAAGCCGGAAGGAAGCTAAGGAGTAAAAGCCTCGTCCGTGTGTTTACGCACGTCTCTGCACGTGTATGCGCTTGTACATGTGCATATAATGAGAGGAAAGCGCGCGCGTTTTCCGCGATACGCCACCAATTAATTTATGCATCGTAATTAGGAGTATTCGGTGCACAATGATTGATGATCTTTCGCGAGTCGATCAACTCCAATGATCGCGAATCCTTCCTTTCTTTTTTCTTTTGAATTTTCCGATTTGTGCTACAAAAAGAGTGACATGCTTTTATTATCTCACATCCTTTTTCCTCAGAGCTACATTTCTTTCGTCCCACCAACTGATTTTATTAGTTTTTGCACTTTCTTCTTCGACTTATGCAATCACACTTACTAATACTATCTAGTAAAGTCTGTTTTTTGTCCATAATTTTCATGCATAACATTCTTATGTGCTTAAATTGCATTTTAATTTTTAATGTGTGTATATAATAGATTAGAATAATATAAAACAACAAAATTTTTATTAGATTTTTGTATAATTATTTTTAGCATTACTTTCATTTTGTTTGTTCCTATATATCCTTTAATATTGCATGCTTATTTACATTATTTAAAAATCAAACAACTTTTAAAAATGTTATTTAATTTAATTCTTAATCAATCGTGAATTTTTTTTAACTAAAATACACATTTTTTTCAATCAGTTAAAATTAATCAATTACAATTCTTAGATTAAATTTTTATAATTCAAAAAAATTATACAAGCTTTGAAGCGCTATTTCTCATACAATTTATCAAAGTTTATAATAAAAGTTATTCTTACAAGTATATTTATTAACATCAATTAAATGAACTAAGAAAAGTTTTTCAAAAGTATTAATAATTAATAAGTCGATGCGTATTTAAAACTACTTTTTAATTATTCATCACTTTTAACTATTATTAATAATATAATGCATTATCAATTGTTTATTGTTATAATAAAAGGCTAAGCAATATAAAACTTGTAATTTAAATTATAAGGCTACATCATAATGAATAACAAAAATAAAGTTAATTTAATATTTAATTCGATTAATAATTAAAGACCCTCAAGAAATTATTAAAAATCGATTTAATTAAATCTATATTTATTACGATAAATTGTTTTAATATTATTTTTTGTTATTCAATAAAAATAAATTTTTATTTAAAACAATTTTAATCCAAATACATATTTAAATTAAATCATAAATATATAAGTAATCTTATCAATAAATATACGGTGTTAATTTTTAGATATGTAAAAAAAACTATTTTCATTATGAAAAAAATTAAAATTTGACCATGAAATGTTATAAATAAAAGTCCATTACAAACATTAAAAGTTTCTATATTTATTCATTATGTGCAACAGCATGTGTATTTATTAAATTATTAAGTCCCTACAGTATAGTAAGGTTTGCTTAAATAATAATGTTGTTTATTCTTTAACCAACTAAAACTTTTAAATGATTTATCTAGTAGTATTTTAATTATAAATAACGAAAATTTTAGATATTATTAATTCTAAATTGACTTAGTTTATTGTAGAATAATGAAGAACTTTTATATTTAATTTAATTAACTTTATTTTACTTATTTTTATAGTGGAATGTTTTAATTAAAAACTTATTAAATTATAAAATAAAACTTTAGAATTTTCAAAATTTATTATAAATTCCGCATTAGAACTTGTACATTATTCACACGCTAGAAAATGTATAAAGATGATATAATACAAAACTCGTAGAATTACATTATTTATAAAGTATTTATTTAAACAATAAATATATGTGTTATTTTCAAAGGTACGTTTAATATATACATATATAAATAGTATATAAGAGATAAGAATTACATAAAAATATTTGATACATTTAATATTATGAAAGATTACAGTTGATAAACATTATTAATTAAAAAATGGTTAAATACAGTATTTTAATACAGTATTTTATTAAAGTAATTGGTTTCTTGTTATTGTCAATTTAATTATTTTACTCTTGAGCTTACAAGGCTTTTAAGTAACTAAACAATTTTTACCAAGGATTTTTCGTTTAAATTTGGATCAACATAATTAATAATAACGGAAAGTTATTAATAAAATGAAATTATTACTGAATTTACCTTACGTTTTTGATTTTACGCATATTTTATGAAAGATCAAAAACAGAAAATTAAAATTTTATTTATCCAAAGTAGTAGGAGTAAGTAGATGTGTAAGTATACATAAATATGTAATGTTAAAATCGCTTCAACGGCATTTCAAATTTTCAAATTAATATCCTTTAATAATTTTATTTCGCATAAGCACTTTTATTTGTTTTTATTTGCATAATTACAGATCGAAATTTTTAATGAGATTGAAGTCTTTATGCTAAAAATGTACGTAAGGTATGTAAAATGAAATTGGTAAGCACATGTGATATAAGAGTGGATATCACATGTAAAATGTTTTACATGAATTTTCTGCAGCGAAACATTTCGCGGCATTAATAAAATAATTCGAATATTTAATAAAAATGTCGCTGGGCGGAGTTCCAGTTGATGGGAGCCCGACGAAGTAAATATAAATTTTACGCTCGGTAGATATTTTTAAAATGTAAAGGAGTTTAAATTATTCAGAGTATCCGCGGATTACATTTATCGTTGCGTAAACAGAGGGAAAAGGAAGGAGAATCAATCGGCGGATTATCGGGCGAGCGCCCAAAATGAATATTCAGCTAAAAATAAGCCGCCGATGAAGCGAGATTTGCCCGCGCAAAGGAGATAAATGTCGGCTAGCATAACTAGCGCGCGCGCACGCGCGTCTAAAGGCAAATACAAAGTTGCAGGTTAACGTTAAGGGGGGCGTTAGCCGGCGCGTGCGGTGCGAGTCGGTCGGTCCGCCCGGAGGTTAACGCCTCCTTAAGCTCCCAGAAGAAAATATAATAATGCCGAGCGATTCGCGAGATTATCCGCGTATAAAATGGTTTTACGGGCGCGGAGCGACGGTCAGCCGCGGCTCCCGTTCTGGGAAAGCGCCTCCGTCGCTCCGAGACAATGAACGCGTCGCTCGGCCTAGGAAGCGTTACACCTAGGAAGCGCCGACCCGCGAGTTTTACCTTTTACGTAACCTGAGCCCGAGAGCCTTCTCTTGCGCAAGGCTTTTTCGATTTTCCCCTTTTCCGATGCGCGGGAAAACGGGTGGGGGAGGGGGGGGGAAACTGGAGCCGCGGGTGAAAGGAGGCTCCGGGCATCCGCCACCCGTCTGCCCTCGTTCGCTCGTTCCTGGTCCTCGCGAGGTTGCGCAAGGGTCCTGCGCGACTTCCTGGCGAGCGCGACCCATCGGCACTCGCACGCCGCGCCTATTTAATCCAATTTCCGAGCGAGCGATTCGCGGGCGATCTGACTCGTTTTCGCCCGGATGCAATTGCTACCAAATCAACACAATATCACTGCTCTTCGTTGCTGCCTGGATACCAAAGCCAATGCAAAATCATCTCTTCCTCCTCGCACTTCCGTCCCTACAAAAAATAGCCACAGTCAGGCCTTTCATTATTCGGGAGTTGGCAATTTCATGCATTTTTAATCCAACGTAACGTTATCCATTATTTTAAGAGGATTCGACATTTCTATCGTTACTATTGTCATTATTATTACTGTTCAGCAAGAATTTTACATTCTTTGATTCTATTGATTTTTACGCAAGAAAAAATTCCTCAATACTATGTCAAGTTCTTTTAACATTATTTTCTTAACCAATTTCTCTAATCTTTTCCGAAGGATACTTTTTTTTAATTTTTTCTACTAAAATTTTTTAGCATTTTTCTCTTATATTTAATGTTACAATTAAATTCCCAAATCGGCTCTGCGCGGTTAACGTTTTCTTTCTCCAAATATTGATTTAAATTACGATTTTACTCTATCTCGTGATTATCTAATGTTACATTCTCATCATTATCTCAATTCCTTTTCAACTTTAAAATTTAACGATAAGCTTTTTGTATTCCAATATGCGATATTTTTGTTTTCCTTGTTTTTTAATACGTACGTAATGGATACATCCAAAATTAGTAATAATATTATTTTTGCAAAAACATTAATTATGGGATTGCGTGATAATGGTTGAGATTTCAATTCTAACTTTTAACACTTTCCAATGCAATTACTTCATAATAATAATTTTTGATCCAATGTTTTTATTTTTAAACTTCACTACAACGTGTAGAATAGAATTCAGATCGACATCTTGAGATATAATCGTAACCTGTAAGTCAACCATTGCATATAAAGTTTTTTTTGCTCTTCTACGTCTACGCTTTCCCATTCTTAATATGAATTGCTAGTTTGCAATCGCGAATATTATCTTCTACCAGATCTAGATCAGCTGCATAAGATAATATTTGGTTAAATCATTTAACGAACTATACACGAAATGAAAGGTGATTGCATTAAATATAAATTATCTAATTTTGTTCACGAGATTGTTTTTATATATTTTTGCTGATAAATTTGATAAATATTGATATTTTAAATTAATTGTTCTATAAAGGTATAATTATTTAATAAAAAAAAAAATTTAGGTACAGCTTAAAATTTAATAATTGTAATGTTGTTCCCGTTAAACCATATTTGTTAGTGGATTCCAAATTTTATTGCACTTTATCAGATTTTCAATAAATTTTTTTATATACTATGAAATAATAATATATTTATTATTTGAAAATAATAAAACCTTGTTTTAAATAAGGAGAAAAATATCAATAATATCTAATCTCTAAACAGATACAATGATTAGCTAACAAGTTTTTACTCTTAAGCACACTGTCTATAATGTAAAAATTATAAATTTAATTGAAAAATATGTATTTCCATAATTTAATTATATTTTCTCATTAAAAAAATACCCCGAACGATTTCAAGTATTTCAACGAAAATAAGTAAAAAATAAAAGTACATTTTTCCTAGCACATGGGCGAAATTTGTAACAATGGTTTTCCAATACTTAAAAATTGTTATTATTATTCTTATATTGTTTTTTTTATTGTAATGCACAAATAACGAGTGGTCAATTTATTATAAGTGTGTTATCTAATGATTAATGATATGACAAATCTTATTGAAATTGATTGTTCGAATGAATGTCCAGTTAAGCGGTCGAAAAAAAACGTTGCACGACACTCGTTTATTAAATTGTTAACGTCTCCTAACAATTTGGTCCTCGGGATTTAATTGACTCAATAATACATAATTTTGAAATAACATCTTAATAGTGCCAACGGGTATAAACCAGTGAAAGATTGCACGAAATGACTCATCCCTTCATGTTTGTAAAGTAATGGCATTATTGTGTAAATTGGCATACTGGAGTGACGTTTATTACACGAATTTTTGGCTTCCAAATCAAAGAAATTAATTCTTTTGAATATTTTGCCAGTTAAATCTTCTAAAAATGATTGGGATAATGAAAAATTAATTATTATTTAAAAATTGCTTTTTTATCGACCTTTGTTTACATTTAACATCAAAGAAACTATAAAATATCTTAATAACTAACCTATATCTTGAATTTCAAATTATTATGAAAAAAAAAAAAAATTAGATTGATTTAGTTTCTAAAATTTTATTCTCAAATCCAAATACTACATATATTTATACTGTGACTATCAATACTTACATTCAAAATTTAAGGCGCAAGTACAAATGTAACAATAAAGTTTCATGAAAAAAATTCTGATATTTTCGAATATGTCTAGCATATTTTGAACAAACTTTTGATTCAAAAAAATTATGTATTTATTTAGAAATTTGTATGATTGGATAGCTAACTAATTGTGACTATAAAAAAAACATTATTATTGTTGGTTAATTCTAAAAAAATTCTAGTAGTATTGAGGATCTCTATCATTGATATGTAAATAAAAAAAATTCATACCAATAGTTTTTAAGTGAAGTAAAAAGATTCATTGAAAATTTTATTTGCATATTTACACAAATATTTTTGAGTAATGCAATATTCAATTTGGAAGAGTAAGTTTATTTTTATCAATGAAGTCCTATTGGTTCATGTAACACTATCAGGTAAAACTTTTTAAAGCTAATTTTCATATGTCCAATTATGTGACGACGTATCGGTCAAATTTTCCTCATTAAAACTCGGATTCTTTGAAATAAACTGAAAGTTATTACGTAAAAAAAGTATAATAAGATTGTAGAGGTATTATATTTAATAGAAAAACCGGTAGAATTTTATTTGAAGAATCCACTGAAGAGGCCAAAGGGTTTGTCTCTTTGTAAGTAAACCTCTTAGGTAAATGGCTCAATTATCGGTCACTTAAGCACTTATTTTTATTAGTAGTAAACATATTATTTTGAGGAAAATTTATGAACAAATAGATTATTTCCTTAGTAATAAATCAAACTTTCGACCAATTTGAGAAAAGTAATTTTAAAAGATTAGAACATTAATAATTATGGGTAATACCATTAATTATAAGAGTAAGTTCTTATTCATATTATGACATTTTGATTTTATAACTTTTTGATAGTGGATTTGAGAATAATGATGATGAACATTATTTTTTACTTAATTTTACAATTGAACATCGGTATCTCGGTATAATATGTACTGAATCATAAAAGTATTCGACTAAATTATTAATCTGTGAAAATCCACTAATTTACTTTTCTTTTATTGCCTCGATAAATTTTCTTCCGTTCCCTCTTCCTTAATTTGTTAAATTACAATTTTAATTCTTTGAGTTTCGAAGTGCATCTCTCTTCTCGTTTATCTTTAGTATTTGGAAGTTTAATCTCTTTCTCCTCGTTCGTTAATAACATGCCACCAACTGAGATATCCTCACACTCCTAATTTCTCTGCAATTTCTCGAATGAAAAATGCCAACCTATACTTAAAGGGTTTGCCTCCACTATCATCATAGTTTTGTTTTTTCTGCGAGTGCAAGTGTGAAATAAGCGTGATGGGCGGTTTTGACACTCTAAAAATCAATGAAAACACGAGATGCACCAAATCCGTGATGGGGTTGTCCGAAGTCATGGAGGTCTTCCTCGTGGGACTCGTGGGACTCGTGGGACTCGTGGGACTGGAGGAGCCGTCACAGCGCCGTGCAACACTTTTACCCGAGGCGGCTTTCACTGTCGCCTTTCGCGGTCGTTCGCCCCGGTGCCGGAGGCGCATGCGCGGCCTTGGCTGGGCCTTCCTCGACGCCCGGCGACCTTGTGCCCCTCCTGCCCGGGCCTGCAGCCAGCCAGTGTCGCTGACGCATCGTCTGGGTCAAGGATTTTGTCTTTTGCTCCAACGTGCCACGGGACCGTTGACCTTGGAGGGTGGCGTTAGCGAGGACTTTTTCCGTTGACTTTTTTCTCGAGCCCTAAACTTTTTCGAATGGCTAATAGGAAAAATCAGAGGCCACGGGCTCGTTGACTTGCGTCCAAAGGAAAGTAATGTCTCGTTTTTGTTTTGAGTGTTAATCATTTCGGGATCGAGGCGTGAGGGCATTGAAGGAGCTTTAAAAAAATTCTAACCCGGTAAAGGCAGGGAGACTCTTTTATCGAACTTATCTTTCATCAAATCTAGGTTAGATAAAAGTTAATTACTCGATGAGTAAACATTTTATAATGTATAAAAGAATGAAAGTGAAGAATAGAAAATGAGAGCTTTGAGTTGAGGTATGCGAATGGATAACAGGTTCAATTAAGATTTATAGATCATTTAAAAAAATGAAACCAAAGAAGAATAGCATGTTTTACATCATTTTTAAATATCTGATCTTTTGATACAAGCTTTTATCGTATGTGACCACGAAACCATTCAATGTGTTGTGACAATGAAAGTTTTTTCTTTCGTATTGTATATTTAAATACATTGTAGATCTCTTGTACATTTAGTCTTTCACACAAGGGGAGCGTCGCGTGTTACTTTGCATTTGTTGTTGAAACAGTACAATATTATGTAATAGTAAAACTAATGCCAATTAAACAAAAGTGTAATGGACTTGAATTTGAGGCATTGTAAAGCATCTTTTAGGGTTTCATAAAAATTCACGAAGTAAAAAAGCACATACACTCTGTGTAAGATGAGATTGAATGCGATGTTTATTTGAAATCAATGTATCAACATCAACTGCTGACTATAATTCCGTCAGAAAGCACTCTTCAAACTTTATTATCCTATCATCATTGTTGAAGTATACGAAGCATTAAAAATACCCGTACAAGATGATTAGATCGAAAAGGAAATGATCAGATAAAATAAGTAACTGCTTCTAGAGGTTTTCTTTTTGTTTTTCTTTTATTATTTTCGATGGCGTTAAAATCTGTGTTTAATCATCGAGTGATCGATTAATAGAAATATCGATGATCATTGTAACATTAACTGAAAGTAAATTCAAATTAGTTATTACAAATGAAAGAGCGGGAATAAACGGCAGAGTAAAGCTGTAAGGCTGAGAGGATAAGGTTCAGGCCGATGCTCGATAAAAGAAATTTAATTAACATTGAAAACGCTTGTTTTTGAACGACCAAAAAATTATTGCATTTGGAGTGAGATGAAACATAATGTGAAACTCAATTTAAGATTGGTGGTGGTTGCTCGATAACTTTTTTCCCAATTATGGAGGTCGTTCCCACCGTTTTGGTTTTTGTTTTCGAGCTTCTTCGACAAAAGAGTTCGATTATCGGCGGCGATGGCGACGATGGCGGCGAGGTCTAACGAGGCAAAACCACGATTGACAAATTGGTCGCGAAACCCAGTCTTGTTTTGCTCTCGGCGCGTTAATGAACCGAGCGCGAGTCACTCGTTAGACGATGATGGTGCTCGATAAATTCGAGCCCGGATTTCTAGCTCGATAACAATCTCGCGCGACTGGACAGGAGCGACCGACCGACCGGGTGTGGCAGTGGCGGGGGACCGGGAGGGGGGAGGGGGGGGAGATCGAGCCCGCGGTGAAAATATCCGCTTTTTATTTCTGGAATTCTCGGATTTCCGTTTTTTTTCTTTTTTTTCTTTTCTCTCTCTTTCTTTCTTGGAGCTCGCAGCAGGTGAAAACGCGCACTCATATTCAAACGAGTCACGAAAGTTTTGCCCGAACGTTACTTAATCCAACTTTCGGAAGTGTCAATCGAGTGAATTATTCCCTTCACATTATGGTTAATGGATCCTTTGGGTTGGCGCGCTTCACGCGATTATTATTGCGTCTCGCCGGCTAATTTATTATGCGCTTTGAAAAATAAGAGACCGCCGTAACACGCACAATGCAAGTCGGATGAAGCCGTCGAGTTATGCAAATGAGTGGTTGCAAATAAAGCAATTTCACATCTGAGCCACACGCAATTTTCCCTGCCTCCACTTTCTTTCGTTGCCCATTATTATTATTATAGCCCTTGCTCAAGAGTGAGCGCGAGTTTCCGATCGCAGGCGATGCAGTTTTCACGCGCAATGTCACTGCTCGCGATAGCCCATTAATTGAAAGAAAAAGACGACAACAACAACAACAACAACAACAACGACGACGACAACAGCGACAAAAAAAGAAAGAAAAAATGCCCGGCGCAAGAAGTTGTGTACACAGTGCCGAGCGGCGGTAAAAATAAAAAGTGCCCACACCTCGAGCATTAGGCGCAATAAATTTTCTTTTTCCTCGATCGGCCGGCTGTAAAAGTAAGAGGCAGCCGATATCCATTAGGAAATATAATTAACTATTTGTTATGCACCGGTCTCCGAAAAAATTCGTTCCGAGACGTGTCCAGGTACACACGTTCCACTCGTCGAATAAAAAGATAAGTCACTCAGGGCTCCACCCATTAGCGATACTCATTTACCGGTTGGCTGCCCGCGATTTCTCGCCTCGCGTATCTCGCGCCGGCTCTTATCACTCGGGACAATAGGCGAAAGCAACGCAAGGACGCCCCATCTGTTTCGTAATGCCCACATGGCCACTTGCGCAACTCTCGACTGGGGTTCGGGTTGGGGTTCGGGCTCGGGCTCTTGTCTTGGACACGTTTCCACGATCCCAATGAAGATAACCGATAATTCCGAATTCGCTCTGCTTTTATGACTTAATTAGAAAGCCGGCAATTTTTATTGTGTTTCTTTTCCCTTTTATCCGACTCGGTGCGCCACGTGTGTGTGTGTGCGTGTGTAGGCATTTACGCTCGGGCCCGGAATCAATTTCATAAAAGTTGTTTGATTTTTTGAGACTACGCGTTACACATCTCGTGCTCGAGTGATTACGAGACGAGGCTCAGCCAATTTTTAGTTCCCAATCACGTGGCTCGAGGATTATTTTTAACTCACTTTCATCCACTTGAGTTTGTTTGATTTTAAGAGGTTTTCACATTCATAAAACTTAATAACCCACCGACTGGTTTTTCACACCTGCCTATAACATCGATCTTCAAGTTTCCCATGCGGTGAAATTAGGTACCGTATTTATCAATGATTGCAGTGTCCGCTGGTATCGTTAACGAGACCTATTCAATTAAAACGGCCGTAATATAAATTATGTAAATTTATCTTTAAATTGCATTTACTTAATATGTCGGAAATGAAAGAAACTTCTTACAATTGATGTAGTAATAAAACGACCGCGCGTTAATCTGCAAGCACATTAAACAATATTATACAAAATCATTCAAGTTATATTTCTTGCATAACAAAATTATTTTCCAGTCGTACTTAAAATCTAAGGCCGTCAAAAAAAATTGAAACTCACAATATAATGCTTTATGTAATATGTTGGCTGATTGGTTTATTTAAATTTAAAGAAAGTGTGTTTTCAATTATTGTCTTGATTATTAATAACGCGTATACATAAACGTCTTATATAAAAAAAGAAGAAAAAAAAGAAAAAAATTGCTGTTGCGACTCCGAGTGTTTCTCTACACACAAAATTTCGTTTGGTCATAAAGTCGCACTCGAGTATTTTCCAAATATTAGAGATAGAGTGATGAAAAGTGAATTACAAACGCATCCACGAAGAACTTGAAAACTTTATGTAATTTTACATCAGAGGCGGCACTCTGCAAGTTTTGCGCTCAAGTGAAATTCAGAAAATTAAAGCGAAACTCCATAACGCATAATCATGACTACAATTCGCTTGTCCTTTTGATTGAAATATGAGAGAGAGAGAGAGAGAGAGAGAGAGAGAGAGAGAGAGAGAGTGAGTGAGAGGGAAGAAAAAGGCGCCTTAGGATAAGTATGTACACGCGGAGGATATAAACTCGATTTTAATAGCGCAACTTTTAAACCAATTTCGCGCGTTAATTTCATTTCATTTCCGCGAAGGTAGTGGGACATTGAATCCCAAACACAGGCGAACGCACTCGTCAGTCAATTAGAGGCTTTAATTGCCGGCGCGCATGCGCTTCGTGACAATCGTCAGGATACCGGCACGGCTACCTTTCTCCATGTATTTTCGCGGCTTTTCCTTGTTCGAGCACACTTGTCCGCATTACATGTGTGCTCGTGAAAAATGCGAGTGAAAAATGGCAATTAGGATTGGATTTTATTGGGAGGTTCGAGGTGTTGGGTACGTCGTGATTACTCTAGATGTGGCTGCTCAAATGAAACACAACTACTCCGTGATTTTTTTTTTCTTTGGTGTTATTTTATTACAAAAAATAATAATAATAATAAACATGGTAGATGTGTACGACAGATACAGAATGATAAATCGAGTACAAAATACAGACCTACGACACGTGGTTCAAGGTCGTTTACGTGCACCTTTAACGGTCACTCGACGATGGCGTCCCTTTATTTTTCATTTTGCAAATTTCAGCTGAAACTGTCGTCCGTTTTTAATGCAACGCTGACATGATCATCTTATAAACTGCGGTTTCCAGCAGATCTATTTTGAGTTTATGTTAATCGAAAATTTGAAATAACATCTTATATACAATGATAAAGAAATACATTTTTTTAACCATTCCATTGAAATTAACTAGAATTTTGAGTCTAGAAATTGAGGAAAATCAACAACTCTATCAGCGTATTGTACGTCAATTTCCTTGAATGCGCATAAAAATAAATTTTTAAGTACCAAATATACAAAGATATATACATTTTATTGAAGTACCTAAAATAATTCTATACTTTAGTTACTGAAATAAAAAATTTCACTAAATATATAACAATTTAGATTATCACAATTATGAAAATAGAAATATTTATGGTACGGTTAATGTTTTTTAACCTAAATTTTGAATGTTATGTAAATAGTACACCAATTAAAACTATGAATGGTATTTTTTTTCAATATTCATATTTTGATGATAAAAATACTTTTCTAAAAATATCATTCATAGAAAAATGTATTATAATATACATAGCACACGATACGTAATTAGATGGCAAGAATGGGTTATAAAAAAATAAAGAGTTAATGCAACTAAAATTAAAATCATTAAAATCCAGGCTAATTAAATATTCAAGCATTAGAATTTTAGATCGATCAATTCACGAAAATTCCAATAGATTAATTTTAATTAATTCAAAAAACTTTGAACTCAATTCTACAAAATTCCACCATCTAATTATTTAAGTTTCATGCCACCCAAATAAAGGGGCTAAATACTGTTCCTCGTCGGATGGCTTACTCGTCCTTTCGAAACGAGCCCATTGTGCCTAACGTGATTCTTATAAAGTTTAATATTTTGATTTAAGTGAGCGAAAGTCTCTCCCGACCACTCGATTGTTTTACAAATTACATACAATTAAATCGTTATATTCCGATAGATAAGTTATTCTAGATGATCATCGCATTCAATATCCTTGGTGTTCTGAATATTCATGTCCGGATGATTCGGATGGTCCCGAGTACTCACCGCCGCTATAATTTGAGGCAGAATATTCTTCACCACCTTGGCTGTGTCCGTGATGTTCCTCGTGATGGTGGTGCACGGGTACGGGTACAGGGACTTTTACTGGGTAAGGCACAGGTTTGTGAACCGTGTAGGGGACCTTTTTCTCGATGTGAATGGGTACGGGTCTGTCGACGGGCACCTTAACTGGATACGGTACTTCTTTTTCTACGGTATATGGTACTTTTTTCTCTACAGGATATGGAGCATCCACGGGAACCTTGACTTCGTACGGCACCGGCTTTTCAACATGGTAAGGCACAGGCTTGTCCACGTGAATCTTCACCGGGTAGCGAATGATTTTCTCCACTGTGTACGGTACCTTCTTTTCAACGTGCACAGGGTATGGTTTTTCAACTGGGTAGGGTATGGGCTTGTCCACGTGAACCTTCACCGGAACTGGGATATTCTTTATCACAGGGTAAGGCTGTGGTACGTGAACCGTGACCTTCACGGGATAGTGTATGTTCTTGTAAATGGGGTACGGCTGTGGTACTGGAACCTTTACTGTGTAATGAACTTTCTTCTCGACTGGGTACGGTGCTGGTACATAGACCTTGTGGGGCACTGGACGCTCAACTGGCACGTGCACCGGGTAGTATACTTTTTTTTCAACAGGGTATGGTGCGGGGATGTGAACTGGAACTTTGACTGGAACCTTAACTGGTACCGGAATCTTTTTTTCAACAGGGTATGGTGCTGGCACTGGCACCTTTACAGCGTATCGGACCTCCTTCTCAACTGGTACAGGCACCTTCTTTTCTACGTGGTATGGAACCTTTATAGTTTTTTCGATTGTAATTTGCTTGATTTTTGCATGTTCGTGATGAGGTTCATAATGATGTTGAGGTTCAGGTTGATGATGAGGTTCAGGTTGATGATGAAATTCAGGTTGATGATGTTCTTGTTCTTGAGTACCACCAAAATCGTGAGCGCTAAAGTCATATCCACTAAATTCGTGACCACCCCCTTCTGCTTCTTGACCAGCGGATTCGTGTCCACCGTATCCACCAAAGCTTTCGTGTCCAAAGTCACCCTCTAATCCATAAAGACCACGCTTATCCTTTTTATCAATAGAGCTGGCATCTTCGTTTTTTTGCTGTTCTCCAACAGGAGCTTTGGATTGTTCCTCGTTGGTATCCGGATTTATTTGTTTGCAATGTCCCAAAGTCAAAAGACTTAGGAGGACTAACACTGCCTGTAAATTTAAATGAAATAAATTAAAGTACCGTAGATAAAATAAAATGAAATTTTTTTTTTTCATTTATTGAAAAGGAAAATTTAATAATTATAAAACGCAAGTACACAATTTAATTAGAAAAGCTAAATGCAAATGATTATTATTTGTTATATTGATCAACAAATGTACTATTTAATTACAAGTGCCGTAATAATTAATTTTACATTCTTCAAACCTTAATTTGTCCACTAAATGTACCTTAATCAAATAAAAAATTGATAAAAAAAAAAAAAAATTATAATAATGTAACATTAATTTTCACAAATTTTTATCGATAATGTTAACCAAAGATTCATTTAATTAAAAAAACAAAAACAAAGTATAAAAATAAAAAGATCCAATGAGTATTAAAAAAAAATTTTAAATTATTAAATATTATTACAAAGCATGTCTAATTTAAAAAATAAAATTTTAGCTTGGGGGAAAATACTTAAATTAACAACGCGTGAGTTTTAACAGAAAATAAAGATAAAGTGGGTTATTTGGTTTCACATAATAAGGGAGTAAAATTATTAAAATTTAGTAGGTGCCAGGTCTAGTTAATTCCGGAAGCCCTTAATTGCGTAGATACGTCTTACAAAATATTTTAGAATCAATAGCCCTGGTGTGCAAAGAATTGCAACAGCACTGAAGGTAAAAGAACTTGCTCCGAAAAAAGTTCCTCGATATTAGAGAGCCAGACAACACTTGTGGCCCTCTTTGCACCCGAATACACTATCGAGATTTTCACTCTGATTTTCACTCTCGAATCGACAAAGGGAAGAGCAGCGATTGGCCCTCTGGAGCGGACCGGGCCCCACGGAAACAACAACAACAACAACAACAACAACATCATCTACGAGAGGCTCGCACTTACCGAAAATCGCATGGTACCGGTAACGCACTGCAATGCCGGTAGTGTTGGGTACTACTGCACTGGATGCTTCCCCCGGTGCCGCTATCCTCTTTATACTCCGGTAGTCCGCTGCTTTCCCTACCCAGCGCGGCCTCGCCGCCGCTCGAAAGTGAAATAGGCATACGCATCGGCGCGCCGCGTCACCGCTCCCCCCCGGAGGCCTTGCGGAACCACCCAACGGGAAACCTCGGCGTGGAAAATCCCTAGCCCTCGCCGGGAAAGGAGGGAAACGTGAAAATCCGCGCTTTCGTCCCTGGCGCGGGTGCACGACGCCCAACCTTAAAGAGTCGAGTCGCCCTTTCCATTGACATCCTCGAGTTTCAAACTCGAGCTTGGGGCCGAACCTCGAGCTTGGACCCGCCGCTTTCAGTTTCCGACTTGCATTCCAGGATTCCAGGATTCCAGGATTCCAGGATTCCAAGCGTCTCTTTCCCGACCTTCTTATCCCCCGAGATTACGCTCATTATCCTAATGTTGTAAAGTTTAAATCGTTATGGGCTCGAAAGGTTGTAATTCCCTCAAGTTGGATATGCTTTTACTAACTAATAACTGCAGCAACCGTATTAGGTAATATTAGTCTATCGCTCTACTTGTTTATGTTTCTTTTTCTTTAAATATTTAATCGACGAATTTAATGAGACGTAGATTAAACAACATATTAAAACATGATGTCTTTTTTCATTTTTTTCTCCGCATTGCCGATAAAACTACCAAAACATTTCAATTTACCAATTCTCATTTACTTTTTAAATGTATTTTTCATAGAATTAATTGTTGTATGTTTAAAGCGATTAACAAAACTTTTGCATTATATGGGAAACAAAAAAAATTAATAGCTGTAAAGAAAATTGTAAAAGCTTAATCTCAAATATCCTATGTATTAAAAATAAAACAAGTTCTGATAAATTAAAATTGATCGATTTAAATTTATATTGCGAAAAGTACTGTATTCTATTCAAAATCAAATAGAAATTAAAGTCATTTAATTTATATTCGTATACTAAATCTAATGAATACCTCGCGTAAAAAATTAATGATTTAGATATATAATAGTATATGTTTCATTTTTCATTATAATGAATAAATCTAGAAACAAAAAAATGTTTAAATTAGTTCAAAATATTTCACAATTGTAATTTAAAATACAAGTCAGTTGTAAGCGATCAATATTTATTTACTTGAGAATCCATTTTCATTGCTCATCTTAAATATACTAATGAATATTTTTGTTTTTTTTTTTATTGCCTGTTATATAATCTATTTTCGTTTATTTCTAATAAATAATAAAAAAAATTTCCATTCAGTAACCACTGTAGTATTATTTTTATATATTTCTAAGGTAATAATTTTGAATAACAAAAGTGTTACGTTATGAAATTTAAATTTTCGTGTTATGAAAAAATAAAAATTTGTTTTTATTTGCTCTTAGCAAATGGATTTAATGTTATCCATTAAACATAAATCTTATATGACTGACAAATTGAAAGAATATAAAATCTTTTATATAAAAGTGTGGTAATCAATTAAATCAACTAAATCATCTTTTTGATTAGATATAATATCAGTATTCATTAAGTTTTCCTTCTATGAATTAAAATAAGTGAAAAAACTTTTTATTGCAAAGTGAAGTTTAAAATTGCAAGTGAACTTGTTACATTCAAATCGTTTAATGTAAACGTTATATTATTACAATAGGCCATTCGTGTACAACCACTATTCAAGAGTATCTTTTTTATATTGAAAGATATAAAGAGTAATATTAATTTAAATGTATCCGCTAAATTATTGCTATTGGCTGAGTAGCTTGCTTATTGTGAGAAAAAAGTATTTAAACAGAATTATCTTTAATACCATTCATACTCATTAATAAATATTTTTGTAGCTGTAAATTACAAATTTATGAATATCTTCGTGAACTTTGTTGTATTTTATTATTCAAACTGTGAAAGGATTTTTTTATGTGCTCGCAATGCAATTTGTTATAAGATAAAGATTTCAGTCAGTTCATTTATTATGTGTGTTATTGCTATTTTTCAATCTCAAATGAATCTAACCAACTACTGATTGAAACAAGGAAAAAATATCGGTTAATAAACTTGCTACAATAAAGCTGGGTCACGCTTGAAATAATATGTTAAATATTGGATCTTGTAAATGAATAGAATACACAGCTGCAAATTATCTGAGTGACAAGTTTGTTACTTGAGTTATTGATTTAAATCACCATTCATAAAATTTTCACTTGTTACGAATATGCTGAAAAGTTACAGCTAGAAATTGATTACAGCTTATCTCTGTGCAGATACATAAAGAAAATAATAATTAATCGCGATAAAAAATATATATGCTCATTAGGAAATATAAAAGTCAGACATATATATCCGTAAACGATGGGAATATTTTATGAGTCGATCGCTAGTATTGACTATAAAAATCATAATTTCAACTTGTATTGCATAAGCTGTATTGTTATTTCAGAAAATACTGTATTAATAATAAATAAATTAATAATCATAATCAATCGTGATTATAAGTACAATTCTCTGATTCCCTAATCGCGCCCAATAAGTAATATAATGCATTTAAGGTGTTAGTTGATTTCTTCAAGAGCACAACTTCAGAATGATCAACATTAAAATATTTATTTTTTCCTTAAAAATTGCTTCTATTTCTAATATAGACTTTCTATTTTATGTAATTTTTCAAAAGTACGAAGACTTGTCAGTAACGTAATTAGATTAAATTTAAATAGACATTTTTTTAAGAGTGTGCTTTACATAATTCTTGCACAAATATTATTTTTTGCGAAGAAAAATATTAAATTTGTTTCAACCTATGAGATTATGCATAAAATTTATTAAAAAAACATTAAGTATAACGTTTTTCGATACTTACGTGAACTATAATTTAACTGCTAGTAAAAGCTGACAACTTAGTATTAACTAATGAATGGTCTGAGAAAAGATAAGACATAGTTTTATGCAACACTTTTAATTAATGTCAAATGACAATTGAAACTACGTTCACTAACTAACGATTCACTTTCTGATTTTTATGAAATCCAATTATCAACGTTACATATTATCGCATTATATACGTACTTATAATTCATATTAAAACATTATCATTGCAATTTTATCCTTAAAAGAAATGTATGTTAAAAACAAAAATAAATTCAAATTTAGTTAAGTTTTAAAGTATTACTTTCTCATTCGCGTTATTTTGTAACATCAAGTAAAAATTACTGAACCGAATATATTTCCTTCCTTCATAAAAGTAACCTTATACATGAAATCAATCTCTAACTTCCTCTTGATAATTTTTTCTTTTTATAAATTTTATTATAATTTATATACATTATACTTATATAAAATTATACGATAGAAATTCGAGTTGTGTGTGTAATATATTAAAAAATCGGCAACTAATGCTTATTACATATGTAATTATAAGTTTAGTCATTTGCGAACAAAATTTTTTATTCAGCGTTAAAAATTAATATTGTAGCAGAGGCATATGTTTAAAGCTTTAAATAGGAAATGATTCCATAATAGTTCACATTATTTAAAAAAAATTATATGTGAAAGGCATTCTATAGTGTGTTGCTATATTTATATAGCGTCAGTAAAAATTTAAAATTTTAAATAAGAATTCGATATGAATGTGAGGAAATAGAAATTTATTACACAATTAATATTACATGTCTAAACGAAAACTTTAATTAGAGTTACGAGGTGTCACAAGGATAAATTTCTTTTATAAAAAATACAAATCATTTACTTGTAAAATCTTAAATTAATAAAATATAGTAAATCAATTTAGTGTTCAATATAAAATATGTTTTTTAAATTTGTTTTTGAAAATAATCAACCTTTACCTATCACATGAGCTTACTCTTTGAATTTTCATTCATTTTATAGAAAAATTAAAAAAAAAAAAAAACTTAATGGACTGTTTAATCTTGTGAGTGAGATGTTTTTCATACAAACTTTCAAGTTTCTACTGCTTTTTTACATCACTAATAGAGAAGACTGTTGTCCATTTTTTTTCGATTTCTAAAATGCTATTATAAAATGTACGAGTTGTTATGGGAAAAGGCCTTTTTCAAACCTGCATATTTTTATACAGCTATGTCACGTTTTAGAAATTAATACAAGATTCTTTTAATTTCAATAAAATTGTTCATTATAAACTTTTTTAATTAAATCCTTAACTTTAATAATGTTTAATTTAGTTTAATAAAAAGTTTCTTTAACTACTACTGACAGAATTAGATTCTTTTTTATATATTCCTTTAAAAAATATTTTTAAAAAATATATTCATAATAAAAAAAATTATATGAAATTAAAATAATTAAAGGTAAATAATTTTTTTTTTAATACAAATTGAAGGCTTAATAAATATAGAATTTCTACAATCAATTCATAAATTATAATGGTTGTAATAATTTATTATTCTAATTTTGTGTCTATTATGTATTTTTTAATTAAATAAGAGGTATTGCAATTTTAAAAATACTAATTTTTTGTAAAACAAACAAACAATTCTTTTAAAATTAAAAAAATTCATCATCTTAATTATTAAACATTAATCATCTATCCGTATTATAATTAGTGCTTACTGCTCATATAAAAATTATAATAATATTTTTATGAATTTTTTAAATAAAATAACTCGAGCCTTTGAGAAAATAAATCAAAATAAGAAGAAAAGAATATTAAACCCGATAGAATTTTAAGTTGTGATGCAATAAAAATTAAAAGCACTTTTTAATATATTGATTTTTTTATTCATTCAAAAACTTGAAGTCATTAAAAATTATAAAACAATAATATAATATAATAAAAGTTTTTGTCACTCCATTGATTTGCTTTTGAAAGAGAAATGAGGAAGCATGTAGCGATGATAAGAAATTTGTAGATAATATTTTACGAACATGATTAATGAATATATGCATTTTGTATATCGAGGCAATGAAATGTTTCTGGCGGCAACTTGTAATTAAAAGTGTGAAATGGAATCTGATAGTATTCTATGTTCGACATGTATTTTCTAGCTAACAATTTGAAAGGGATACAATATCATTTTATGAAATTCGTTTTTATTTTCTACCCTGAATTTCGACCTAATTTTTTTTATTTATTTTTGTTTCAATTGAATATTTTTGTAAATAATATTGGTGGAATTTCATCGTTTGATCAGGCCTCACAATCCAATAAATTGAGTTAACATTCATATATTGGATATATTATATTTCATAAAATAAAATTTCATCTAATCATTGGTATCATTACATATGAATCCTTTATGCTCGATTCAATTCACAAAATAGTCAAACTTTATTTACAGTTTAAATATCATGAAGGAATAAATAATATATTACACCAGCATTCAATAGTTTGTATTTCTACAAATTTATTTCAATTAAAATACACATTTTTTGTACTATTGTTATTTAATAATATTTTAATATGCATTATATATTTTAATATGCAATGATTACATAATTTTATCTTTTAAAAGAATATAAGAATATAAGGAGTGGTCATACAACTTTATTTATAAATAATTTATGAGAATGGTCATATGAAATTCATTCCGGTCATTATAAAAATTCTTTGATTAAATATACACTTTTTTTTCAGAAATAATTAATACACAAAAATAAATTTGTATATATTTAGAACGTAAATTTTTGTATTAATGTATGTAAATGCTGTTATTTTAATATTATTATTAAAAAAGTAAGATAAGTAAGATAATTTAAAAATATATCTAATTTTAATATAAACTTATTTAATATAACAAAATAACAAACATTATTTTTATGTTTTTATTTTTAAAGTATATGTTACGTTAAGTATACAAATTGTTACAGTAATTTTGTTTATTTCAAGATTATAAAAGATATTTAAACATCTGATATTTAATTATTTATTTTTTTATTAAATTTTATTTATTTAGCCAAAGCAGTGGATAAGTATATTAGTTTTGAAAGATAATACCTATTAAAATTATTTGATTCCTATTTATCAGCTAAGGAGAAACATTATAAGATAATGATTTTTAGTTCATAATCTGAAAAAAATTGAATTCATTATGTAGATTGATGGCGATATGTGTAGGTACATAAATGGTGTTATAATTATTTTTTAATTGACCGTACTTATGAGCACGAATTTGAATGGATTATCAATTTAGAAAATTGATTACAATATGACGATTAAGGTTTATTTCAATTTGTATATTTCTTGCATATTTTAGACTGATACAAGTAATAAAATGTGTATTAAATATTGTTTGCGTAATTAATATGAAGAGTAATAGAATGAAGAGCAAGCATTGCCGTTGTCGTTGAAATTCTCGAGCTGACAGTGGATAAATGATTCATTTATTAATTTATTTACCAAGCATTCTTGAAGAACAATTAATGAATAAAACGCAACATATGAACCACCGAGAATTGATGTGATTTCTGGAGAAAAGTATCCTGAGGTGAGCAGAAGAGGATATAAGAGCATTCGTTCAGAAAACATAACCGGGAAATCAGGCGTGAAACGACGACATCGCTTTCCATTTGGCTGGGCATCGGCCGAGCGGTCCATAGATATTCGATCTCCGGACGATCCCCAATCTCGTTTTCGGAAACGCCCAGAAAATCACCTGCGAAAGGGTAACGAGGCGCGTTTTCACTCGGTCCAACCGACTCCCGAACTCGCGCCTCGAGTAAAAGCGAGAGCGAGCGAGTCACGGGCGTTTGCGCTTCGATTCCTTCCGTCCGATTGACTTAACGGCCATCACAATGAAAATTAATAGATGAAGGACGATCCCCATCCCCATCCCCATCCCCATCCTCGTGTCCAGGGTGCAAAGATCCTCGTTTTATCGCGATTTTAACGACGCGTGCCCGAGTCTTCGTTCCGGTGGTGGGAGATCCACTCGCGAGGGCGCCTGCGCACGAGGATTCTCCCAGTCACGCGTCACGGGCTGCTGGACGCTTTGGCGATTTTCGGTAAGTCGAGTACGGATCTAGTGTGCAGTCCACTCGTTTGGTCTTCCCCCTTCCCCTCGCTTTTCCCTCTCGTCGAACCATCACTTTTCCCCTTTTCCGAGGCAACTGCGTTTTTGAGTGTCTTTCATCGGTCAAAAGGTCTCGCCATAAGTCTCATCCGATCGAAAAGACGTGTGGCGTGTTCCGCTCCACGTCCCATCCCCCTAGATATCACGTTGAAATCTGAAATTGAGAGGGAACTTGCGTCGCTCCTTTCCAATTGCTAATAATATGCCGAATAAAATTGAATTTCGATATAGGTTTTGATAAAAGTTACCCATTATCATTGTACTCCATGAACATTACCATAATGGCTTCAAAAGTTTTATTAAAAATAGTTCAGTAATTTTCTCAATATTCATAACATAATTATTGGTTGTTTTAAAAAAAGGTGAAATCAATTTTCAAATTTGGTGCAGTGGTTAGAGCTTCAATTGAATCCGATAAGCAATTAATTAATTAATTCGGACTCGAAAGACAATCGAGAATTTATTTACTCGCGATTGAAAATGCAAAAAATTTTGTTCTAAATTACAGAGTAAAACGAATAATATTAATGCATGATTAATTAATACACTAATTAGAAACTCGACAGACATTGTAGACTTTGTAGCCGGTAAAGTTTCAGAATGGGGGCATTATTTTGCCTATTCCAATTACCAAACTTTCTACTGCGTTTTACAGATATCAGATTCAATTTGTCTGGAAAAATTGCCGAACACCAAAGTTCTCCGATTGAACGTAGCTAAAGATCCTTGTAGGAGATGTTGGAAAAATTGCTCTTTATGTAAACCATGTAGCTGGAGGGCAAAGTTGATCGACTCGGGAAAGCAATTGGTTCAAGAGCAGGTTATTGTTGATTTTCGCCGGCTTTGCATCCAAATCGAAATGCAATTCGCCAAGACGTTCGCATTTAAAATAGGCGCGCGGTACAAAAGAAACGGGGGGGGTGAGGGGGAGGAGGGGAGGCGAGGCGAGGGAGGGAAATAAAAAGGCTCCTTCGAGAATTCAGGAGGGCGGCGGAGTTAACGGCGGAGTTAACGGCGGAGTAACCGAACGGCTCACGCGGAAGTCTTCCCTCCCCTCGCCCCTCGCCCCTCTCCCCCTTTCCCGCCAACTGCTTATTATCGCATCTGTTTTAAGTGTGACGTTTCTCCGGGTGCCCACGAATTAGTGATCCATTCGGCCAGTAGTTCCTGCTCGCGGCCCTCGTTTGGGCGGGCCTTTCAGTTTTCCTGCTGATTACCTTTTACTTTCGAACTTTGCTACTCCCGCTGCGGCGTTTAACTTTTTTGGTCCGGCTAATTGTTACTCTGGCCTTTTATAGCTTCATTAAGTGCGACTTTAACTAAATCGTGCGACTTTATCTCCTGTTTTTGTTCCGTCCCGTGTCTCCTCCCTCCCTCCCCCTCCCTCTCCCTCCTGCTCCTCCCTGCCGGCCGTGCAATAACCCAACGCATGGACAGCATTTTTACGCACTTTGGAACAGCTTCACTCGCCTCGACCACTCCACTCTGTATATTTCCAGCAAGTCGATAGCTTTTTAAACTTGTCTCGTTTCGCGCAATTGTACTGCTTCCATTCCTCTTCTTTTATCATTTTTATCGCGTTTTGTGATATAAAACATTCCGTATTCGCCAAGTTTGACCGTTTCACTTTGTTAAGTTAATGGTCTTGCTATTTATGGTCTTCAATGCACCGATCATTATTTAGCATTTAAGTCTTAACAAATAACTGTGGTTAATCTCTTTATCAATGTATATTGTACTATAAAATTATGTTACGAAGAAATTTTTACAACAAATACTGTAATTCTTACTATTTATGGCTAAAGTAAAAACGCAATGTTATAACGGGTGTGCATTAAATTAATTAATACACTTATTGGTAAGTGAGTTTTTTATCCGTTTCATTAATGCTCGCTTTAATAAGATTTTGATTAAGCAATAATAAACCTTAACAGTTCCCGGTATTATATTAAAAGAAAAAACTACTAATGCACTGATAAAAATGAATGTCAATGTAAATAACATAAAAACTTTATAATTTTAAGAGGTTCGTAAAAAATACAAGCTTAAGAACGTCCAAAAGCAAAAAGTAGTCGAATTTCAGTCCGAAATAGCTGGAATTCATCTATTCGGGATTCGGAAGTATCCAATCCAGCCATGAAAATATCATAAAAATCTAATACAGACACAACATGACCAATGTATGATTGACAGATGAAAGTAAAAAATAAAGCGGGGAAAGGGTGTAACGTAACTCGGGAAATTCGAACGGAGGCAGATTTTGATTTTACGTACGGCTACGTTTCATATTCATGGAGCACGGTATTAGATTTATGTGTGTAGCGGTTTCCTCACCTCTAATTAAATTTTCCACTTTTCCCTGTTGACACGCGTACATTCGCGAGGATTAAGCGGCCCGATTTATGCCGCTTTTCGTAGTCTATACGAGACGTACAAACGCAACCGTACATACGTACAAGAGCGAATGCATTATTATGATTATTAGACAATCACTGTGTCGATTGTGAGGCAGCCCGAAGAAAAATTCTTTTCATTTAAATTGGTATATTAAATATATCGAGTTTCCAAGTAAATCAGATAAAGGATTTTCATGTGGCCAAGAGGTGCACAGGGTGTCAAGACATTAAATTGTGTAAAATCGTTCATTGTTTTGTCTTTATTGCGAATAAAAATTAAGCACCTTTAAATATTTTATTTAAAAACTTTAAATTTGCTTAAGCACAACGATAATGAATTTATTTTATAGCGTCGTGTTTCTTTTGAGAATGCCGCATAAGAAAAAGACACAAAACACGAGGATTGTAAATATTAATAAAAACTTCTACGGGTAATTGCAAATTAAATTTATTATAAAATTTTCATTCGATTTTAATTTAAGTTTTTATTGATTTTATTGCGCAAACTGGTATTTAAGAAAAAAGATTCACCAAGGAATATTTGAATAATAATAGAGCGCAGGATCGAGGATAGCAGCACTCGGGTCTCGTGGAATCTTATTTTCCATCGAGCCCACAGACTGGGACGAGCCGAGATAAGCTCGATAACCGGGATAATAACGCCTTCCCCCGACGGCACCGGCAACTTTATAAATTTCGCGTCGACCCCCCTTCCCCTCCCCCATCCCCCCTCGCCAACGCCATCGCCAACGCCAACGCCAGCGTCTATCCTTGAACCTCGCGCGCCTCGCCTCGAGTAATGTCGCGTGGTTCTCGCACAACCGGTTAAATCGACTCGTAAAGTCCGACGGCCTTCGGCGTAATGTTCCCCTGGTGCTCGGGGCCCCGACTACTTAAGGCCCCGACGGTGTCGTGGAGTAATTGCCGGCGAGGAGTTGAGTTACCCAGGCAAAACCGAAACGCGTGTTCACCCCCACTCCACTTGCGCGATCCCGAGGAAAGTCCCAGTCGGCGAGGTTTTCCCCTCGCCCCGACTCGCCTCGCCTCGGATTTTTACGGGAGCGCGGCGGGATTGTGCTCTTGGCTGCTGGATCCCCAACTCGCTCACCGCAGACGCGTGAAAATGAATTTTCCAGGTTTCCGCTCTTACGCGCTCACGGATGAAAATCGGTGTCGGCGTCAACGCTCGTCGGAAATGTTGACATCTGCAAAGCTGCGCCGAAGAATCCGGTGTCTTTCCCAACTTAACTCTCGCTCGCGTTTCGCACAATTGCTAATCTCAAATTTACGAATATCACGAATTCTCTAAACTCGGAATTTTCTTTACTTTTACCTTTTGTCGAAGCAAACTATCTGGAAATTGAATGTAAAACACATAAAAACTTTGATGCTTAAAGCCAAACAACAGTCATTCTTTTAAGTATATCAGCTCTCTTGTTAAGTAATCGTTCTTTTTTAATTTACAAATATTTATTAAGCATTAAGTTTTTGGACAACTCATAATCACATTTAGATATGATAGGTATTTCATTTTTTATCTGCGAATTTCTATGTATAATAAAGAATTTATTTATGCGCACACAATTTCTAGAGTTTTAGAAGTGAAAAGTAAATATTCATGGTTCGTTAATAAATAAAGTTGTAAAAGAAACTACAAATTCAACTGTATTATTTATAAATTATTCTCAGTTTAATGTATATTACTTTTGGTTCATAACACGTATAAAAAATAATTATTTATTCAAATATTTAATGTTTAATGTTATATAAATTGAGCATTTAGCGTGTATTCTAAATGATAATGTTAGAAAATATTTTAATCTACGAATCAGCTAGCTTTATCAATTAAAATCTTGTAGGAAATAAAATAGTTTTTTAAAAATATATTATAACCTAGCTCTAACATTCAAATGTAGTATGAAGCAAAATAAATGCACCAAGAGTTTATTTTATAACTTATTATTATATGTTATAAATTATCAAAAACATACATTACCATTCATAAATATTTGACTAATTTTACTCTGATTTATATTAAGTAAATTCGTAATTATTTTTTCTTCACTTGTAAAATTGCAGTTTTTCTTTTTTTTTAAATGTATAATTACATTAAATCATATACATTTATTAATCTATTTGATTTTAATAGTACTTTTGCAGAACTTGGTTGTTTTAAATAATTACTAGTAATTTATGTTTAAATAGCTTATAATTTAGAGGTTGCTGCAATATATTTATTTAGAAGTATATTAAAAAAAAAAAAAATTATAGTTCAATTTTACAGGAATTTTATTTAAAATGAGTTGTATTCAGCGATTGCGTACAATTGATTTAAATATATTCTTTTAATTTTTAATTTAAAAAAACTGCAATTCAAATAATTAAATGATAATCTTTAAATTTTCACTTTTATCTTTTATAAAATTAAATTATTTTAAATAAAAATTCTGCTTGAGAATATTGTGGTTTTAAAAAATAGAAATTAAAATTACATGGAAGGGTTGAATTTTATAATCTATTGATCTAACGAGTAACACGAGGAATGAAAATAAACTCCACTAAAATCTGATAATACGAATTATTATATTATGAATAATGTTATAATTTGTAGGATCAATGAAATCGAGTCAAGTTAAATAAAATTTTCGCAAAAAATAACTATTTTTTCAAAATTTATAATTTTTTGACATATTATTTGTTTGTTTGTTTTTTTTTTTTTATTTTATTTTATAATTGATCAGTCTATTACATGCAGTCTAATGAATCGTTTCTTAGGAAAGGGATTACGGGGATAAATTGCCAATTATCACGACATACGACGACATACGACATAGTGTCCAGGTGGCCAATTTGGCCCAGGAACTAAAAGCACCTGGAGCGAACGGTATACTCGTATTTATTGTCCTTTTCACGCTTCGAGTCACAAGCGTAGAAGATGCAAACTCTTCCGTCCTCCTCGTAGAAGGTGAATCGACGTTTCGTGGGGGTGCAGGCCTCGTCGTTGAACTTTGAGTACTCGCCGTAGGTGCCGGTGGCGTCGAACTTGGTCAGTCGGAACTCCTGGTTCGGGCAGTTCTCGTAGTCCCGGCTCGCGCAGTAGGACGAGAGCAGGAGCAACCCGCCTTCCTGGAGGTTGTAGGCCGCGAGGTATCTGGTCTCGTACCCGAACTCTATGGTCCTGTTGAATTTGTTATTGAGCTTCGAGTCGAACTGCAGGCAAGTGGCCTCCTTCTCCCTGCTGTCCAAGATGTAGCAGATCGAAAACACGTCTGCAAAGATTTCGAGATCAGATGCTGATGACCAAGAAATTCCCCTCTCGTAAACACCTCTCGGGGATTGAACCATTCATTGGATTCAGGGGAAAACGCTTATCGAAGTACAGAAAATCACGAGAAAAAAAATTGACTATCGTGACTTTTTATTCATTATCTCCTTAATGAAGAAGAAATTTAAAATCTTCCTACCTTCGTATTTTCTTTATTGAATTACCTTAAAGCTGCACGCTTAAAGTGATTCAATTTTATTTACGCTTGGCTGTAGTTATTTTTCCGACTTGTCAATTTACGAGTTACATGTAAATATGGATTACTTCTGCTTCGATCGGTACATTTTAAACAACTCGCGCCACCCCTACTTACCATAATTCGTGGCCATACTGAGGAGCTTAAATTTCCTGTTGTACTCGTTGTTTATGGTGTTTATGAGACTACCACTCGGAGTTAAAGAGAGTAAGCTGCACTTATCCTCACTCTTCAAAATAGAATAGTAGCCTTCCTCGTAAGCTGGGGCGAGGTACACTAATTTTGTACTCGGGGTGTAGTCCGGTAATATGAATGCTGTGGGCTTTTCAAAAGCCTGCTTCCCGTAATTGTAAACACGCTTGCAAATATATGAGCCGCAGTCGTCTTTGCCATTAAACGAAAAGAAGTCGAAGCAGTTCCTGTTCCTAGAAAGTTTTATCAGTCAATTTTAAAAAATTGTCAAGACATTTCTGCAAGACAAAATTTAAAACCAATGATCCAAGAGAGGCAGGTGTGGCCAATTAATTACACGTGGCTAATCAAAGAAGAAGAATGATCTTTTGGGGAGACAAAAGCAACTTGTTGTTCAAAATTTAGAATTTCGTTTAAACAATAAAACATTGTCGAGGTAGGCTCAAAAATAGTTTAACTTTCAATTGAAAATCAATTTTTTTTTTTACTTTGACATAAATCTACGCGCAAATAGATATTGCTTTTGGATTCGAAAGGATCGAAAGCTTTTAATAGATTTTAGGAGATGAAAAACATTATCGCGTCAGTACATACCATGGGTGGAAAACGAGGAAACTACCCCCGTATTTGAAATAGTCATATCCTTTAAGAATTTCACTCCTGGAGTATTGACAGTCTGTCATGTTGATAATAAAGAACTCAATCGAGTTTTTGGATATGTCATCGTAAGTCTTGACGATCTGGAAGACCTCGTATCCGGTATCCGAAGATTGCAGCCTAATGTAGTAAGTAGCGGGGTCGTATCCGAAAGCTGGGAAGGAGCACGTCTTCCTGGTGTCGGCGTTGAAGGACAGCCTCTCGATGAAGGCGTCGTACTTGTAGTTGGGGGTCGTGCTCGCCCGGAAGCTGAGCTTCGTCGGGTAGTTGGTGGAGAGGAGGTAAAAGTTTTCGTAGTCTTCCTTGTTGTCGGCGCGTATTCTTTGGAAGTAGTTCACGTCTTCGAAGGGCGAGTACTTGTTGAGTTCATTCAGGGGCGCCTTCAGTTCATCGGCCCATGTGACCTGCAGCAGCAGGAAAATGGCCGGCAGTCCCTTTACTGGTAGCATCCTGATCGTACGCTAAAGAATTCCAATTCAAAGAAAATACTTTTCAGCTGCCTTGGTTTTTCTTTTTTACGGTTGGTCAGGATATTTTTTTACAGCACATTGTGTTTAATATGGATATTATGACAAAAAATAATAACTTGATAATTTAATAAAGAAACGCAGTTTTTAGGAGAACCGTTTAAATATTGTTTTAAAATTTTAACACTTTAGTTTTATCACGCGGTGAAAAATGAACTAAGATTTTATATTTTTATTAAGAAACAGGTAAATAATAAATTAAAAGTTTTCATTTAAAATCCAAAGTAATATGAACAAAAGAGAACATTGATCCATTAAATTATTTGATGCAATTTGTGTTTTTAATTAGCAATAGATAAAACAAATTTAATTTTTTACAATATATTATTGAAAAAGTATATATTATTTTTGTTTTTCTTTATTTAAAAGTTATTGGCATTTTTAATTAAATGTAAATTACTAAATCAAATGCATTTGGTCGAATAAAATTATCTTGCAACTTTCATTGTACACAATTATTTTACATATAATACTCATGATTTACGTATATTAATTTAAAGAGTTTCATCTTCCATTAATATTAAACAAATAGTTAAGGAAATATTGTTCACAACATTAATTTAAGTAATAAAACATGAAAAAGAAAATAAAAAATTTAACGATTGTTAGTTTGAAGTTTAAATTAATAAAATATTGGGTATTTATAATTAAATTACTGGAATATTTGAAAATTGATTTAAATACTTTTTAAAATTATAAAACGTTTCCAGTATTTTATTTATATTAAATAACAAGTTGAGATTTATATCATAAAAACAAAAATTATCGCAATGAGTTATTGTTAATTTTTGATTAATATTCTTAATATATATATATATAATGTTTATGAAACAAGAGATTGCTTACAAAAATGGTTAAAATTAAAGAAAAAAATCGAATATTACGACAATTGTACAATTATAAATAATACAATAGTGAGTACTGATAAATGCATTAAAAGGCATATTGTATTGAAAGTACATCAGAATTTAATATTTTTATTTATCATCGAGTGTATGTGTTGTGTACTTTCGAAGTAAGTAGATTTTAAAGGTTGATTGTTAGAAAACGTTACGTGTTTTGTGATCAGCGTCTTTCACTACAAAATTCATTGTTCCGTGTATGAATGTCGTCAATTTATAAGATAAAAATGAGCCGTGATTTAATTAAGTTTGAAAGAATTAGATCATTGTGTTCCATTAAATAAGTACTTTAAGTATTCGTAGCTAAAAAATTATAAAAATTATTATTGAGGCACTGGGGGCTTTGAATTTGAAGTAAGTAAACAATCTGTTTTTCAGTAATAAATATTGTTATAACTTTTGGCATAATTCAACCTTATTTAACAAAATCAAAAACAAATTAAAACTTACATAAAGCACTATCAAAACCGTAATTATTATAATGGCTTGTTTTCACGTGCGCGTATAAAGTTCCTTCGGATGCTGCTTTACATTTACGCTCTTGAACTCCGAGCACCTGCTTTTATGCAGATCCTCTGTATTAGTTTTTAAAAATTATCTACGTAAGACCGGTTTCATTAAATGACCGAGACGACTCCGAGAAGTTCCGATCTTCATTTTTCAAACATCATCTCTCCCTCATTTTTCTTGTAGTTACATTTGAAAAAATACTTTCCGCACCTCCATTTGTGTTTTGACCGTAATTAAAATTTATTTTTTTACACGAAATAATAATGAATATAGAAATTTATTGTAACTCATACATTACTTAGTTTTATTAAAACCTTAAGACTGCATGCTTAACTTTTCCTCTGGAATGACGTCAGCGCACTTTATCGCAATCAGATTTATCTTATTTAAAATAAAACTAACACGCTGCGCTTTACACCATCGTTTTGTGTATACTTTATTAAGCCGATTTAAGAAGTTTATTATTTTGATTTTTCAACAGTTTATTCTGTTTTATATTATTATTCCTGCTAGGATCAAGTTTACTTATTATTTATTCATTTTTAAATGATTAAAAATTAACATTTTTATAATTAATGTATATGCTATGTTCTCTTTAAACCAGTTTTCTTAATGGTACAATAATTTAGTGGCAAATTATTTTTCAAAAAGAGGCCCTTTGAATTGTTGTACAAAAATAAAAAAATTAATCAGAATGTATAAAAGATCTATTTATCAATCATGGTGAGCAAAATAAAATCAATAATATTTCAATACTTTGATTTGATTTCTATTATTCTATATATTATTTTTATATGGGTTTTATAAGTTTTATTTTTAAAAATTACTCGCAATAGAAACATCATCCAATTAAAAAAAAGTTTTAAAACTACGAATGTACATAATTGATAATTTCTTTCAGAGTATTTTTTGTTCACATTATAAACTTTTTTTTAAAGGTAATTTAAGTTTTTTCATTCTTAAAAATTGAATAATTATCCTTGGATTTTTAATTTCAAGTTTTAATAATTTAATGGACTCAAATGTGATATTAATACTGTTTTCGAGTAAAACAAAATTATTATTTTAATAACAAATTATTTTAATCTTTACTTAATAAGCATTATGTAATTTATTTAAAAATTTTATGAATGTAAATTTAATTATTTTAATATTTGATTATCTTTTATTTAATGAAATCAATACATTTATTTATTACTGTATCTATTATTCAAAATAATTGTTTTGCTAAAATAATATTTTGTTACATATTATTGAGAAATTTATAATGTAATTTGTAAATTCTTTATCAGGAAAAAAAGTTTTTTAATAATCTCAATTTAATATTATAATAAATAATAAAACTTTTTTTCCAAAATGAAGTTAATGTATTTTTTAATACATTAATAATTTAATCAAATAAAAGCTCTACCGAAAATAATAATTTTGTCTACTATAATAATAATTTGATTTTTGTACTTCTCCTGTAATAGTGTAGAAAGTGTGTACTGTATGTAATAGTTTTTACAGATATGAATTATCTCGGAATTTATAATTAATGCAAATTAAAGATGGCAGCCATAAAATTAAAATTGAACAAAAAGTTGGTCAATTTAATTAATAATAACAAGAAATAAAAAATCAAAAATTATATTTGAGTGAACTTTAAACATTGAGTAAATCGTTTTTTCAGACAGACAGAGAAAACAAAATGGTGCGAGATTAAAGACAGGGAAAAATGAAAGATGAATTTTGGGATGTAGGGAATTGTCGAATAGGATACGCGAAAAGGAATCATTAAAATCAATAATGGACGCGGGCAAATTCACGTCGAATACTTATTTACGTAATCCAATGCACTCGAAACACGAACATTCAAGTAAATTCGAAATGCATGGCACGAAAATGTAACACGATTGCGTCTCTTCTTCTCGAGGGAGAATCCCGATATTTATCCAAAGCCATAGCTTTTGTATTTCGACTGCGTATCGATTGGGTGAGAGAAAAGAAAGGCACTGGTGAGTGAATATTATATATCTTCACAAAGGAGAGATGGAGCGAGACAGAGAATAGAGGAAGTTTGAAGAAATTCTGTACGAATGATTAAACTGGACAGTGTGTGTATCTCAATTCTATATGTCTTTCGGTTAAAACTAGTTAATAATTTTATATCGATATTTTAGAAAAGAATCTTAAAAGAGTTTGAATTTTTTCTAACTCGTTTAAGATTCATGATTATCAAAATTTCATTTATTATTAACTGATTTTCTACAATTTTTTAATGTTAAATTTTTTTTTTAGTTCCTTTAAAATATTTAATGAAATAAAAAAATGCGAACAATAACATACATATTTAATCACATTTTTTAGAAAAGAAACAATAAAGCTAGGTACGAAAATTAATCTTTTGTAGCAAAAAATCCAGAGATTAAATTGGATATGTTTTTCAGTTTCAATAATCTACAGCTACATAAACCGTGAGAGCTTCGAGACTTGCAGAGAATGATGCGCCACCTAGCGTACGATTGTCCATTTGGTTCCGACACGATAAAAGTATTCATTATGGGTTCGATCTAATAAGTTCAATCTAATAGTTACATATAACATTCCAATTATAAGCTTTAACTTATTGTGACATATCGTAATATATTTGTAAAATAATATATGACAGTAAGTAATAATCCAGCACCAGTATTTTTATTTTTTTAACTTTCCATTTCAAACCTTTAGATATTAATGTCTTTCATGTAATACTTTAATGCTCCTTGTACCTCATATCAATAGATATAAAAATAAATAAATAAATGTATAATAATAGGATTTATATAAAAAAAAGTTAAATAATTTAAATATAATTTTGCATGAACAAAAAAATTTTAATATTTGAAATCTTTTTGTAATTTAATATAATTTCGTACAAAATTGATATTATTATACTTTACTTTAAATATACTGAATTATTTGCTTTATATTACAGTTTATCCTCCTTATATTTAAGTACAGTAAATTATAATTAAAACGTGAACTTGTTAATAATCTGAGATAATAAAATTTACGCACACAATATTTCGTGCTTGGTAGATGAAAATTTAAAAATTTAATACGTACAAGAGATGGTAGAAAATTTTATTTATTATTACGCATTTTTAGCATAGAAATTAAATAAAATTAAAAGGAAATTGGATTAAATATTGATCATAGAATACAATTAGAAACTTAATTTTTTTATGTTGGTGATTTAAATATATTGTGCTGTTAGGCTAAAAAGTTAAGAATAAAGATAAATTGAAGCCAATTATCAATAGCTGCTGTGATTATGAAATTTTGGGTTAAAGTATTTACTTATTAAGAAAGAAAAAGGAGAGAAAAAAAGAAAAAAAATTGTAAAAATTGCAAAGTGTAACATGAAAACAAAAAGGAGGAAATCCCTATTGTTCTTATTTAAAAGATCTCATTTATCCTCGGGACTCTGGCAATGGAAAGAGAAAAATGAGAATCCATAATGCAGGATATTAAAGTCAATAGATAGCCTTTTGGGTTGTAGACAGCGAAAGAAAGTAAGTAATTCGATGTCAAAGTGCATTTGTATGCACGCAGTGCCTCTTTCGTAATAAATCCGCGATCCGGAACAAGATGGCTCACGAACTTTACGCTGCTCCTTTCGACTCTGCGCACATTTTTGTTTTTCTTTGGTGTACGATCTTTACGTGCGTGCGTGTGTGCGCGTGTAAATGCATGTGCACGTGTTTATACGTACGCACGATTGATCATGAATCATGCATTATTCGTGTTTGGTAACGCGTGAGAACATAGATGCGCGATTTTTTCCCCTCCCTGCGCCGATAAATTGATAGTCAATTTTTTTATGCGGTGGGAAAATAAAAGCGTGCCTTTTTTTCTTATATTCTTTCTTTCTTTAAACTGCCAGCAGTTACTTGAAAATGGTGGCGCCAATTATTATCAAATTAATAAATTGCATAAGCATTTATTTGCGCAGCTTGTACAATAAATTAGTTGATTACACGTTTGATATGAGTTAATATTTAGATGAGAAAGTAAATCCTGTAGATTATAACTAACTTGCTCCAGCTGAGAAATAAATGTTCTTGCGTAAGTATTTATTTATTTTTACAATTTTTTCATAATTAACCTTCGTATTCAATTTGAAATAAAACAGAATGTAATAAAATTCTAAATATCTCGATAAAATAAGTACAACTTATGATTTAAACAGTCAATTGCGGATATATTGTGTGATTTCATAAATTTCTTAAATCGCGTTTAATGCTCATAATAACGCAACTTAAGCTTTCACCCATTTAAACTCTACAACTTCCTTCCCCTTCACAAGCTTCGTTTCGTACAATTTCGAAGTTGTAAATTCTTTCCAATCAATTAATCTTCGATGATATGCGTGTGAATTTAAAGTTTAATTTTTAAAATCATATTTCATTCGCAAATATATTTTTTAATTTACTAATTCTTTGACATTGTTTTTATCACATATATTTTTTGTCGCCAATAATCATAATCAATAAATTCTAATAATTAAACTGAATTTATTATAATTTGAGAAATCTAAACAAATATAGATTTATTTAATCTTAAAAGAATTTTGTTAAGAACGAATTATATAAGATTTGATCGGTCAAATAAAATTTCTTGGCTACATTATAATAAAGAAAAGTATTCTTATTCGATTAGATATTTAAACTAGTCACTTTATAATTTATGAATTAATAAGGATATGAAACTGCATAATTTTTATAACGAAAAACTAAAAAACAATATTTGAAATAATTGGGAATTATTTTTTTCGTAGAACATTTTGAATTATGCATGTAGGTACTGTTGTTGTGTGCATCATTTGTATATAAAGTATTAAAAGTGCAACTAGCATATTTTAGAATTTCAATATTGTATTATTCCATTTAAATTTTACTCACTTAATTTTTGTCTCCAATATTGTTGTCCATAATATGCGTCAAAAAGAAATATCACGTCGTAAACCAAAGGATTCTTATGAAAGAAGCAAAAGATTTTCATGATTATACAAGCAACGAAGCTAATGAACAAGAAACGGAAGAAAAAAGAGAAGAGATAAATATAGATAAAAATAATAAGAGAGACGTCTTGGCTTTGGTAAGGCAAGATCGTTTTACTCTTTTTAAAAAGCCAAGAGCAAAAAAATTTAGAAAAGGATGCATTTATGCAAAAGCAATAAATTCTTCTGTTTTATTCATTTTCTTTCGTATATTGAAAGAAAAGAAAAGAAACGCATTCGAGTACATATTTCTTTTGACAGTAGTCAAAAAATATTTTCCGTGGTTACACAAACTTTTTTGAACCAAAATCATCGGATAAAAAAAATTTTAAAAGTAACGGAAGTTAAAAAAAAAATCAAAATCACTCAAAAATCCAATTTAATACTAGACAATAATTGATAAATACTATATTAATATATTAAATATAAGGAAAAATATGAAATAATGATACATTTATTTTGGAAATACTAGAAAATATTTTTTTGCATTACTTTAAGACAACTTAGTTCTTTTACATCCTAAACAATGAGATCATAAATACAATATATTATACAATAAAGTTTGAAATAAATGTATCACTTAGAATGTATTTTAAGCAAAATTAAAATTTACAAATTTTATAAAGGAATAACTGAAATATCATTTTCTAAAAAAAGTATTTTGAATCAAGAGTGTTTTATTAGCATTATCTCAAGAAACATTTAGTTTCATTTAATTTACAGTATAAAAAAATGAAACAATTTTTTTTTCTAAATATCAAAGAAATATAATAAAATACTATTAAGGAATGGTAAAAATTTTTTCCATTAATATCTGAGAAAGTTTTTTTTTCCCTCAAAAATCCAATACGTTCGGTTTTGCATTGTTCTACGTTTTTCCTTTTTCTTGAATAAAAGTAATAGGAAAAAAATATCACTTCACATTAAAAATACTTTCTTTCGCTGATACGGCAATGTCCACCATGAAAACTCAAATGAATAGATTAAATTTGTGTAAAGTACAAGCCGCCATTCATTAAAATAAATACAGCTTGTCCATTGTCTCATTCCTATTGAAGTTGAAGATGAATGACGCAATGACTTTGCAGAAGTGAAACACAGGGATAAAAAATCCAATCAATTGAACTCTTTTGTTGGACTTCAGTTTTTAGAATTAGCGAAGGATATTTAACAAGTTTAAGTTCGGTTATTTCAGGAAAAAGTTGTTAAACGTTTCAATTAGTTTGAAACAAGAAATAGATGCTAATAAATTCAAGTAGAGTTTTTTATTTACATTTATATTTTTCAATTCACATTATATGATTATGAACAGAATGGTAATTTAATGTATTCATTCGTAAAGAATTCGATTTTGCAAAAACTATTAATAAAAAAAAATTAAATTTGGCTATTGTAAATAATTTCTTTAAAGGCATTTTACTTCAATTTTTTCATCCCAAATAACATTTTTACACTTTTTTTACAATTTTTTAAAATTATTACATTATTCTTTCGATTAATAAAATTTCAACGACTAAGATTATTTTAAAAAAAAGTAATAAATTTTCTTTAATCGAATTATTATTATCGCCGTTTGATTTTATTTTACTAGACTTAAAAAATATTTAGTAACTTTTACTTTAAAAAATTTTTAAAATTATGTATTTGTGAAAGAATAATTTTAGGTATACATGTAAGAAAAAGTTACATATTGCAAATTTTATAAAGTAAACTGTAATGATGTGTATTTTTCAATGATACTTTAGTTTGATGAATAATCTATTTATAAAAAAAATTATTAAAAATGTAAAATAAATTCAAATTATTGTACAGAAAAAGTAGTTGAATTAGTAGCCTTGATAATATTTCATAATGACAAAAAGTATTATCGTTATCGTTAAAATTATTTTACAACGATAAGTGTAGTTAAATAAATGCTGTATACGTAAAAAAAAGTTAAAAAATTTATATTCAATGATATAAAGTAATTTTATATAAAATTTCTATTATTATTTTATGTACAATAGCGTCACAGAAAATATAAAAATAAAAAATAATATACTTAGATTATTTTTCATGGATATAGAATATATGAGAATATTTTTTGTAAATATAAAAAAATAATAAATGTAAATAAACCAATTATATTTTATAAAATTATGGATACAAAAAAAGTTTAAGAAGTTTAGTTCATAAAGATTAAAATAAAGATTTCATTGGATTCAGTTTCAACATTAAGAAAACCGGTCTTGCAGATGATTTTTGAAAAGTAAAGTAAAGTCAGCATAAAACAGTTTCTTCTAGTACTTCATCGTAGAAAAATAGATTCAATGAACAAGAGATTTTAGTATTATATTGATAACTAAAATCAGAAAATATAAATGATTATAATAATTTGATAATTTTCCAGAAACAAATATGTTTGAAATATAAAAAATTGAAAAAAATGTTTTCAATCGAAAAGGTCTTTTAAAAATTTGTTTGTAAGATACAACGTAAACTTAAAGACAAATTATTATTGGTTTAATATAAATTAATATTATTTATAATTAATACAAAATTAATTATAAATAAATAATAATAGATAATTAAATTATCCATAAAAAAATGAGGTGTATGAATATAAAAGAATTATCATTAATCATTATGATGAAATATACTTTATTTTATTAACATAATAAACAACTGTATGTTAATAATTGTAAAATTAAATTTATTGTGTAGAATTTAATTACGTGTTATTTATTACAAAAATTATAAAATCGTTCGATTCATTTTTTTTGATTGAATAGTTACAAAAATATTTAGTTCGTTTTTATCATGATCTTCAGCATTTAATTTAACTATATATTTATGAAACATTTATATTAATTTAATAAATATCTTTTGTTTTTTTTAAATCAACAATTTTATCACATATTGTGCACATGTGATTTAAATTATTGAAATTGTATACAATGAAATAATAGTTTCTTCGTTTGAGATAAAATTTTTTTATTAAGTATATTTATTAGTGATTAATTATTTAAAATTACACATATTTCAATATATATTAAATAAATTTGAGTTGTACGACTAAGATAAGTTTACAATAAAGTTTATGAAAATTTTTTTAAAAATAAATTATTAATTATTCCGAAGCTATAGATTTATTATGGTTTCAAAACATTTCTCTACTTTGTGAATATTCATTTGATTATGAAATCAGTATAAAACAATGGAACTTTGAAGTAAATTTGTATAGCATTCAAAACACACAAGTATTTCCAAAAATTTTCAGTTTTAAAAAGAGAGAAAATAAACATGAACTGTGTGAATAAATTAAATATATAAAAACTATTTAATACTACATTTTAAAATAAAATTTCTAGTTATTGTGTGTAATGATTATTGATTTTTAATCTTAATAATAATAAATTAAGTTAATATAGAGCCTGCAAGTACCATTTGCACAAATCTCAAATTGTTCGAATAAACTATAAAAATCTTGTATTTTTTTTGTATTATAATTCTTGTTTAAACATTGATAATGTTTGGATTGTTTGTTTTTAAATAATCATGCATTTTCCAATACGAACAATGCAAAAAAAGTGAGTCGGAGCTTGAGCATAGATTATCCTGTCTTCGTGAATCATGAATCGACTGAGTCGTCGTTCTTTTCCCGTGGATGCAAACCCTGACAGTTTAGATTGATCCCCCAGGGCCGATCCACGGGTGCCGAGTATGCCAAGATTAATGCATCAGAGTCTCCTGCCCTCCTTGTGGCCCTGCTGTGCCGTCCAAGAGTTTTTCCAAGGGAGTACCGCGAGATTGCCCACATCAACACCTGGGAGTAGCATTTGTCCTCCGACGACCCGGTTTTCCCCTTGAGCAAGGACACCCAGATTTGCCTGCGAGTCCGGACCCCGGGGGCCGTTCTCGAAGTTCTTGTCTCTCGCATGCTCCTTCGAGCGAGAAACCTCAAGCTCTTGTATCGTCTCTGGTAACAGGAAGGGTGTCGAGTTTTGTACACTTGATAACGGACTCAGCCCTTCAAACATCCTGGCATTAGGCATGCATGACATTTCATTGTCGAAGTTCCACTGGTGCAAGGTCACCTACCCGTTCCGCGTCACTCAGGCTGATTTCGGGTGTTTGGAAATCCTACCGACGTCTACTTCCAGGGAAACACCTCGAGATCCTAAGGTCACGAGATCTACAGTCAGACTACTCGCCGAGCAAATAACTATGACGTCTCTCCGAGCTTTTGAATCACTAATCGATTAAGCACTTTGTAAAATTATGTTTTCATGACAACAATTTATTAATGGAACGCTAAAACTGTGTTTTTTAAACTTACTTTCATTCAAACTTTGATGTTTCTCGTGCTCAAGGCTTAAATTTTATACGAGAATCACGCGAACGTCCTCATGAATTTTGTTTAGAAATTAATTTAATATGCAATTTTCATTACTTTACTAGTCTAAAATATATCCATTTATTTTAATTTTGTAATTAATCTTTTGGTTGAAATATAAGTAATGCCCACTTTGTTCGTTTATCTGATTTATAAATAAAACAATATTTTTATAGTGACATATTATTTTACATTAACTATTTGTTTTTTATGTTAAAAATTGGACCAACCCAATTATTTACTATGTTAATTATTTTTTTTTAACACAGCTTTATGTATTAATACACACAAGTTCAAATACCGATTTTCAATTATTTCAATTTTTTATTAATATCAGCACGTAATTAATATGCATCGAATCATATTATACAAATAAAAATTTATTTCAATTGTATATTGATATTAAAAGAACAAATTTATTAAGTTGCAAATGTTAATTAATTTTTTATCGTACATTATAAAATTGATTTGGTGTACTTGTTTTCCATGTTAAATACAGTAATAGAAATCATAACTTTTTCTATTTTTCAAATAATATCTTTAAATAGATAAAATATTGTGAACTAATTTATATTATATTACTTTTTTATATCTAAAAAATGTGTGCTAAGCTGAAAGAGTGCAAATTGATAAGTTTTATGATTTTTCAATTTATCAATTCTTATATTTCAAATAATAAAATATTATAGAGTTCTTACAGAACACGAATAAAATGAAAAGATATATATATTGTTAGAATAAAGTTATTATTAAATATTTATCACTTTAAAGATATATTGATAACTTACAGTAATACATTGATTACTTTACAAATACAGTTAAAAATTTTGATGATTATTTATATTCAATGTAATCTTAATAGTACTCTCGTGAAATAAATATTATTACAAAAATGAAATGATCAAATCAATAAATAACATTACACGTTTTTTTTTTTTTTTTACTTTAATGTACGTGATTATTTATTTGATGCAACTAGATTATTTAAAGAATTGTTTAATGGCCATGAGTAAGGTCTGTTTGCTTTTAAATTTATTTGGGGTAGATCAGTTTATCAGTATGAACAGTATTTGTTTTCGTTCTAACTTTACGTCTGAATTTTTCGCACCAAATAATTTTGAAGTATTGGTTCATTCTCTACGGGCCGCAGCTATTTCTTGAGCAAATATGGCGAGTTTGTGTGCGCAGCATCCGATGGCTCGGTCACGAATGATCTGCAGATCTACGGTGGAACATTTAAGCTGAACTCCTGGAGTTGCAACTACTCTCACGAATACTTTGGTCACTACTTCCTCGACATCAGCCACCCGGAGAAAGTCAGGTGTATATGTGAATGTGTGCTTGCGTGCATGTGGGTGGGTGTATTGCGAATATACAAGAAACACACGCTTGCAATTCTGCACGGACTTGTACATTCCCTTTGCAATGGTTTTGCAATATTTCTCATTCATCGGCACGTAATAAAATAATTATTTTTCAATTTTGAAAGCTTTTTGAAGTCCTTACACTGATTTTAACAGTGTCGAATAAACTTTTTTTAAAAATGTAATTTTAAAAATATGCAAAGTACACGTTTCAGTATTTACTGATTTTCCACCTTTAGGGAGTGCTTAATTTGTTTTTTTAATTTTTCATAGTTCAGTCACCTAACACTGTTGATAATTTTTATCATACGATTGAACGCTCGCTACCCGAATATTAAATAACATATTAATTTGTTTAAAGTCTATTAAAATATTATATATTTATATATTTGCATGTACATAACATCCATGGTATGATTTAATCTTTAGACTTATTTTTTGTGTAACTTTTATCGTTTTAACTATAAAATATGAATGTGTACTTTGAATTACCAGCATTTATTTAAAAATATTTTATGCTTTAAATTGAAATGTATAAAATCTTGTTCACGTGTATAATAATTTTAATATAATTTGAATAAAATTGTTTTTCAATCTTAAATCAACCTCGTATGAATATTATTACTTTTATTATTTTTTTATAAAATGAATAAATTCTTTGATTTTATGCTTCACCTAAAATTATAAGATATTATAAGACATTAATGAACATTTATATATGTGTGTAAATTAATTCTTTGCGGATAAAGGTTCGCTCGCTAGAGAAAATCAGCGTGTGAAGGTAAATTTTCTAAAATGAATATTTAATTTCGAGTTTAGAGAGTAAATATTAAATTTTGCACGTATGATCACAGTTTACCAGACTACACAGACTTATATAACCTAATCTCGGAATTGATTAAGCTCCCGAATAATATAAACACGGAATAACACGGCTTGCGAATTTGTGCAATTCTTGCAACTCAATTAATGCGTTTGCGTACAATAACCGTGTCAAGTTGGATCGTTGGGTGGTCGGTTGGAGAGAGAGAGAGAGAGAGAGAGAGAGAGAGATAAAATAAAAAGAAAAAAGAAAAAGAAAAAAAATCTCCACTCATAAATTTGCAGCGCATCTTCTTATTAATTTAACCGAGTCCACTTTGGTCGAGTTCCTTAGCAGATACGCACAAATTGGCGTGACGTTGGGTGCCACTTACGAATTCGCAAACATCAGCCAGGATTTGCCGGTGCGGAATTTGCGATTCGGTGGGTTTCCTCCGGTGCTCCGAGGCTCGGATCGGGATGCGCTAACCCGGTTCCGACTCAACTCCGTAGATCTAATTACCGCTGGCACTCCGAGTTTCCGGTCGAGATTGCCGATTGCCATGATTATAGTTTTTCCCGGGGCGAAGGGGGAGGGGGGGAGTCGTCGGATGAGTCGGTGATCCGTTGTTTTGCCGGAGTGTCGTCGCATCCTCGATCATCGGGTGCTTGGCACATCCAGAGATTCGATTTATTATCGATTCTATCGAAGCACCCGGAAAATAAAGCCCGGTTGATCGAATTTTTATGCCCTTAAACTGATCCAATTCATTTAGTGCGGTTGTTTATTGTGATCTCATTATTGAGTGCCGATTTAGCCTGAAATTTATAACTCACTTAATGCCCTGCGAATTAATAAACTATTCTTCAAATGTTTCGGCTTTTTAATCGTAAAGGAGAAAAATTAAGATGTCTGGATTTCTGTTTTCTGGTTCTGTAAAATATTTGACATGTTTATTGCATAGTAACCATTGCTAAGAATACTAAAAAAATTTTAACAGATACTGGATAATATATCATTGAAGCATTTACAATACTAGACCAATTTTATAGAGACAATTAAAAACAATTCTTTATAGACCACACGAAATGAGCAATCATTTTCTCTATACGAAGAATAAAAAAAGCAATTAGTTATAAAACAATTCTTGTGAAAAGTTTAATAGCAATAAAGAAAATTTATTTTGCAGTTAATTCAGTTCATCCGAAATAGTTTAGTTTGTCAGCAATTTATTTAACAAAATTTTTTTCTGTAAAAAAATTTTTAACTAATATTATCGCTACTCAAGTAAACAAAACAATTTTTATTTTTATAATTTTCCCTGTGTCAAAACGAAAAAATTAACGTTTGTAATTTATAAAAATACATGTATATTAATATGTAAATGGACTGATGTTTATTAAAAACTTAAAAGTTTTACATAATATTTTATTCTGAATTTAATTTAAATTGCAAATATTAAATAACATTAATAGTATAATATGACAGACCTTTTAATGCTTCTATAAATAAACTAAATTATGCTGAATCAAATTTTTTTTACACATGTCTTAATATTTGAATTTATCATTTAATTATCACGATATTATTTAACAAATAGTATTTTTAATTTTTAATAATCCTATATTAAACTTTTTTGTAAGGTAAAGAAATAAAAAAACAAAATAGAAACAGTTATATTGCTACAGTCAATTAGATTTATTTTACGGAAAACTAGTTTCAATTAAAACAAAAGATATAAAAAAAAAACCAATATCAGCGTAAAAGGAATTTTATCTAATATACGAATTTAACAGATTTGTAAGCGGTTATATATAAAAAGTTATTAAAAATATTTTCAAAAAACATTCTTGTAGCAATGAATAAAAATAATTACATATACACGCATATTCATAAAAACAGATAATATATAAATAATTGTATTTGATTTTGATTAATATTTGTATGGTATTACGAAAATTATTTACGCGATGAATATCTGATTTTTAACTAATAAAAGTAATCAATAAATAATGAAAATAAAAATAAAATACAATCAATAATATAAAGTTTAAATTTAAATTAAATTTTATTCAAATATTAATAAACAAAAATTTTAAGGTAATTATAATTTACTTATAACTTAAATTAATTTCATGTTATAAGTATGACTAAGATGACAATATAATCCAAACGAAATATAGCAGACTTTTGATAAAAGAAACTAATTCTTTTGAGTATTAAATTAAAATATACTTAAAAATCAACGTATACTAATTTTAAAATTAGTAAAATACTCTTACGATAATCTTAAAATAATATTCAGTTTATCATAATTAATTTAAACATATCATTAATTGGTTTACTTTTATCTTCAATCAATTAAGATTATACATAATTAGCTTTGATGCAATAATATAATTCGAAATTAATTAATCTTTACGTAATCTATAATTTGATCGCATTAAGCATATGTTCTTTTTGTGATAGAAAACTTTTCAGATTTTAATAATAAAGTTGTGTAGTGTTTTGAATTGATAGGAAATCAATAAAGTCACAACTAAAATTTGGAATTGAAGAGCAGGAAGAATCTTGATTTATATGGATAATACATTTTTAACAGTAGATTATACTAAAAAACCAAAAATTAATAAGAACAATAATAAAAATATTTATGATTAAATATTTCAATTAAAAAAATTTTAATATTGGTGTCAAAAATAATTCAATATTATAATTATGATTAATTTATATTAAGTAATTTATTTGAGAAATGTTATTTTATTATAATAATATTCATAATCTAATAGTACTTAAATAATTCAATTCGAAATATTTAGTAGTTGTAATTGTACAAATTTACTAATTAAATTAGTTATGTATATATATATATATATATATATATATATACAAATAGACAGGAAGGATCATGAAGTTACTAAAACCGTAAATATATTTTGAACTAATTATATTATTAAAAACAAATTTGCATTATAGTTATTGTAGAATATCAAAATAAAAATTTACTTTTATTAGTAAGAATGATACGAACGTTCTAGATTAATTTTAATTAATAATACAGTCTCGTTATTATACTTAAAGGATGGATAAACTAAGAAGTTAATAATATTGATTTAAATTTTGATTTTTTATTTATTTTTGTACATAATTTTATATTATTATTTACAATGGAAATTAGATAGTCGTTTATAATTTATAATAAAACTAAAATTATCCATGAAACTCTTGAAATCGATTTCAAAAAATCACAATGTCACATCAGTTATTACTAATTAAAATTGTAGCTGCATACATTTAGAACTAGTACAATAGTAATACTCGATATAAAATACAGTTTCAATATACTTTTGACTGGCATTTAATAATTTGAAGCAAATGAATCATCAGATGACATAAATATTACCTTTTTATTAATGATACCATTTGATAAATTTGTCGATACTCGATTCAAAGTTGTGAAATAATAATAGAATACTTATTCTAATATTATTGAATTCAATATTGAAACGTACATTAAATTATTATTTATTTTAATTTTAATTTTAATGATGTCACTAAAAAGATATTATTAATTTGAATCTCATATTAATTCATTTGATATTATCATTTCCTTTCCAGTATATTAAACTATAATATAATATTAGGAAGTACCAGTCAATGTATTATTAATATTGCCTCTATCAATTATTATTCATAATTCAATTAAATTATTCATTAAATTATATAAATTATGTAGCTTTTATAGTTGTCAACTTCTTCGAATTTCTGCCGTCACTTACGTTATTATGAATAGAAGATCGTTTATTAACACCGACTTAAATTTACATAATAAATCCTGTATATTTAATATGTTATTTATTAGTTTAGTCTAATGAAGTTGTGTTGCCACAAAAATTTTACTTAAAAAATTCATATTAAAAATAATATAAATAGTGGCATTAGTTTAAATAAGTTAAATTTATTAAACTGCGGTAGTATATATTTATATATATGAATGAAAATATTGAAATATAGTTAGTGGAATTTTGGTTATTTAAATTTAGTTTATAGATTCTACAATATACCTATTTAAAGAAATAACATAAAAATTATTCACAAAGTTGCAAACACGGAGCAAGGATAATCAACCAACATTTAATAATGGTATTGGTTATAAAGTAGAGGATAAAGTGAAATGAAAAGATAAGACGTATGTGGAATATTCATCGTATGAGTACAATTGAAATCCTGGCCCATAAATACCAATATTAATTAAATTGCTGAATCAATTGAAATAAAAGGAAAAATGATAGTTGGATGGAATAGAGTGCGAAAATTCGAAAAAACTCGGGATAATATTAAGTGAGCATCCAATTCCAGCAAGTGAAATATTCCAAAGTAGCAAGTGTACTAGAAATCGTTATGCTCCATGAATTGCCCCCGCGAATGAGTAATAATTCGCGGGGGAGAAAGCCCCGAGAAGAAAGAAAGAGAAAGAAAGCTCAAAGAATAAAAGTAATTGAGCAGATCTGTGAATAGGAGCCAAGTAGTTTCTTGGGAAGCTCATCAATCTGCCGGGGACGATGAACAACAGGGTGGAGCCAGGAGTCGGGGATTGGGACTTCCGGTACGTCCGATGGATACGCGGTACATCCGTCTTGCGAGCCACTTGATGAAGCTTCCCACGTGCACCCGGAATAAAACCTGGAGGGGTGCATCGATCTTCCAGGGTGGGTCACGTACCCCAACTTATTCACTCTTGAGGCCTTCTTTTTTCAGGGCGCTCCATCTCCTCGCGGCTCCTTATTATTTTCCGGGAAGCGCTGGGGAAAACTAAGTCTCTCACTCTTCTTCTCCCACTCCAGCTTTTAATTCCCGTTCGTGCCAGAGAAACGTGCGTTTTGATTATCACGGCTGACTGTAATCAGGCCTCGCGCAAAATCCAATTTTCAGACGAATATCTTGAGGGAGTGGAGCTTAGACTACATTTCGAAAGGCCGTCAAATAAGACGAGTGTCACTTTTAGAAATAGCTATTGATAAGCACAAATGGCTTTATTTCCAGATTCGTTGCTGAATTATTACAATTATTAAAATACAAAAAAATGTTCGTGATTTGATAATTTGTTAAAAATTGGATTTAGCCGATGTCGAAATGTCCACGTCTAATTCTACTGTGATTAAAATCTGCTTTAGATTAAAATATTTCAAATACCTGTACACATGATTTTGCATTCAACGGTTAGATTTAACATTTTCAAAATAGTAATTTGAATACAAGTGCTTCTTCAAATGTAATTACTCGTCTCGGTGTCGAGTTCAATTGTATTTGATAATGTGTAAAGCCTTGTATCATTGAAATAACAAGCACTTGAGCAATTAAAATATACGCAACTTTTATTCAAATGCACATTGACTCCCATTTTAATTTTAATGTTTGACCAACAAAATAATTCAAATAAATTTTTTGGGATTTGGCAATTAAATGTTGTTTGCCAAATTAATAAATAATTTTTGGTCGGATGGATCGGATAAAGCAAGACTGAAGGTTCAACGGCAAAAGGTGGTGGGCGGCTGGAGGAAGGGGGTTGAGGGGTTAGGGGGGGAGGAGGGGGTCAGCCCCGCCGTAATAAATGTCAAGATAGAGGAATTGTCACTTACATCTCCTCGCAGCCTCCACCATTGCCTGTATTCTTTTATGTATTTCGCCGCCTTATTTATTCGGGCATTAAATTTTTTTTTTACACGTTAAATCGGATTGTTATTTTGTACGTGAAAAAAGAAACATTATTCCGATCTGACTTCACAGTACATTAAAAATAAAATATTATTTTTTTAACAACCAATTCAACCATCTGATGCAGTATTTTTTTTAATTAATATCTCAATATTAATTTTCTGTTAGCTCAAATAATAATAAACATTTAGTATTCCAATGAAAGAATTTTATATATATAATATTCGCAATTTGCACAAAAATTTACAAATAAATAAAATAAAAATTTGTGAAAAATTTGAAATAACTTTAAATTATTTAAATAATAAAATAAAAAATTAATTAGAATTATATTTCAATTTTTTCAAATATTCATTTGCGAAAAATTTGTGAGCAAATGCGAACAATTTTTCAATGTGATATATACCCGAAAAGGTTTTTAATCGATATTAAAAACAAGCAATTTTTTTTATAATAAAATTTAGTACTAGATATAAGATTCGGAACATACTTTAAAATAAAAAGACACGAAATGATTTTATATTTCATAAACAAGGATGTATTGATTAAATTCTTAATCTATAAAGACAAAAAATTTCAAAACAGTTGTTCATTATGTTACATATAAAATTTTATAATAAAAAAGGATAAATTATTTGAAAGGTAAATAAAAGATACATTAATTAATTATTATTTAATTATCGAATAATTAGGCATTTAATTTTATTTAACTGAATAAAAAGAATAGAGTTGAAAAATAGCCAGTTTTCTTATTATTTATTAAATCTGAAAAAATGTTTAAAGTATATAAAATATAAATTACTACTTCAAATTTTATATTAATTATTTTTAATTAATATATTTACAACTATTCTTATTAATGAGAAAGCTAATGTATCCATTAATTTTTTTCTGCGTTAAAAACTTTAATTAATTAAATTATCAATGCATGGCCAAAAAATTATTTTATTAAATTTTATATTACATTTTTTTGAATATTATTGAACTTTACTATTATTAATTTTAATTTTTTTTTAATATATATTGTTACGTCCATGTAATATTCAAATTAAACCAGTCTTGAGCCTACAATTTAATGCCCTAACTCTAGTCTAACTTTATGACACATTCACGAGCACGTATATTTTTTTCGCACGTACAACTCTAATGAAAATACGCGAGTTACCGAACGATTCGAACTAGAAACGATCATCTTCGTTTCAACAAGCCGTGGATCTAGAAAAACCGCACTAATCCTTGTTGAAACTATCGCACGTCCGATTAGATTTCTCCTTTTAAGCCTGCACTTTTGCACACTAGCTTTTGGAAAGAAGAATACACAAGAAGTCGCGAAAATATTTATATTAGACGAGGGTGAATGAACGCGAGATGGGAATTCACTAAAGCGATACAGATAAATAAAAATGATTGAGAAAATATTAAGGAAAAACATATTATTTATTTCTGCTTACTTGTATAAAAATTGTTAGACGTTCTTGAAAATTAGCGGTGTTTGACCCTTGATACACAGGTGGTGGAATTGAGACTGAGATAAACAATGCACCCAAGAGAGTTTGAATGACAACTGATCAACTACTTGTACTAAGAACCTTTTTGGTCCGAACTTGGTCCCTTTTATAGATAATTATCAACTGATTTCTCAATGATGCTGCGTGCATTATCTATCTCTGGTCTCATAAATTCCTCCAAAGGGAAAACTTTATTATGTTTGCATTGGATCGTACTGAGCGCGAGGAAAAATCTTTTCCTCGTAGACGATTTTAAGTTTCTACGCTTACGCATGTTTTCGAAGGTAATTATTTGACATGCGATTTCCGTTGAATGGAAATCCCCGTGGAATATTCATATTGCACATTATTTTTTTTGTCGCTGCAAATACTATTTGCTTTTTCGGTCATGAGTCTTAGTCGTTTGTTCGAGATACTTTAACATTTTTACTTAAAATTTGATTGCGCTGTTTTAATGCTTGAAATAATGTATTTAGTTTAGTTTGAATGAATTATTGATCGATCATTGTAACTTTCGATTTTTTTATATTTTGTTTATAATTTATTTATAATTATTAATTCGTCAATTTAACAAATTTTCTAAACGCTTACTTTCAGTTGAATTATTGATAGAGAACAATTTAATCGTTGAAATCTTACGTTTTGTCAATTTGTTTATAATTAATTAATTTGTTAAATTAATAAATTTTCGCGGGTTGAATTTCAGTTAAATCGTTTATTAAGAAATTATGTAATTAATGAATTTTTATATTCTTTTGGCGATTTGTTTACAATTAGTTTATTAATTTAAAAAATTTTATAAGATTTTATTTCGGCTACAAGTTGGATTTATATCTATGACTTATTATGAGCGATCGTTCTATTTTTTTCGACGTTTAGTCAGTTACATTCCATTTCCTGAAGGCCTGTGTTTTATTCTTTTTATAAACACCAGATACATTTTCTAATTGCTATTGCGCGTCTTTTCATCTTTACCTGTTCTCGTTATTTTTCTTACATCGTGATATATGCAAACAAAAAGGAGACGACGATGGTCACTAATTTAACCGATTCGTTTCGTCTTTTCATCTTTACCTGTTCTCGCTATTTTTCTTACATCGTGATATATGCAAACAAAAATAAAATAAAATTTAAAATAAAAAATAAAAAATAAAACACAAAGGGGACGACGATGGTCTCTAATTTAACCGATTCGTTTCGTGTCAATGTTGGGCTACTTTACGACTCACCTAGATGGCGAAAATTATCTTATCAGAAAGAACAAAATTTGGAGGAAAAAAATTGAGCGAGCAAGCGTATTCTAAATTCATTTAAAGTATTTTTAATATTTTAATATAAATTAATGGCTCGGGCCGTAACAATATGATAGGGTACTTATTTTAAGTTAGTAAATAAATAAATAATTTTAAATTAATTGTTAACCTAATAACAATATTTTAACATTATAAAAACGAAAACAAGTGTCTAAATGTAAAAAAATTCGTCACGATGATTTAGTACACTATTTTGCTTATTTATGAATACTTAAATACTAATTAAATAAAGACTTTTTGTTGATTAAAAGTATTCAAACTTATATTTAATTCCTATGATAAATATTTTTATTGATTTATAAATAAATTGAAAATAATTATTGATGTGAATATGTATTAACTTTATTATTGATTACAAATATTTTGGTAAGGGTCTTTGTAATAATAATAATGTAAATATTTGTAAATAAATATTTTTAAAAGTAATTTCGAAATACTTTGAATGGACATATTTTTTATATTTTAAAAAATATTAGCACTCTTAAATTAAATCATACATGATAATTAGATATATATTTGTTAATTAATTACGTATATGTTTCAGAAATTTTGTGCGTACAGAAAAATAAAATTTTTCTTTTGGAATTGATTTCTGTCAATTTATAATCGAGTGTTATTTAATTATCAAAGCTATTTCTAGTATCAATTCATGTAAACTTGTTTTAAAAATCTTGTGTGCACTCGTTTATTTCGGTTAACCTGGAGATAATCCTCCACCAGTTATTCGTCCTGAAGTTTGTCTACGTAAATTTGACCTTGACCCATTTCTACGAACTTTTTTGAATTTATCAGATGATATACCACATCCCCGTAGTTTTTGTGCTTGGGCTTTAAGATAATAATTGTACAGTATTAATTTAAATAAAAACATTAGCAAATAAAAATTTTTGATATGTACAATTATTATACAAGTTTTATATCAAAATTTACACAATTAGTTTGATTTGTACGTACCTTTTGAACCTCGTAGCAATATTGGATTCTATAAAATATAATTTTTGATTTTGTATTAAAATTTCAAATGCTTTTATAATAGAAGTAAATAGTAAAAGAAAATTGAAGATTATAAAATATTAGATTTATATTATATTATATTGATGAATGCAATATAAAAAATAAACATAATTTTAAATTTATAAATTGATAAATAACATTATAAGAAACATTTATACTTACACCTGTAGTTTCATGTAAGGAACCAATTAATCCTATAACAAGGATTATAAATAAACCGAGCCGCATTATAGTTTTTTTGAAATATAATGAGTTTTAAAATTTTACTATTATTTCATGTATTATTCTTTTTTTAATTTTTTTTTTTATTTTATAAAAATATTTAACTCATATATCTTCGAGTTTTATAAAAATTATCTTCTGAGAAAATGTTGATCGGTACTGTGATTGGTTAAAAGATACAGGCCGTTATAAAATTATGACTTCGTGACGTTAGAAAAAATATGTATCAGAAAACGTGATTGTTTTATTAATGCTACATGACGTTAATTATATTTCGCGCTTGAATGTTTTCTTATTAAATTTAAAAACAAAAATACAATAACACCTTTTTATTAATAATCGAGAAGATGAAAACTTATATGATTTTTTAAAGATGTTTACCTGTTTATTCTTAGTTTAGAACATTTCAAAGATACAAGTATATATTAATTTATTGACTTTGTATTATTTTGTCTATCGAGTATTTTAAAATTTCTAAATCAGTATGATTTATATATGTGATTATTTTATTTAAAAAAATATATTTAATGAATTTTAACTTAAATTAGTGTGTGTTATTTAGGAATTAATGTCTGAAATTGAGATGTTATTAATTGTTAAATGTTATAACAATTGTATGAGCTATCAATTCTTTTTAATTTTATGTGAAAAATTTAGTGTGACAGATTATGTCGAAAATATTTTTTAATATGTTAAATAGTAACAATTTTAAATGATACATAATAGCTATTTAATTTTTGAATTCTTAATATTTTTAGTTTTCTGATACCAATGAAAGTTATCTAGAGATATTGAAAATTTCTATTTAATTCTTTTAAATACGATATTTTATTTATAAACTAACAATACAATTTCAAACTTTTTTTTCTATCATGTTTGATAAATTATATTTTTTTAACTCTTTTTAAAATAGTTATTTCATATATGTTTCTTATCGTAATATAAAAAAAGTAAGCCGGACTTAAAATAACATCAAATAAAATCTTGTTTATGCTTTATACAAATATTTTTAACGATAAAAAAAGATAATACTATAGAAATATTTTTTTAAATTGCATAAGTAAAAATAACTGCATGTGGGGATGTATGAACACACACAGACGAGTACAGATAAACGTAAAAGAGGTAAATTCTTATATTTTTATAATAATGTATTACTTTATATCTATGGTAGCTGTATTTTATTCCATGAATTATACAACCAATACAACAGTGGAATTTAAAAATATTGTTCTTTGTTTTTGTTTTTAACTTATTAACAATATATATTTTAAATATATACTTTTATATTAAAATCAATGAAATGTACTGTAAAAGATAAATTTATATGAAAAAATATTATGATTAAAAAAAAGTTCTTTTGACTACATTATAGTTAAATAGCAATAGAATTTATTTTAAAAATAAATTTTAATTTATACGAATTTTTAAGCAAATGATTATAAAAAATTGATAAATAATTAAAATGATTTATTGAAAGTTATTATATACTTAACTACTCAAAATTATTATTAAATAATATGATTAAAAGCATTTATATAAACATCCAAATGTATTTGTTATATGTTTATAAAATATTCCTTATGTCTAATTAAATACAGATTTATACATAATTATAATTTATTTTTAGGAATCTCTTAAACAGGTTTTCATTTAATAATCGAAAAAAAAATATAAATTAAAAAAATTATTAACAATGAATGAGATATTTTACACATTGATCATTGTTCTATGGTTTAAAATATGTTTTCAAAAAGGTTTGTGTTGAATTATTGAAAATAAATAGTCTTGTATTTACAATTTTAAACTAATTTTAATTTAAAATATTATTGGAAAAAATTATCAGGTATGTTATGAACATGGATCATATAGCTATAATCTCAGTGCCAAAAAAAATATTGGAGATTCCTTGTAGTGACTGATAAAATAAAACCATTGCGAAGTTACGAAAGAATTTTAAATGTCTAGTCCACACTCTACATATCAATAGACACGGAAAGTCTGGAAAACTTATTGCGACAGAAACGGCCTAGTTATGGATCTTTCTATACTTGTCTTTGTCTGATTCTTTCTTTGTTCGGCAGGGCAAGTTGTACAATCCTCTTGTTTCCTTTCTCAGGAGTTCCAGCTCTAGTTTCCTACATAGAGTTCTTTTCTGCTAGCCTTTAACGTGTTTCCTGCAATTTTGTTCAAAAGTGTCGCCAATAAAAGAGTTTAGAGCAACAGTTTCGTTTTCAATTGTGTGCTCAGTTCCTATTGAGGAGGTAAAGTTGCTAAGCTTAGCCTCTAATTCCTTCTGACAGTTCAGTCAATCAGTTTTCCTAGGATTGATGATCAGTTCCTTAGTTTTCCACTTTCTTCCTGTCTAGATCGTTATGTAGTTGTGGATGAACATAGAGACTTTATCAGAGATGATCTAGTCCTGACACAAACTGCCGATTCTGGTGGTGACTAAGGTGATATTATTGACATTCTGTATGATTTTATTCTAGAAGGTAGGTTTATTTCCTGCGTTGAATAAGTTCGTCCTTATAGTTGTCAGGTATTAGAGGACATGTTTTTCCATAATCTTAATGTAGGAGCTGCTCTGAACAAGATTTCAAATATTGGCGTCACAGCTCAGCACCAACTTCAGTCTTCTGTCAGCACAGTTCTCGATCAAAGATAAAGTTACCTGTCTAGCTAAGCAGTCGTGAATTCATAAGCAAAGTACGCTGCTGCAAATTCCATTTTCCTTTCCTTATCCTTCTGCTTGTCTTCATAAAACACAAGTGAGCTAACAAAATCTATGGGATCGGCCTTTAGTCCTTTGATAATTAAGCGCGACTAATTGACTCCTCAGTACATGATATTAGCGAGCCACAGTTCCTAATTCCTACTATCCTTCCCTTGGAGACCTAATGTTCATGGGTCATGGTTATACCTGTTTGCATCGTATGGAAGCGCTTGACTATAATACGCGTATTCACTATGATGCAGATTAGTTTGTAAGAATTTAATCCTAACCGAGGTTATAGAACCAACAGCGGAGTTCTGCAGGGGTTCTCAGTCGTTTCTCGTATTTTAGTCATCGAAGCTACCGGGAATCTTCTCAGTTTACACGGCAGTCTCATTGCTTATCAGCGTGGTCTCACTGGTATCCCTATTCTTTATCATTGTACAGTGTACTCTACCAAATAGTTTGGTAGCCCTACAATCCACCCTTATCCAGCGAGGTATTAGCAGAGTTTCCTCCCCTTTGCTACTGTACTTGTCCTTGGTGATTCTTTATAACGTTTCTTCATATTTGTTTTAACATATGAATTTAATAAAAATATTCATGGTAATAGTTTTGTGAGCTCGAGGAAAAGGGAAAGGATCGGTGTTACCAGGTAAATTTAATATACATAGAAAAATACATCATTAAATTTTAAATCTATGTTGCTTTTATGTGTTCATTTACATCTCTATTTTAAGAATATTTACGTCAGTATCACTCAAAGACGTTGAGCCTCTGAGTATCTGAAGCATATATTTATAGAACTATATGTATAAAAGATGAGGAATCTTGCAGAATCAATAAACCAAGTAAAATTGTTGTGCATCTTATAATTCGTACCATAATTCATATGTCGTCATGGTGTCAAAGGTGATACAAAATTTACTATGACATGCTTTGTTCAAAGGGACAAAAGCTGTATTTGTCAATTAAAAATCTTTCCTATAAACCTTTCGAGAACTATGATTTTATTACAGATACAAACATTTCTTATAAAATATTAATAATATTGACAAATAAATATTAGATTAATAATGGAGGTACTGATTAAAAACCAATTTTATAACAATGTTTTATAACAATTGTAATTTACTATGTTGAGTATAGTAATGTGTATTTATCGTCGTATTGGATTTTTTAAATAATTTTTTGTCTTTGCATTGTCTAGTCACGCATACATTTTTATTTCAGATTACTTGCGATCAGAATGTTGAAGAGATAATTTAAGTTTTTACATATTTCCATCAATAGAGGTTGTTAAAACCCTCTTTATAATTCGCTTACGAATTGCTAAAATGGTATATCTATTATTAAATAGTGTACATTTTGATTTTCAATTAGAAATCAAAATATTTGAAATTACAAATTGGATACAATAAAATTATTGAACATAAAATTTCGGTAAAATAAATTTGAAATGTATCTGCACATGACTATATTTATACAATATAAATTATAATAAATTAAAAATCACTATAAGTTTTATATTAAAATCAGAAGTAAATTAAAAATATCTTATGTATCATCAATTTAAAGTAATTTTAAGAAAATGTATTTTGGCATGAGCTTTGTTGTTATATTTACTTAAATGCCGGAATAAAATCTGTAGATAATGTAACTACAGTCCATTCAATAGTGTGTGAAAGATATTACGTTGTTTCATGAGAGTTTTCGTTAACACTGTAGTTGTACATTTTCAGATAAAGTTGCGTAATTGTATTTCACGCCTGAGTAAGTAAAACTTGTGAGTCGTTAAAAGGCTTTACTGAAACAGTATTTTTCCGACCATATCAAAATTAATTTAATTTAGTAAGTTCTTATTGGTGTAGGAAATGGTTATTTAAATTAAGCAATAATTACACATTGATGTACAAATCTTCAATTAACATCTATATTATTTCCATTTCTGAGCAATTGATTGTGTTAAATTAACTATTGAATAAATAAAGAAAATTATAAATAGATCGTCATTATAAAATATTTATGAATCCATATATATTGTACAAATATTCGCATTATTTAATTTTAATAATATATACATAGTGATGCTATCCTTGTTTCCTACAAAATACTTGTATTTTGTTTTATAAAGTTTTTTGTCAAGTTTAATTTCTGTAATAATTTTTTATCTCCTGGTTATTGTTGTGTTTTTTGTTTCATTTGTATTTATAATTCATTTATTCAGTTGGCCCACTGTGTATTTTAACATCAGGTAATGATGTTACTTTATTTTTGATTATGGTAAACGCAGCTTTTTGCGCTAATTCACCGTGGGTGTTAAATTTACGACCAATCCCAACTATGCTAATAACTCTATCCGGTAAATTAATGTTCTGTGTATCCACTAATTTTTGACATTATTTTTTATACTAGTCGACTTATTTCTTCTTAATTCATTTTTATAAATTATACATTAAAATTTTTGTCTAACTGTTTACTTAATTTACTGCAGATATTAGTGCTTGTTCTGTCGCGATTTTTAGCATATCATAATTTAATATGATTATAAATCTTTATATTTATATTTATATTTACTGTGTTAATTTTATGTTTACAATAATTTATTTTTATTTCGAGGATTTCTTTATAAAGATGTATGCCTGCAATTAGAATTTTTCATAACCCATGTGTAAGTTAATTATAATTTTACAGAATGATATATTGTCATTTTTACGAGATAAAAAATTTTTGCTGAGCCTTCCAAGTTATTATTGTGGAAAACGTTGCTTGATGTGAATTTCGATTTTGTATAATAAAAACGTAGGCCGAGTTATCCAATATTCTGATATTTATTTTTTAATAATAATATAACACAAAACCATATTTTAAATATTCATTAATTTACTTATGACTGCTGTACATATATGATAATGGTACACAATAAAAATATATATAAATACTACAAATGCTTGGATTCATAATTGTAATGTGTAATACGACAAAAAGTAAGGCAAGATGTTAGAAGAAATTGGAGTTTGGGTTGAGTGTTGGCTTTGCCGTGGCAATGTTTTACCGATGCGTGGGTGTGCAGATCTTGATGTTAGTCGATCTATGACGCTTATGTCATAGCTGATTGGTCCTTTACTCGGCGATTTTTCCTCATTGGTTGTTTAAGGGAGTACCGAGAGCAAGTCCGAGGAGCTACCGCTAGATAGCGGCAGGGAGGAGGACGTAGAAACCGCCAAAATTTAAAATTATTAAATTATTTTTAAATGTATTATAAGTTTATTTTCTAAACAAAAATCAATAGTGTTGTGCTTTCATCACTCCATCAAAAAATGATTGAGTTACCTTGAGTTGCAAGGAATACATAAAATGTTATTATTTGCGTTAAAAATTTTTTTTTCATTAATTTCTTTTAATAAATATATAAGCATAATAAGAATAGCTGACTTTATCGAAATATCGCGATAAAAATTATAATTGTTTAATTTTTTTATATGTTGGTCTCAAACACCTTTTAAGAATACAAAAAAATTTTAAGTTTATATTAATAAAAAAGATGTTGAAAATAGCTCTATTATTTAAGTAAGGTTTAAATTTTTTAAAAAATATTATTAATCATACAAGTAAAGTTTTATTAATATATATTAAAATATTATTTTTCATATATTTTCATACTGTATATTGGGAATGTGTTTCATTTGTGTTTCATCAAAATTTTATTTAATAAATTAATTTACAAGGTTTTACAAATAAAATATAAAAGTTTTTAATAATTTTTTCAAAACTATGATATAATTAATTCATTGAATTTTATAAATTTTTCAATTTTTATTTCGTTTTATAATTGTTGCATAAGTCCTTCATTATGTTGCTTGAATGTATGTGTAAATAAGTGCCATAAGAATTAAAGGCTGTTTGTGAGATGATATTAATTTTTCTCAATCATATGGTATGGATTTTCAAGTAAAAGTAAGTTTAAATTGCCTTTCGCCTCACTGTAAATAAGTATTTCTGAAAATTTGAGAATATCATAATTCTATCTAATGCGATTTTCTTCATCATTTTATATTGGAAATTATTTCTTTTAATAAATATTTTTTTTATAATTTAAGTGAATGATTAGGTTTATTAATCAGTTATTAAACCACAGTAGGTTCAAAATATATTAAATAGATATATTATTATCTATATGTACTAATGTTATTTTAATTGATTGATTGTTTGCTTTAATGAATCGATTACAATTTCGAGGTCTCGTAGCATTAAAAACAATATTAGTTGAATACATAAATACCTTTTATTACTCCATAATTCGAATTCTAAAATTTTTAGTAGATAATGATTTTCTGATACTATAATTCAAATAAAGTAAGTGATAATCCGTTATTAATTAATAGTAATAATTAATTAATAATGTATAATAATTAATAATAATAATTAATGATAAGGAATTATATAATTACAAAATTTGAACAGAACAATATAATGAATTTACACCCATGTTTAATTCATCATCTATTAATTAAAAATTAACTGTAGATTAAATAAATATTTATTGAATTATTTGTAATTCCAGTTAAAATATCAATCATTTATTTAGAGCAACAATTAATAATTTTATGACTTTAATATCGAGGTTAATAGCCAATTTATAATGACTTTACAATTACTAGATAAAAACTACTATTAACAGATGTTTAATATATCAACAGAGTTTAGTATTACGACATATTCATTTTTTAAAAGTAAACTTTTTATTTAAAATAATTACACTGGAGGAAAATATTTTAATACGAATAATGTTAAATATTGATAAAATTCTGAAACCACGAATATTTTTATTCATTTATATAAATTTTATTATACAATATACATTGTAAAATTATAATTTAATTAAACTATAAATTTTTTGATAATATTTATCGTGAAATTATATATGATTTATTATTGATGTTACTGTAATATATGTAGGAAAGAAATTTTAGGAATATAAAGAGCATGATCATTTTTATAAACAACTTATTATTTTGATTTTTTATTGAATATAGATATATTTTATTGTTTATAATTGTTTGAAGAATTTAAATTTTATTTATTTATTTTCTGTTTAAATTTATGAAAATATATCAAGTTTATATTAAATATTGTATAAAAAAAATCGTTAAAAAATGATAATAAAAAATTATCAAAAAAGAGATTGTGATTTAAATTTAAAAGAAAAAGAATTTATCAAAGAAGTCATTACCACAAAAGTGAATGTAAATATTTGCATCTGATTTAGCACTTTTGTTTTATACATTTTTAAATTATATACAATTGATCGATTAATGTTATGATGATTCAACCGTCAATGAGAAATATTGATGAAGAAGACAACAAGTACAATAGCACTAAAAATATCAAATGAATGAAATACACATAAATGAAGTTTACATTAAAGCATTGCATTAAACTATTTTTTGTTAAATTTAATGAAAATAATAATATTACTAGTTGGTATAAGTAGACGTTCCCGGTCAGACAGTTGTTTTGTCGAGTATAGCAATACTAGAACTAATGCGAAGCTTTGTTATCTTTGAGGAAACAAACAAAATTGATTAAATTCTGGAGTATAAAATTTTTTCAAGAGCAGATTTCCATAAGACGTTCTTGCAGTGTCAAACCCTAAAAAACATGGAGACGAGGAATGCACGCACCGAAATTCCAATTTCGGTCTGTTATGAAAATGGAGTTGGGGCGGGGAGGAAGACACAAAACGTCCTGGGGGCTTTTTCACGTGCAGTCGCGGGATTTAATTAAGCGTGGCTCTTCCCTCGATTATCCCTGTGGCTTTGCGAGCCAAAGTCCGAATAGCTTCTCGCGACTCCGATCACACACTCTCGACCCGGAATTCCGGGCGAGGGTTTCACTCCAGGAGTAAAAAACTAGTTTTGGGCTGACTGGAGGCGAACAGACTTATTCCCGGAATCCGGAAAACTCGGATCGGTCAGCCATTTTTTTGTTTCTCTCCCTCGGAATTTCTATAATTGTTTTTCCATTTTTTCCATTCTTATCCCCCCGAGGGGGATTAATCTTTACTCAGATTCGGCCACTTCCATATATTTTTTTGAATTTGTCAAGACCAAATATAGACTGATGTGCATTTTTCTCGGTTTTATCAGTCGGCTTTACTTTTACTCATACTCTATCTCGAGACGGTCCTTCACAAAAAACAATATCACCAAGTCAATATTAATACGAAAAATATATTATTTTTTATCGAGTGATATTTAAGAAAATTCAGAAATATGTTGTAACAGGTCGACGTAACCTAACTAATAGTTTATAATTACTATCCCACGAATATTTTCATTTTTAAAAAATACCTACTCAAACATATTCTGCATTTATTTCATCCAATTATTCAATTGCGGAAATATGGATTTTATCCTCTATTAATTTTCAGTGCACATAAATACAAAGTTTAATAACATGTTAACAACGGATACATTTATAAAATTAATAATTAAATATTCATTATTTACTGCTTCCGTCATAATAACGAAATCGAAATTTTTACACGTTTAATATCTAATAACTTTTTATTTATTTACAAAAAAATATCGTTCGCAATAAGGGAAGTGCTCTGTAAGTTATAATGTGACCCATCAAATAGACTCCACAATAAATATAATTAATAAGGAATATTTTAACAGCTCATGCAGCGATACACAAAATGTAAATTAAAATAACGAGGTATCTAATCGAATCAATTGCGATATCGTGAAGCTGAACCAAAGCATTACTGAAAATTGTGAAAATTACCTTGCATTACAATGGGAGATTCTGATTGGTGCATTTTAAACTTTTTTTCTAGAAGCAAAACTGGATTAGCTCAAAGGGAAGTTAATGGTTCATCGGTGTTTCGGGATCAATTGATTTAGAGCTCGTGCCTTTGATTTTGATGGTCCAGTGGGTGGAATTAAAAGGAGCGACGCTCATTTGATTCGTCTAAAAAAAAAAAAAAAAAAAAAAAAATTGTAAAAGACAAAAGAGCCGCTAGATATTCAGATTTTTCTCAGTATATTGAATCTATGAATACAAAACGAAAATTTTTCATTAATTTCAAATCAAGTAAGTTTCTTTTGCTTCGTGACATTTGAGTTTCATTTTTATAAATGAAACCGTTGATACTTTCACAAATCCTGTGTTGTTGAATAATCGTATGTAATTAAATATGTTACCTATTTTTAATTAGCCTTTTAATTGGTCAATTACTTCAGAAAAGACGGTGTTGAATTTCTTAAGGGAATTTTTGTTTCAAAGCTTTGTTTTACTCGGGTAAGAGGATACGATGCAGATAAATTTATTACTATGTTTTCTATTTAAACTATATTTTAAGAATCAAAACTAAATATAATATTAGCACAATATTTTCATTAGAATTTCGATTTACACAATTTAATACAGAAAATGGTGTTGAAATATTAATGTAAAATGAGAAAAATATTAGATGAACAGTCAATAAAATATATGTACAGTAATTTGTGCAAAACAATTTACACTTTTAATAATTTGTAATTTAAAATATAATTATCTTTTAATCTTTCTACAAAATGTGATTATTAAATATTTTATTAGTTTTTGTCATGACATAAGAAAATAATTATATCAAAAATATTTTATATATTAAATTTTAGTTCATATAAAATTACTTTACAATAAAAAGCTTTTTGAAAATTAAATAACTTTCAAAAAACTTTTTTAATATTTTTAGTATAATTTCATTGTATCAGTTATTATAATGAAATATTTATTTATTATAATGAATAATCTGTGGAAAATTAATTTTCATTATTACGCTGAACATTTTTATTACATTCAAAATAAAATATTTATGAATTTAAAATAATAGTTAACAATAAAATTATAATAATTATAAAATGAAAGTTTTAAATTATATAATATACTTTGAAACAAAATATGAATACTAATATTATTAGTTTTGATCTAACGTAAATACAATTGTTTTCAAAGCTCCTTATTATATGTAAGTAATTATAAATACGTTAACTTCTGTTTTTAAATCTTAAAATTATAACTATAAAATTAAACACTTTTAACGTATAATGCATTTATAGAATATAAACTATAATAAATAAAAATTAGAAACTATTTTTTGTTGAATTTTATTTATTTGCACCTGGATAATCTTCAAAATGTTATGTACTAAACAACAGTTAAAGCTCCAAGTTTTTCTCTAATTTTTAAATAGTATATCTGTTATCATATGCATGGTACAACATGAAATATAGTTACCCACTAATTAGTGCTTTTACGTAAGTTTAAATTGAGGAAGCCTCAAAGTAACCGTAATTATACATGTATGAGAAATTTCTTACATGCAGCAAAAACTTATAAATAATTTTACAAAAAAATAATTTAAAATTTTTACTTATTTCTACAGGGAAAAGAATAAAGATACTTTCAACAAAATTTTATGTTTAGTATGTAATACTTTTTATCGTAAACTTATTGAATGTTTGATATATTCATTCAAGTATAAAAATTTATATTTATATTAATTTATGTATACAATGGACCAACTTGGAATACAAAACTGCATATGAAACTGTTAAAGACTCATTTGTCAAAAAATTTCATTTCAAATGTGTAAATATGATATTTTAAATATATGAAATAAAATTTTATTTAAAATTCAAGAACATCGTTTTTAATCATATATGATAAATATATTTATTTAAAAAGACTTCTCAAATTTCTTTCAAATAATAAAAGATAATTACAACGAAAAATAAATTTATACTTTAATTATTATATTTAATTTATTAAAAAACTATTAACTATTTGATTAACTGAGAAATATGATCTATCTATAAATAAATATTTAAATATTTTGATTATTATAATAATCTATATTGATGAATTGTGATAAAATTTTGTTTAATAAATATTTTGTTTATTAGATATAAATTATGGATTTTTAAAAATATTATATTGTCCGAAAAAAAGATGAATGAAAACTCAAGAAACATAATGAATTCAAAAAGTTTAATGAACTAAAAGTGTTTATTTAAAAAATTCTTAAACTACCTTTAAAAGGAATAGTCGTTAAAACTTGGTAAAATAATTAAAAATGTTGAAAAATGCAATACATAAAATTAATTTTTATTTTTAACTTTTTTTATTAACATATTAACAGTAAAAATCAGATAGTAACATATACACATGTTTTTATATACGTATTTCATATAATAATAATTAAATTAAAAAGAAATTTGTAATTTTAATTGTGAGAATCATCATAAGTAGTTATAAATGCAATGTTTTAGTTCTTAATCTTTCTTCTTAATTAATTTTTCCCCGATGTAGATGTAATTTGTTTTGTGTCTTTCTTTCATTAAGTTTCTCTTAGGATTTATGAGGTCAATATGCAAATTATATACATGCACGCTTTAAGAATCTATTTTATAACACGTGCAACAAGAAGTAACAACTAGATGAGAAATGTTATTATGGTGTTACAAACATGTTATTTTTCCATTGCAAAGTATGATCCTAAGTTTAGCTAATTTGAAAGTAATTTAGAACAATGTTAATTTGATAAATTGCCGTGTTATATAAGCAGTCAGGTATTCCGAGTCTCGAGAACGCAACGCGTTTGATTTGTATAAGTGCATAAATAATTCAGAGACAAGGTAGTAGCGCCTTCTCCTCTCTCTCTCTCTCTCTCTCTCTCTCGACGCCGTCACGTAAATCCGAAGAAAATTTTGTAAGCAAGGCACACAATCCGGTGTTTACGTTTACAGAATCGTCCAGTTAGTTGAATTCCCGTTCCCCCCTCCCCGGAGGAACGTCCTGACGGTCTCAAGTGCCCTCCTCCTCCCCCGCCCCTGATCGTCCACCCGGGGGTTGCGAAATCGAATGAGGCGTGCAAACATCCCGGCCGCCGGCAACTCCACTAAAATTGAGTTATCCGCTGGTTTTCGCGGACCAAATACAACCCCGGCGCCGATTTTTCCGCTCCTTCCGTGTGATGCGCTCGGCTGGATGGATATCGCGCGCGGGTAAACTTTTTCCGGACGAGGACGACGACGACGACGACGACGACGACGAGGAGGAGGACGAGGAGGACCCGCGAATCTATTCTCCACGGATATTTTATGCGCTTGTTGTCCCGACTTTTCTTTCCGACTTCCACTTTCTACGCTTCTCCCATTTCTCTTTTCTTTGTGCTCTACCTCTATGGATTTATCAATATCATTCTTCCATGATGTGTTCGTGTTCATTATTCTTTATGCAATTATTGCTCGAGCGAATGAATCGCCGGAGACTCGGATCTCCAGCATTTCGTAAAAAATGATCGAAAAGCCGCGTATAATACATTGTTTATTATAAAGGGGAACAGTTGAAAAAAGGAGAAAATTTTCATAGAACGGGAAAAGTACTCTTGGTTTGGATGGGCGAGGAGGCGTAAAGAGAAGGACAAAAACGATGTTAAAATTTACGCTGGTGACTCTGCCTCGTAAAGAGCCGAGGTACGTTCCATGAAAAGAGGGAAGGAAAACACGAGGAAAAAGGGAAAAATAGAGCACAAAAACCTATCAAATATACACTATCATAAAAACAACAACATCCACTTAACGGAGCGTTCAATGTAGTTGTGTAATTCTGGACCCTTTGCGCCAACTCCTCCGCGTCTTTCTGTTTGGTACAGCCTTCATCTACTCTCTTTGCTGCTCACTCACACATACTCCTCGTTTATTCTTTTTTGCGGTTGCGAGAAATGGAAGGTGGAGATGAAGAGACAAGATGCGGTCGCTCGTCCTTGGAAAGACACAAAGAGGATGGCCACCGATTTATCGGCGCATGAAACTTCAGGCCGCATATTTTTATCCCTTGCTTTTTCTCCATTTCCACGATGGGTATAAAAACTGAGTTTCTTTTCTTCGTTTTTTTTTTTTTTTTTTTTTTTTTTTTTTTTTTTTTTTTTTTTTTGTGCAGACTTCAAGTAATTAGTTAGTTAAACAAAAATTATTAAAAAGAACGGATGAACGACTACCAACTGTCCTCCATATGAAGCAGATTCCTTAACGTTAGCATTTATCTCCCTTTCTCTTTTCCACCCACACATATTAACAATTATTTTTTTCGTTATTTTTTATTAGCAAATTTGATGTATTCTCAGTTAATACACTTAAAAAATTTAAGTTTTTAATATTCTTTTGTATTCCTATCATTTTTAAAGAATAACTCTGATTCTGCATTTTTTAAATTCTTGAAATCATGAAATAAAAATTTGAAGATGTCAAATTTTTGGGGATATAATACTTTCAGTAAAATTCAACTTGGAAAGAATTTTAGAGAAACATACTTCAAGTATCAAAAGATTATATGGCATGGGCTTATAAAACTCATTATAAAACTATTCTTATGTCACTTTTTAAGATTTTTTATTTTTAAATAATATAACATAATATTGAAATTGTGTAATAAAAATATTGAATAATTAATATACACACTTTTCGAAATTAAATTTTTCAGAGAGCAATAACTCGACTAACAATAACATAATAATCATAAAATGTAACATACTTACCCTTAATTTTTTAGAGAAATACCTCAAAGAAGGTTCGAATAAATTACAAATAAATGAATTTTTGTTATTATTCATACGCATAATTAATATTTATTAGTTTTTAGAGTACACGGAAAATGGCGTGGCAATTTACATCATCATAATCACAGTGATAAAACGTGTTGATTATTTGCTGTTAATATTCTAAAACGAATAACAACATTGTGTTTTACAAGGAAATTTGACATGAAACATGAAAAAAATATACATTACAATGTTTCTATCTTATATTGAATAATCGTGTATATTAACATAATCAGTTTTTGATATAATAATTGGGTAACATACAATTTTCACTGGCAACAATAAAATTTGACATATTTTTTATTTTCTAATTCAAAATTCAATAGCACAAAAAATATAAAATTTTAATTATCATTATCTAGGCATAAAATATGTTTAACAGCAATTTTTCATATTTTCCATCTTTTTAAATTTTTTTATTTTACATTATTACTTCATTATCGCAATTAACACAATTTTGTATACCTTATAATTTACACTTTCGACGTATCGTTTAAAATTTTTTTTTCTGTTTTTTCAATTTACCGAGCAATTTTTTTATGGGCAACGTTTAAGTATATGCAGTTTGATTTTTCCACTTTATCCAACATGTGTACGTGCACAAGTGCGTATAATTAAATTTTTACACAGCCAAACGTCGCACATCTATTTAACATGTATTTTCTAACAGATTTCAGTACGCTGAAAAATAATTATTTTTATGTGCAGATATAATGATTTAATAAAATAAAAAGTGATTAGTCTATACAGACGAGTAATTACTAAATTGCATCATTTAATAACTTCTATCTTCATAAAGTAATTGCAATAATTAACATTTCATTAATTTAATTGCTGTTGTCCTTAATACAGATTTATTCAAAACATTTTTTCATATTTAAAAAACAATGGTTTTATTTTTCATATTGAAGCTTTATTTTAACTATTCATAGTATCATAGGAAATATAATAATTTACATTTTTGTTTGTTTAAAACTGTAGTTTAAAGATTTAAACGTTATGATGATATTACTTTTAAACAGATAAATAAATTATATTATATCTATAATATTTATATATATATATTTGTAAAATATCAAATTTTGAAAGTATTTACTCATTCAATATTTATTAATAATAATAAAATTGTAATAATAGTTTACATTTGCTGTAAAGCAAAATTTTTTCACTATAAATAATTAATGTTAATAAAAATTATAAATATTATTTTCATTAGTTATTTTAATTATTTAATGTATGATAAAGGAAATAGAATTTGATACTTAAGGCTAGATAATGAAGCTTTCAAATACATCAACTTATGGACAGTTAGATTGGTACAGAAATAAAAATACAACTAGAATAAATTAAATTTAATTTCTTTGAAACGCTATTTTTATGTTTCGAATATAGAATAATAATAAATAAATGTATATCGAATATTCGTTAATTTTCAAAATTTAGAATATATAGTGAAGAAAATTTAAAAGCAAGATGTAAAAAGTCTTATGGAAGTTGTTGGTGAAGTGAGGATGACGTCAATGGATCGAGGAGAGATTTACGTACAAATGTTTAATAAAAAACCTCAAATTTAATCTTTTTACTGGATTTTTTGTCGCGAAGTGTTTGAAACAGTTTTCTCAATATTATAAACAGTATCTCGTATTTCTTTGAACAAATGCCATGAAAAATATCGGAAAATGGATACGCCATCCGTAAGTGGGATGGTGCCTGTTACAGCATCCAAGTATCTCTGAACGAGTGCGAAAGCATAAATAGAGAAAGGAATATTTGAGAAGTGTGTGAAATCGCTTAAGGGAAAGTTCAAAATTTTTTGAAGCTGAAACTTTTGAAACATAAACTGTCGATATCAGACCAAGTGAATTTTAATATTTCAAAGTTCATGGAAATTCCTTTACGAAGGCCTTTGGGAGGGAGTCCGGTTAACAATATTTGCGATTTAATAGGTGTGGTGGTTCAACTGTATCATGTAGGTTGATTTCTCTCTCTCTCTCTCTCTCTCTCTTCTCTCTCTGTCTGCGTTGAATACACGAACAAGAGAATGATGACATTGCGGTGGCGACGGCGCATACGAGTTCGCGAAACTTTTCTCAGAGAAAATTTGGTGATGAATTAGATGCCGGATGCACTAGGACGTAAATTACGTTGGCTGACATAATACGAGCATGAATCACGTTTTGTACGAGGCCCCTAATATAATAAGGTACAAAACGCACTTTCCGTTCTTTCGTGTGGTGAAAAGTTAATCGTAATGAAATTTTATCCAGCTATTTCGGCGCTTAACGAGTGGAACTTCCTGAATTATGAGTACGCGCCAAGCAAACTTTATCAAGTTTATTTTTTTAATTCATATTTTACTTATTAGTCTTATTTTGTAATGGTGACCCTTTTTACATTAATCGTAATTCACTGTAACGCTTAGAACTATTTCATTATTCTTTTCCACTACTTCTCCGAAAAATAATATTTTATATTAAGAAACATTTTATCATTCTCTCTATATTAATGTATCTAATAAAAACAAATTTTTATCAAAATAATAGTAAACGAGATTGTTCAATTTATATGTTATAATCCATTAAGCATAATTCAATTAATATGAATGTTATGAATTTTGTTTTACGAATGAAGAATTAAAGGTTTAATGTTTATTTGATATCTCCATTTATAGTTAAATGATAAAAACTATCAGAATGTCGTTAATTAAATTTAATTGTTGCAAAAATTTTAATAATATTTATTGCAGAGTGATATTTAGAAACGCTAGTTTAAAGTAAAACAGGTAAGTCGTGTTGTCAATAAAATTAATTTTTAAACGGTGAAAAAACGGTACATCCAGATGCTGATTTACATGATCTTCGTATATCTGCGCATCATATTTTTTTGCATGTGCATTTTACAGACAATTTTACCCGAGGAACGATGAGCACTGAAATAATGTTTTACGTCGGAGAATTAGAAGAATGCATTAGTCCAAATAATATTGTCGAACAAGACAAATGCGAATATAAAAAGCATACATCTAGATAGATAAAAACATACATATACAAACTATAGGTATAAAATGAAATTTAAAATAGATTTTTTAGAAAATACACGTTGGGATAATGTTATAAAAAAGGAAAAAGATTTAAGAATACGAATAAAAAAAGAAAAAAATACAGCTTTTCAAAATAATAAATTTTATCTATGTAATACATAGGTTTATCGAATATTCAGTGGTTTAGTGTAAGTATGGCAAAGCTTCACTTTTGGTTTAGTGTTCTAAATAAATATGTCTATCCGAATCTCTAACTTTTAGCTGGAGCTCAAATCTTAGAAATCACGACTCGAACTATTGCTGCGGATTAATATTTCTTAATAATTTCAGCATCGCTTGTTATCATTGCTTACCTAACTTATAAATAAATAAAATTCTTGTTTTATCCCAAGCTATTACCATAAATCGTATAGTTTTAAAAGGGAGTGAATATAAATGAATAACTTACGTTGTGTGCAATAGAGCATATCTCGAAGTTATTTATGAAAACGTTATATCTTCATTTAATGCATGCAGTACAGTATTACCATAGTTCAGGTAATTATAAAATGGCTCTTGCTCTGAGTTATAGTTATATAATTTTTCAACATTTAAAATATGTAAAATTTATAGATATTTTTACGAAAAATCATAAACATTCATATGGAAAATCTTCACTTAAAAGAAAGAGTATATATTGGATAATCACGGTGTGCATAATACCATATTCCCCATCTCTTTTTTCAATTTTTATACAAAATATTTGTTGAGTTTGATTAACAAGTTTCGAATTTCCATAAATTTAAAATTTAAAAAAATATATATTTGGAATAATGTAAATTAAAAAAGGTTAATTTTGATTGTTTGAAATTGAATTTCACGATTAAAATTTTTACAAAACTATTACATGTTCCTTTTTTGTTGAAAATTACAATAAATTTTTTCAAAATTTGTATATACGAATACCAATGATCATTTTAATTGGCGCTGATAAAATTGATTAATGTTATAATATGCAATATATCATTATCTGGATATAAATTTAGAATATAATATTGTAAAACAATATATAAGAATATCTTGCTCAATATATCATGTAATTTAAAAAATTATATTTTAGTAACTATTAAATGGATTTGTTGAAGCAAAATCCTTATTTGTAATTTATATGCACGTAACTTTAAAAACATACATATTTTTTAGTTATTAAATAATGCAAATAGTATACACAATTTAGTAATGTTTTTACTTTAAAAGTTAATTTTAAAATTTTAATTAATTGTTAAATTTTAACAGAAATTTTATGGAATTAAATTTTATGAATTCCAATGATATTTTAAATTCATTTTCGCATTTTTAACTATAAACCAAATTAATGCTACGTATAAGCTATAAAGTAATGAATATAATAATAAGAAACTGTGCAAATAGAATATTAAAGTTTGAATGTCTCAACAAAAGTTTGATAGACAGTTTAATCATATTTTTTGTGATTTATCCATAATGTGTTTCTTCAATAAAAATTTGAGGATTATAAGATAATTAATTAAGCTATTATAATTTAATCTTTTGTCCTCATGTTTTATATATTAACATTATAAATTTTTATATTTAATTAATTTATATATAATTAATTAGCACATTTAATTAATGCGTTATTTTTTCAATAGTCAAACGCTACAGTGAATTACCATTGAAAAACAAAAGTCAAGTGCAAGTTTATTTCATATTAAATTCATTTACGACGTATAATATACTTAATTTATCGAAGGAATTAGTGTGGAATGGTGTAAATAACAAAAGATAAAATATTGTTATAAGACACAATGTTAAGAAGCTATATATTTCACTGATTTCATGGATGACTGATTTAATGAAGATGACGATTCTAATATATTCACATGCATATGCAACTAGACCAGTTGCATCGACAAAAGTAAATAAGCACTCTTAATATTTTAATATTTAGAAAAATTATTAATTTAGTTTAAAAGATTAAAAAGTTAAATGATTTGTTCATTCAATTTAATCGTCAATTGTGATGATTTATGGTTTAATGTGAATTAAAGTTACATGACATGATGTTTCAATGTTTCAACACAAAAATTTATAGTTCCCCATACGAAGGATATTTATCATTTTACTATTAACATTTCATATTCATTGTATATCTATGAAATAAATTTGAATTCAGTACGTGATATGGGGGGGGGGAGGAGGTGGAGGAGGAGGAGGAGGGAAACGGCGAGTGTCGAGTAAAATTAATCCCGAAAAGATGCGATTACTTACTAAAGGCTGAGGCCAAAAGCAAGTCAGTAGACGGAATTAACGCACTCATTTTAAAGTTAAATGCTCTTCAAATTAGACAAGAAGGTAAACGTTAAATGCAAAGTGCTTAGTTGCTTTCGCCGAGACATTGAGTCACACCCGCAACATCTCCTATGTCTTCTCATGCCTCCATTAATCGAAGTCTATTCCACCTTCTTCTCCATTCGCTCGTGCAATCCTTTCCCTCTTATTCCCTATGACTGTTCGTTTTCTTCCCAAGCACTTTCCCAAATATAAATACACGTCTACAGCGTTTCCCTAAATTCACTCCTGTTTTCCTTTGAGTTACGCCGTTAACTCGCGTAACAAGACTTCCTGAAAAATTCCCTTAATACACCCTTCGAGAAGGAACTTGCGCGCACACGTGTACAAATGTACACAAGCGCTCATACAATTATACACCCGCGCGCAAACCGTGTGTTTATGTGTGTGTGTGTGTGTGGGTGTGGGTGTGTCTGTTTATCTTTCTTTGCGTGTTGCGTTTCAGTCTTCTATTGCTTTACATTAAATTTTCTGTGCGCCCCTTTACCTTACGCTTTATTTTTTATTTCAAACTAAAATTCTCGAAACATTACATTAATAGATCACTCATTGAACTGAATTTTTCATTCCTTGAAATGAAAGATATCTGCACTTAAAATAGCTGAAACATTATATTGATCTAGGTTTTTTTTTATTTTGAAAAAAAAGGAAATTTACAAAAGTCTTCTTGAATATATATAATGGAACTTTTATGCATTCGCTTATTTTTTATAGATAAATAAAAAAAAAATTCTATAAATTGTAGTCGAATTCAATTTTATGAGTCATTTTATACAAAAATGATTAAATAGAAATAATTAATTCACTTTATTTAAAATTGTGTATATTTTATTTATTAATGTCTTTCCAACAGAAATGAAAAAAAAAACAACTTGGTTTTCAAATGTTGACCCAACATAAAATATAAAGCGTAATTTTCAATGCTGCATGCAATCGAATCAATTTATAATATAATCATCATTCGATTTATTATGAAAAGTTTTATAAAAAAAACCATCATTTGTGCTAAAGGATTAGCAGTTGATGCAGTTTTTCCAGCTATTCATAAAATCACAGTAAAAAAGGAAAGGTGTGAGGCTGTCTCATTAAAGCAGAACAGCAAGTGTCTAAGTCTCTGCATTCGTACAATACTTCCTCTAAAAAGGAAAATTCACCTTTTGAAGTCACACCGGACTTGCGAGGGACGTCAGATGCAGTTGGCAGTTAACGGATTCACACTCCTCGAAATCCCATTCCACCCCGACGATAAGACCAGCGCTTTCCTGCGTCTAAACAAAGTCGGAGAGTTTCCCGGAAAACTGTCTTACCGACTCCGCGGTAGAGCGAATTGACTTCTTTCATTCGGTTTGTCGATTGCAAATCTAATATGATTTTAGTTTTAGCCGGTGAATAACTATTGTACTCAGTCCCTTTTTAATTAATTATCCGGTTTGCGTTGCTATTTTAATTAAATTTTGCTCTCAATGTATAATACTCATCATTTTATGTAATAATATTATTTAATTTTACGCTTAGACATTTTATTTTTATTTTAATCGTGAATAAAAACGCATTCACTTTGTAACTATGTATGCAAAAAACTTACTTGTATTATTTAAAAGTCATAGAAAATAATTAAAAGTATTTTAAATAATTAAAAGTACATTAATAGATTCTTTAATTTGCTTTTTATATTTTCATAAGTCGTTTGAATTGATTTGTTAGAATTTATTATTTACAAACGAATTTATATTTGAACCCCAGGATAAAAAGTATTTTAAGTGAATAGCACTTAACTTGTTTCAAATAATGTTATATTTTTTTAAAATTTCTTTTCTATACTTTTCTTCAAAACAACTTTAACTTCTTTTTTGCATCTCTTTTTAATGAAAACTTTATTCTTATATAAAAATAGAATAGCTAATAGGTTTAAAATTCAATTTTCACTATTTAATTGAATTTTTATATAATTTGTGTTACGATTTTAATTTTGTAAATATAAAAAAATGCAATCTTCGGAGTAAAAAAAAATTAATTTGTAATGTAATTATTTTGCAGAATTACTTTAATGAAATTTTCCTCTCGAATTGAATGAAAATGTTTCAGGCAAATTCAAAATAGATTTTCATTTAACTATGAATAAAATTTTATTTAATGTGCATTGACATCTTTCACTTTAAAATTAAATTACAATTATAACACAAATAATCTAACTTTGATGAATATCTTTACCGAAGGCGTAAATTTAAATATTTATACGTAATGCTCAATAATCGATATTATACAAATAATTCTTAAAATCATGAAATAATGTCAATTAATCTAACGATGACTGTTGTTGGGTTTCTTCTGTTCAATAACATATGAAGTGTATTTTAATTTTTATTAAAAATTATTATAACCACTTTAGAATGAAGATTTTGTTTTTATGATAATCCAAAACAAAATAATTGCAACCTATAGGAATAAATTTATAATTATACTTTCAAGAAATATTTGTTTTGCAAAATAGCTTTTGTGTTCAAATTGGAATATATTGGTTGAATTTTTTTTTAACAATATTTATAAATAATGTTCATTAGAAAATTATAAAATACTATTTTTAATAATTTATTGATTTTATTATGAAGAATATTAATTAAATTATTTAAGAAACATTATGAGACTAATACAATAATATGTTAAACTTAAAGTTTCATTAGAAATCCTCTTTTACTATTTATATCAAAGAATTAATTTCAATGAATTTTATATCCTATACAGATATTGTTATGAATAAGCGAATGTAGAAATTGAACCTAATTATATTTTAAAAATCTTATCACATGATAAAGTTCAGCTTCTTAAACATTTTTTTAATTATAGTGAATTTTTATAAGTTCAATCTGAAACGTTTTAGATTTAGTAACCTAGAACATTTGCAATATTCAACTCATTAACTTTTATTTATTGTTAAAATATTATAAATATATATATATTTGTAGCAATGCATATTTTGATGATGTAAATGTTTCTTGTTAATTGGTTGATGCTCTGCGAACTTTTGTTTCTCATAGTGATATAGCAGCCATATTGTTTTTGCAATTGTTTTTATTCTGATAAAATGACCGTACGATCAACACGCGTGTAATTTCTTAAGCTACATTAACATTTATTGTGAAGGATGCTTTTTGTTTGATATTACTCAATAAATTATTTAATATGTTTATCCCTAATGTTGTAATTTTATAAATATTTCTTTTATAATTTATAAAGATGTAATAAATACTTTAAAGTTATTGTGTGTAAATAATAAATTATTGTAATAGATACATGGTTAGCGCTAGTCTTATAGCCGAGAATAAAATATTTAAGAAATGATTATTATATTTTTTAAGTTAGAATAAAAATTATAAATCTCAAATTACAATTCTTGTTTTTTGTACATCGTTATTATGAAACATATTTATTCAAGTTAATGTAAATAAATGACACTATTAACTAATCAGTCAATAAGTATTTTTTACAAATAAACGTATTTACAAAAATGTAATATAAGATTTTATCTTTTTTAAAAGTGACTATAATCATTGTGTAATGTAAAATGTAGTTTTCCTAGTGAACGATAGACAACATTGAGGTTCTCATAAAACCCAATAATTCATGCATTTACTCATATGCACATTTGTTCAATAATTTATTCTCACCTCAAGTCCCAGAATCCTTCAGAGCAATTATTGTATTGAATTTAGCGTATACATTCCATTCGCAAATGCATTTTTGTGTACTTTCATGAGATTTTAAAACTTCACTTGCGAGTACAGCGGCGCCCTCTCTAGGATTCCAATTTACAATAAGACTTTAGCCTTACAATAAAGTGTAGGGCTAAAGTGTTCTTTTGCATCGAATTTTCAAGTGTAAATCAAGGGCGTGCGAAATTAAAATTACGGGTCCGGTACAATTCATTTAAACAGTGCAGGAGTTGCGAAAAGACAAAAACTCTTCTTGTGCATTCTTTTAACATTACAAGACCTGGTCAAATATTATTAAGCTGAAGGATTAAATGTATCAGTTTTAAAATTATCTATAGAAGTTTTATCGACTAGTCTATTACTCAACAATCACATCTGCGAAAGAGTTTTAGCTTCTCCTGGTTCTCGCTTACTTAATCTGCTTTGATATCGGACATTTGAATATTGGATTCATTACTCTCTATGCCTACGAGGTCGAGTCTCGCAAAAGTGCGGTACTTCAATGACGGGTGCACAATCGTTACATTGCGCAATGATAACGAATTAATTCTACGAGTGTGCAAACCATCCTCGGGGCATCCTTACTCCCTCCCAATATATTCCCACTTGCGCCCCCTCATCAAGGACATCATAAACCTCGGAGCAACTACAGCAGAAGATCGACCGACCTAGTAACTGGTCACGTGGTAAGCGCTAATGAGATCAGGATCATCAGTGCATTACACACGATCCTGGTGGCGTCGGCGCGACTCCGTAGATCCCCGGCACTGAATCTCTGGTTATTGGCCTGGACCAGCTGCACCCTTCGTCCTACCTCAAAATTGTGGGAACGTACCCTGGCGATGCAGCGCACTCGCAATATTTCTCCTCTGCCTGCGAAGGACCGGGTGTTCAGCTCGTTCAGTTCCAGACGTAGACCTAACCTATTGGATCCACCTGGAGATTGGTTTGATTTTAGGGACGTATGCTCAGTCGTGAACTCCCCTGGCACCTGTAATCATAAAGGCAAAAGGTCAATATAGTCTATACAAAATTTATGTAAATATTCTCAAATTGGCATGGAAAAAGAATTATTTACGTTACATTAAATAGAAGATAGGCGTTGGAAAAAATACTTGCAATATATTTTATTTCAACTTATCCATTAATCTAAATCTTCATTCATTCATTCGGTAAAAATACAAATTATTTGGTAGAAATAAGCAGGGAAGAATAAAAATATAATAAAAATATTCTTAACGTAGTTGTAGGTAATTAAAGCGACAATCATTTATACCCAATATGATTTTTGCAATAATACAGAAAACAGTGAGCTATTTTAGTAACTAGTTTGTCATCATATCTCATTTATCTATTAAATAAATTAAAGTTTCCCGATTAAGTCGTAATTTATAGTCGTAATAATTTACTGTTTTGACATTAAAAAATAATTCATTCTAAACGTGACATAAATTGTAATCGACTCCTGCAAAATATTTCAATGATCTGTCGCTATATAAGTCTACAAGAGATGCCAAACATGAAAGAACGTGGATTTTAAGGTATGCGTACAGAAAAAACTGAAATAAAGCACAGATGAAAAAAAAATATGAAGAATAAACTCGGTAGTATACATGTCACTTCATTCCTTCAATTTATGGAGCGTTAAGAAGCATTTTGCTCCAGAAAAATAGACACGGAGCGAGACGGAGAGAGAGAGAGAGAGAGAGAGACAGAGAGAGACAGAGAATAAGGGGGAGGGGAGAAGGAAGAAGGATCCTGTTTGCCGTTCTGACATTAGACATCGACTTGGCAACGCGTCTTGCCCCAAGTATATAAAGGAATCCTTCGCAGCTTCCGGGAAGATTAAAAGGCCGTCGCGGTTTGGCCTCGTTTCCGTTCATAAATATATTTGTCGCGTGGGTAATCGGCCACGAAAGCTTCCTTTCCTTCCTCCCTGGCACCCATCTTCTTTATTTTCCTCGGGCCCGTTTAAGGAAGGAAAAATCGCAGTTCCTTATGAGCTGGTGCACTTTTTCTTATCGTGCGAATGAAAAATGACGCGGAGATCAGCAATTTCGCTTGCTCCGACCAACTTATATGTGTCTTTTGCACTTTTTGTTTTTCTGGCCTCCCCAAAAATTGCATCCTCCTCGGTATTTGTTTTCTGCATTTAAATGTTGAGAGGCATGCGATGTATAGATAACATTAGTGTAGCTTTTATTTTCCATGTTACATTTCCTGGGCATTCTGCCGAAAGCAAGAATATGCACATACATTATAAAAGACGGTTGCTCAAGATTCTTTAATATACATTTTTTATTTTATGCTTTTTAGACATATATTAAGGAATCTTCAATAACCGGCATTTGGAGAAACTAAATGACATGTTTTTCCATTGCTTTGAACACAGAAAACCTTTAATTCAACAAACAAATAAAATTGAACCACTTAAAATATGTGGAAATAATCTTAATTGTAAAAATTTTTTAAATATAAAATATATTATTGTAAAATTGAAAATTATTTTCTTTTCAATTTTCAGTGTCTGACTAAAATTTTAATAAATAGGAAATTTTACGATATTATTATTATTACTGTCTTTAATCGTTATTCGAATTATATAATCCAGAAATACTGAAAATCTAAAAAAGTTTAAATATATGTACATTTAAAAACGTTCACAATCATTTTAGATTCTTTGTTTTTTTTTTATCTTGAAAAATAATAATTAATAAAAAATTTCCTACTTTAATATTATTTTAAAATTTGTTGTGTACTGAATGTAGTAGCGGTATCTTACAATATACGAAAAGATAATCTTCATTTTATAAAATTATTTATAGTAGTATTAAGAACAGCATAATATATAAAAAAAAATAAATATTACGTTTATGTTACAATATAAAACAACTACAAGCAAAGTAAATACTTTAAATATTATTAACTTTGATTACGATTAAATATATTAAAAACTTTTTACGATTAAATTATTGCCATTCAGTATTATTAAAATTTATATTTGTGATATATAATTCATGAAAATTTAAAGTTATTAAATGAAAATATGTTGATGAATAATTGGCCATTGTAATTGCTATAGTTGTTTTATATAAAATTGATTATATTTAAAAAAATAGAGGTTAAATTCATATATTTAGTTTATAGTAATTTGATATAGGTAGTAGGATTCAATTTCTTGAAACAAGATTATAAGCATTAAAATTATTTATTAATTAAATGTTTTATGTATTGGAAGTATTGTGTAATTTAATGTATATATTGAATTTTTAAAAATACTTCAAATTTTGTTCATAACTTAAAATAAAGTATTATAATAATATATTTGAATAATTAATATTCAGTTTCCAGTTCCATTTACTTTACCATCTGAACATTTGTATTTCAACATAATAGGCGTATAATCAAAATCATTGTATGTGTAATTTAAAATTTTCATCGTATCTGCGCTCAACGTTTAAAATTGAAATCCAACTTACCATCTGTCCCGAGCATAAGTATTTTTCCTTTCATAGAGGAATTATTTTCCGCTGCAAGTTCCTGTCAGAGAAAAAAGACAACCCTTACATGAGTGCGAATACTGGTAAATATAATTTGCACTTGGGGCGGTTGAAAAGTACTCGACAAAAATCAAAACAGCAAATGCGATATGGCGCTATGAAAATAGCGTCGAGACTTTTCCAGCGACTTTTTCACCTTTTCGAGGTGAAGGGACGTAAAGCGCAAGGAAATGAAAAAAAGGAAGGGTAAAAAGTGCAGAAAGTGAGAGATGAAGACAGGTAACGTCAGGGGACGTCGGGGGGGGGCGGGAGGGAGTAGACGGTGTCGTCGGCATCCGGTTACCGAAACTTTACGGCACCTTAGGGAAATGTCGAGATACGAGTTTCCGTCCAGTTGGCATCGATTAAACTTCGACGAGGAATGTTCCGCAACCATTTCTTACCAGCTTTTCTCATCATAAATATCATTAAACTATTTTACTTTTGTTAATTTCTTTCTGCGCCTTCGTTTAATGTTTTTATAAAAATTCTATTATGAATTCCTCAACATCTGCCTTTGTTGGATTTTTAATTTTTTTATATCTTTAAAAACATTTATTTTATATTTTGTCATTAATTTTCGTTAAATAATTTCATTTGCTTCATTAGGCAGTTGTACTTATTTATCAATCAAATATTTTTTTAACTTATTTCGTATTTAAAAATGTTCAACTGAACTTTAAAATGATAATTCTAAAAAAATACACATTTGATCAAATTTATTTTTAAAATTTTACACCGAATAATGTTCAAATTGTTACTACAGATGGTAAAATAGTAGTTAATTATTGTACGAATTAAAAAATTTATGACCATTAAGCTTCATGAGGAAGAGAGCTCGATTTTTTATTGAAGCGTTCAAGCCACTCTAAGAAATTTTATTTTTTAATTTCCACTCTTCGATACTCAAACACAAACAATCTCAATAATTTAATCAAATTAATATTAAATTATTGTAAACTGTAAAATTCTTTCGGAAATACATTTCATTTTAATTGAGTTAATATTTATATTATTGTTGCAGCTGTTACAAAAAATAAATAAATATATAAAAAAAAAAACAAATATGTTTTCGTATTTAAAAAATTTAAATGTACAATTAAATTTGATTTTGTAATTTAAAATTTAATTTTGTGGATACTTATTCATTTTGATATGGATTTAAAAACTGGTGGCGTAAATATTATGAAACTTAAAAGCTTAGTAAAATTTTTTTATTCTTTTTTTTAAAATTCAACAATTATTTGAATAATTTATAACGAACAAATATATATGAATTAAATAATTTATATAATACTTTAAACTATAAACATTGAAATAATGTTTAAAAAATTGTAGAATAATAAACCATTCAATAGAAACTTCTACGATTAAATTCTTTTATCGATATTTCTCAAAAAGTAAAGTCATAAAATCTCCTATTTATGATATAATATAAAACTTATTCAGAATCGGTTTAATATTTTTAGTATATTAAAATAAAAATTGAATTTTCGGTCATGAATGCATCATCAACTATGATATGAGAGAATAAAATTTGTCATTCTTTGATTTTTTTGTAACTATTTAATACTATTAGTTCATTTAATAATGATTCTGAAAATTTGTCTTTAAAATATTATAAAGTTGATTTTATTAAAATACTGTGAATTTTTTACATTTAATTTACAAGAATTTATTTATGATACTTTTTACAATATTTGAATAAAAGATTTACTTGATATACATTAAGAAAAATTTATTTTCCTAAAGAACAATTGAAATGCAGAAATTTTTACAATATCTTAGTTTCGAGAATGACAAATTTAACAAAAAATTCACGAGTCTCTCACTGACAAGAAAATCTTGGTAACCCTGTATATTGATGATTTCGAAAGCAGCACACATCATTAATTCGAATTCATCTTATTTTCTAACCCAAAAATAAAGTACTTATTTCTTTTTGTGTTTGGTCAATGAGACAGTATCTCGGTAGTAAGAAAAGTAATTATAAAGTTATTTTAAAGTCGATCCGGCAATCCAATTTTTGTTGGAGAAGCTTAAAATGTTTTTAAAACGTAAGAGAATCTTTCGATGTTGCTTTTGATTATTATCCAAAATGCATCCACAATTCATAAAAATTCATACTTTGCCGCTCATTAGCTTCTATGGGTCTTTTCTGTTTACAAAGGCATCTGCTTTAATATCAAACCCTAGAGATTTGGAAGTTATTATTCATAGGTTAGCAACCTGCGCCATCCTGGTCTAGATATTAAAAACTCGTCAGATTATGAAAAGCTTTAATTGGTCCATCACAAACATCTCTGCTGTAGCCTGTCGGTGCCATTTAGCACGAGACTAAAAAATAAGGTATTAAAAAATGGTTCCTTAATGAACTTATAGTGTCAATAGGTTGCAAATGTATGTTGTTTAAATTTGGGTGTATTAGTGGTGAAATAAGAGCGATCTTTGTATTTATTTTTAGATTGTCGTCTATATTTTGTATTATTTTCACTGCTAATTAAGTAAGTTAAAGATTCGGAAGCGTCAAAATTTCGGAGCAAAGAAGGTGCGTTGCATTACCCATTTTATTACTTAATGCACGACCTTTATTATTAAAGTGTGTCCTTACGCACTAAAAATCACGTGTGTAGGTGTTGGTATCGACACAACAGTCTGCCTGGTTAAAGACTCTTTCCAACGATATCATAAAGACAAGAGATCGCATTTCCCGCTTTTTCTCGTAAATGCTGATACTCTGTATTAAACAAAGCCGAGCAGGCAAAATGGAGGAGTTGTCGCGACACTCGTCGACAGAACCACCATAACCAGGACTCGAAAGTCGATCCTGCTTTAGGATTTATAAATCCTGCAGGAGCAAAGTCCTCGCGAGCCTCGGGTGCGGACGAACTCTACATTTTATCACCCAACGCGATTTTAAAAGTCACTATATTTCGACGGCCTTGTCAATCGCTAGCTCTATTCGCCCTTTCTCGCGTTAAGTAGAAAATGAAAAGGGCCGAATAGTTATGTGCTTTTATACCTTCCATTCGCATTTGACAGATTTTTTATAGTTTCTAAGTCGTTGAAAATTAGATTCGTAACTCAGTCATTTCACTTTGTCTTCTTATATCGGTAGTATATCTTGGACGTGAAAATGCGAATGCAAAAGATAGACGTAATTAATTTATAACGAACGAATCATCAACTTGAAGGCATCACGACACCAAGATAATTATTTTAATCTTTTTAGAAAATACATTCTGGTTGATTTTTAAATATACATAATAATTCAGATTTTTATAAACTTTAACGAAAAGTAAAAATTAATTTGTAACTGTTGGGATGCTAATAAGTGTGCAAAATCATCTTTCACATATTGTCACATTTTATACTTTCTATTATCATATAAATTCATTAATCATAAAATAAAAGTATGACTTTTTTATGAGACCCAATTTCAATGGCAGCATAAATTTTACTCAGAGTTATGAGTACAACATAAATTGGTAAATATTAAGAGTTCAAAAATATTTTAAGAATAAAATTTCATCTAAATTTAATTATATATATATAGTTTATATAGTTTAAACCCAATTATTAATATTTTTAATCATAAATTTTAAATTTATCCTTTTATTTCGAAATACGTTATTTTAAATATTTATAAATATATTGAAAAGTTTCATTGTTTATTTATTATCTTTAAATATTTTAATTATTAAATAAATTAATTTCTTTTGCTGAGTATAAAATATAAGATTGTCAAAAAAAAAAATTTTTTAAAAATTATAAAATGTATTTTACTTTTGTAAAAAATATAAATGACTGAATTACAATATTTCAGCAAAAGAATGTTTCATTTTATAAAAAGTTATAATTACCGATCTCTGTTTTTGAATTCTCTAATTTTGTTACTTCTGCAGCATTTAATATAATAAATTAGAATATTTCTTTGCGTTTTGAAAAGTTTTTATATTAAATTAAAGATTATAATGAATAATTACAAAAAATATTTTCCATTTTTATAATTTTTTAATTGTATGAGAAAATATCTTTTTGAAGTATGTAAAATAAAGAATAATAGATATATTTATACTTTACTGACGTTACGAGGAATTTCTTTCTCCTCCTTACAAAGGCCTTGTTTGTTTTGATATTAAATATAAAATTATAATTGTATTTACCAAATGAATTGGATAATTTTTGAAATTTTTTTTAATATACTTAATAATGAAAAATTGCATTTGAACGTCTAATAGACATTTTATACGAATTACAACAGAATGTAATTTGTAAGTATTTAATGAGACAAAAGAAACTGTCGTCTACAGCTCACAGATATTGCTTGGATAAACGAAACTCAAATTGCTGTACCTCCTTCTAACTATTCTTTACACTCGATATAATTGTTCCTGTTTTTATTTTTAATACTTGACAAAAAATATAGATTGAAACATTTATATATTTATATACAAAATTACTACTCTATTATGTTTCTATTTCTTGTCTATATTATTATTTTGGAGTGCATGAGAGAAAAATAAGGTATGAATATAAAGTATATGATTAATATATCAAATTCATGGTTTCAGGGAAAAATCTTGACTTACTAATGTGACATACATGCGGAGTTCAATCTAATTCAAGTGGATCACACAGAATTTCAAAATATATAAATAAGATAGGAAAGTGTAATGTTTGCGTCATCTTGTGCTGAACTTGACTCAACTGTAAAACCAAAATATAAATAAAGTAAATATAGGTGGTGATGAGAGAAAAATAATATTAAGTAATATATGCAAATATTGATAATCTGTTAAAAGTAGAGAATCAGTATAATAAGTGTGTTCGAAGGATTATATGCTTCTATAAATATTTCCTTAATATTTTTAAGTTTCAACTGTCGGAGCAAGTTTTTTATCCTATAAATGTCATGTTCCAATGTTTTAAATTCACTTTTCTTACTTAAATTTCAGCATTTGTTTGATTAAATACGATAAAAATATTTCAAATAAAATCGCAATTAATAAAATTTACATAATAAATGGGTTTGTTAAATGAATAAAATTACTATTATACTATATTATTCTATACTATACTAGTATACTGTTATACTATTAATAATAATAATAAGCGAATTTCATAATAAACAATAATATAAGAATAAATTAAAGAAATTGCTAAATTAAGACATACTTATTTTGTTTACTTTTTCCAATAAAATAGTTATAAGAAAAGAATCAAGTAAACATTACAGGATATTACTTATCTTACTTAAATATTACTTAAATATTGCAATTTATGCGCTTGTAATGTAAAAACGATTGTAAGGAATTTTTTCTGTTAACGGAATAATAAACTATTTACTGCATCAAGGAAATAAAGGTCTATTTAATAAATTTCTGGTTAATACTTTGGAAAAATATTTTATACTGCTTAAAATACCTTTTTAGTTCTTAGAAATTAGTTCTGATAAAAAGAGAACTTTTTTTAGATAACTATATTGAATAAACACAATTAAATATACGGTACATGAACAGACTTTATTAAAAGTGACGAATTTATAATGTTAATTATTGAATTTTGAAAACAAAATGTTCAATTGACACATTTATTTATTTACATTGTAATAATACGTTATTTTATTGTTTAATTATTTTATTATAATTCCTTCCGTAGATTTAAAGTAAGTTGTTTATGAAATATTCACACCAAGAAGTAGGAGAGATAATGTTTTAAAATAAGTAAAAAATATTTTATAAATGTTAACAAATAAATCTATTTAATTATTTATTTAAAAACATAGAGTTTTAATTAGTTAATAGTATATAAACACATACATATTATTCGTTAAACATTATTATTAGTATTTTAAAGTTTATCAAACTGAAATTGCAAAATCGAACCGATGGTACTATCGTATGATATTTAATTTAATGGATATTATAACTTAATTGATTATATATAAAGAGAACATCGAATTATTTACACATAATCCAAACTACTCATTATCTTTATTTTATTCATTATTTATAATGTTACTTTGTTTTTCCATTTTTCCTTCTCTTTCATATTCTCTCTCTCTCTCTCTCTCTCTCTCTCTCTCTCTCTCTCTCTCTTTCCATTATTTATTACTATTTCTCAATAGCAATGTATAGTTTTATTTAGTATATCTGGCATAAACTTTAAAAATTTCTTAAAAATAAAAGAAAATAGACATTAATTTGTATTTTCTTTTACATAAATAAAATACGCAGGTAGATATAAAAATAAGAAGAATAACTAAAAATATATGAATAACGATACATCGTAGAAGAATAGAAAGAAATTATGGATCGATGTTATAAATAATTTTTGTTATCTTCTCAATTTTAAGCTGCGCTTTTTATTGGGATCCAAGATGAATTATGACTCCAAGTAAATCATCTCGGGTCGGAAGTTACGTCGATGCTCAGTTGAAAGGAGCGGAGGAGGGAGCTGAACGCAATGTTCTCCAAATGAATTAGCATGACCGAATTTTTCCGGAAGATGATGGCACTCGAAGAGAAGAAAACACGTACAACTACGATTTTGAAAAACTAGATTTGATCTACGTTTGCGATTTCTGTGGTGCAGATGATGTCCGCTTGGCAATGAAAACATGCGGCTAGTTATTCGGGGCTCCTAGCAGTCTTTTTGTCACAAAATTGCTATTATTGGACGTGCTGAAACCAGTCGATTCACCACGTCGAAATTGCCTTGTAAAAAGATGTAATCGAGCGGTTCTATACCCTAAAGCGTATATTGCCGAGGAAGAGCAGCATTGGGATTGAGCACTTCTAATTATTTGATGGTGACTGAACAATTTGTTAAATAAGGCTATCGGTGCAATTCCCGTCCAAACACCAAGAGGGACATATTGACTGGACTAAAACATAGGAACGAGAGCACGAGCACTAGGCACCTTTTGAAACATCCTGACCTATTTGCCAAGGTCAAAACGATAGATTGGATAATAGATAATGAACAGTAGCTCGTGGGAACACGTTGCATCCAAAGGGTAGCTTTGTCGATTAGCTGTTGAAAATTTGGGAGATGATCGCTGGAAGTAGCATTTTAGAGGAGCGGAGAGCAGACGACGTTTGTCCAGGGCGTTTAAGCCGTGGTCGAGCTAGATGAATCAGTGTCGTTTTTGTGGGATCCTGATCTGGGAGGATGTGGGATGCTGCGTCGGTACTAAAGATTTATCCTGGATGCGTGTGTGTCGGGGCGTTTGAGACGTCCGTGCCGTCAACATAAACTGCTATCGGAGTAGCTTACGACCCCATGATGTGCTGGCCGATGTCTGATTAGTTGTGCCGGTGCAATTTATTTGGGACACGCAAGGATCCAACGCGAAGACGATAACATTCGAGAACTGACGACAGCAATTTTTCACCAAACATTCTATTTCTAGAATTCTTGAAAAAAACATGATATATCTTGATTATATGCAGCTTACCGAAAATCAAATATTTTACGATGCATGGCATGTCCAAAAAGTATCGATGTTCTTTTTCTTTTTTAAAGTCACTACTTGTCAAAGTGATTTCGGAGATATTCGATAATGTGGGGGGAAGTTTTTTCTATTTGACCATTTTTTTCGATCATTAGAAGCGACAGGATTTGTATTCGTGCAAAGGGTGTTTTTTAAGGTTTCTCATTTTTTTTCGATGCCACATTAATTGCTGTATGTGAGTTCGGCTCCGTCCAAATTTACAATGCGTAGTATTCGTTATTTCATTCAAGCATCAATTAAAAAAAATACAGTCGTTTCTGTATGAAAAATAAGGTTAAAAAGTACATATAATAAATAATAAAAGAAACCTTTAATGGGAGAATCTATTTCAGTGAGATTTTAGTTTTAAGAATTTTATTTATAAAGACATAAAAGTTAATTAAGTGGGTTGTATGAAAATAAAATTTAATTGCATAGTTGAAAAATTAATAAACTTTAAATCGTAGTCTTTTTTAGTGAATAATATCTATAAAAAAGGCATAAATAAGATTAGATACAGTAAATTAGATAAATAAAACAATTTGATTTTTAATAATATATTATGAATTTTGTTAAATTCAGTTCGATTTAATTTTGTTTAATGTTAAAAAAAATTTGACACATTAATGTTGTTTGCAAGATGAATTATATTCACTTTTTCGTAAGACAATTGACATATAAAAAGAAATTGAAAAACAGAGGAAGAGATAAAGCTTAAGTAATTAAGAGTTTTTAAAAAGAAGATATTTTTAAAGTATGAGAATGCAGTAAGAATGAAAATATGAAAATGATGAAGTTAATTTCTCCGATTTTATGATTTGTGTAGGCAAGATAAATTAATTTAATCGAAAAAACGTAGTTGTCGAATTGGTATAAAAATTGGTATAAAGACTGCTAGCTACAATTTTTCTTAATTTTTCTTTAAATTTGAAAATCTTGGCCTCTTAAAATCCACAAAATCACTCAAACATTGAATTTTGTTTACTTTTAGTTTGAATTACTTTTGCCTACGCTCGATTCCATTTGCACGCATGATTTACCAATTGATAATTTCACCAGTTTCAAATAATTATTTTCTCAATTAACCCGATCATGCCTTTTACCGGACCCATCGAGGATCATCTTTTTTGTGTTATCTTGCACGCGTTATCATCTTCCGGAACGTCCGAGTCTAGAGAATACGCAGTCCCACTAGGTCCGCTTATTTATTATCGCACATCTACTAAGATTTCCATCAATTTTTTATTAAGCATGAACCGACATATAAATTTTACGTAACGAATAATATTTCATGCATATGTGTATTTGTGTGGATGAGCACTTGTACACGTATTAGAGAGCAACCATTTTCTAAAGCTGCTACCTGAAATTAGGTAGTATCGCACTTTTAATACAGAATATCGCATTGCTGATAAAAAATTTCAGTAATAGAAATTATAGTTAGATAGCGATAAGCAATCATCCATTTATAATTATAATAAAATTATATCTTTTATTGTACAGGCAAAAAGTACGCAAAAATTAATGAGTGCGCCTTGAAATTTATAAATGTTTTTTTTAAAGCTTAGAAATTATTGTGAATAAATTTGTGAAAAATCTTTAAAAATTGCAACTACTTCAATAAGTATTTAATAAATTAAGTAACAAAATAACATTATAATAAAAAATAGTAATGAAACAAAGTCATGCGTAATATCTAGAAATTTTTTCTAGTCTTACAGTTTCTTAAACTTTTTAATATTGAATTGATAGTAGTCAAGTAATATCTAATCTAATAATATCAATGCTCAAGTTTCTCCATGCTTGGATAATCAGTAACAATTGTGAAAAAAAAATATTGGAAGAAAAGTTTTGAATAAAAAAAAGAACTGGAGACTACATACGGAAATGATAAATCGTTATTTTCCAGTCCAAAATTTTTTTCTCTAGCCGTTTCTCTTCCTGGGGATTTTTGTTAAAAGTGAAGCAAATTATCTAGTCGTGGATTCATAGGTCGAAAAACTACTTTTCATCAATGCTGTGTGCAGGCGGCCAGCAAACGTTATAATGTCCCAATGAAATATATCAACACTTCTGAAATTTTAACGAGCACTTCGTTTCTCTCTACCATTATTCTGCTTTACTTTGTTTCTATTTGCATACGTTTTCAACTTTTTTCGTCGAATCATCACATCGTTAACTTAAACTTAATGTGAAATATCAAATTTTTGTGCTTTCCACCTTACGAAGAATTCAATAGTTCATTACGCGTAATTCCATCGATTATTAAACAAATCAACACCAGTTTTTCAATTATTCTGATAATAATTATTGTGATTGTTTTAATAATCCTTATCAATTGCTTGTAACTTGATATTAAATAAGCACATTAATATTTCAGAATCTCGGTCCTACATTTGCCTATAAATTGTATAAATGTAAATCGAAAAAAAATAAACGTACAAAACTTATGTTTTTTTCAAATTAATCAAAGAATGAAAAATCAAACTGTTGTTTTTATTTGCCTATAAAGTTTTTTAATTTTCGATTGCTAAATTTTGTAATTAGAAGAAAGAATAAGTATCGTTTTCCTAGTAAAACTCAGTAATATTCCGTACGGTCGTCACTAAAGTTTATGATTACTTTTGCCCATTTTATCATTGACTCTCATAACCAAATCAACATATGGAAATGTGTCAACTGTATTTGCGCAAATAATGTGTAATGCAGATTTCGCCTCAAGAGCTGCATCGAAAAGTTGTCTACAGTTTTTCTTCTGAGCGAAAAGCATCCGGATATCCGGATATTGGTTCCGGACTTCCGCATTGCCCCGAGAAATGCGTCTCGATTATTCTTTCGTGTCGTGATCGTTGTATATCCACGTCGGATTATCGAAAACGTCGTCGCGACGCCGACGTTTCCAATTTACTCGGTAAGTCTTTGTATCTCTGAGGATCTTTTTTCTTGTTCTATGTTTTCTTCTCAAGATGATTTTTTTATGGGATTACTATGGGAATAAATATTTTTTACGCATGAAATCTCTTGGCTCGGTATTACTTCTATCATAATGTTTAAAGTTACTTATTTGTAGATGTGCTACATGTTGATAACACTTTTCCTGTATCGTCACGTAGAAAATGCTTCTTCAAGTCTTTTTACGGCACTTGTACATTTATTTTTACGAATTTACTCAAATATATTTAATCAAACATTTTAATTTATGCATTTGGAAGACATTTTCTAACTAATCTTAATATTTTAATAATAAATTTTGAAGAAATAATTATGATTGTTAAAGAGTTAATTTTAATCTTGTAGATCTTTTATAATCAAATTTTTGAGTTAACAAATATCTACAAAAATTCATTCATAACAAAGTCGTAAATTATTTGTATTAAAAAAGTAAAAAAGTTCAGTAATTAATTATATATATATATATATAATTTATATTACTTACAATATATTAAATGATTAGTCATTCAATTATAAATTTATTGTATTTTTGTATTTCTTTTTGATATTATTGAATCTTATACTCATTTTTTTCTAAAATTTCTCATATTTTATAAAGTAAAAAGAAAAAAAAAAGAATTACACATTTTACTTATTTCTAAATGAAGTATTTAATAATGTAATATATATATTTTTAATATACATCGGACATACTATTATTAAAAATTTTCATGAATAATTATTGAAAAAAAATCAAGTACAGTGTAATCTTTTCAAAAGACCTTTTATAATGAATACAGCTATAAAAATCCTTTATAAAATTTTTTTACTATTTATTGCATTGACAATAAAAATTACAATCTTTATGGTTTTGATAAAACTATATATTAAACAAAAATTTCATGAATAAATGTTTAAAAAATTCGATACTTTCAAAAGAACCCTTTGTACATGTTCACTATCGGTTTGATAAAAAAAAAGGTATGTACAAATATCTGTATAAAATAGAGCGCATAACTTACATAACACGAGCTCAACAATCTATTCCAAAGTGTATAAACTCATAAATTTAGTTCAAAACATTTAATTCATTTTACCTTTCATTACAGAATATTTAGGTTTGCATTATAACACAGGCATATATAAAAACTTCGAACTCCAAAGTAATCCTTTGACAGCGCAACATATTTTACTGAGCGGAGGGATGAATATTCTAATTCAATTGCTAAAACTTTGAGTAAGTCACATAACTGGTGGTGTAAAGAAAGCGAAGTGAAAACTGGGAATGATAACCACGACATTCGCGCTAAAGTTTTTTCATGCGAGTGAATTTTATCCTAGACGATAAAACTCTCTCACGCTTCGCCGGAGCAGCGCGTGTTGTTTTTTCATCCATTCGTGCCTTTTTGCTCTCTAATGTTTTTATGCCGAAATTTGTTTTTTCTTTAAACTCAGGTACTACAACTTGAGTACGAAACACATAAAAACTATAATTCGATAAAAAGAATTTAGAAAATTTACGTGAATGATAAGATCTGAAAACGAGCTTCCCATTTACGGAGTATATTCTCTTATGTTTAATCATTCTTTTAAGAATCTAAAAGCTAAATTTTTATGGATACATTTATCTAAAACAATTTCGAAGCTGTTATTTACTCTAGCTTCAAGTCTTTACTCAGGTTCATTTACTTATTCTTTATACCATACAAATATAAAAAAATTATTTATTATAAAACTATACTACAATATTGATTTGTGTACAATTTTGAGTTATTTTATAGATTTTTCTTATCAATTTCAATTTAATGGAATTTAAATCAGTAATTTCTCCTATATAATTATATTTCAATCAACAAATTATTTTTTACATATATATTATGGTGAAAAAAGTATTATTAATCGAATGACAAAGAATAAACTAAAGAGCAATACATATTACAGATGATTGTATGAAAAAAATAAAACTATAGGAGATAAACATGAATAAATGCCAAGCATCAAGATGAACCAACAAGATCACACTAGGAATAGATATATTGAAATACAAAAACTTGGAGGAGTAGATTAATATCTTACTAACTTCCTGATAGAACACTGAAACTCGCAATATGCAAACCTCTATAGAATGCAGTCAGTTAGATTTCCAATATGTAAGTTCTTTAGATTCAAAATAATAATCATACAAAACATATGTTATTGAATTACCAATGAAATAACTATTAGAACAAATGACAGTGATAGACACAGTTGTGAAACTTAACAATATAAATAGTATTATACAACAGTGAGCAATACCAATCCTCATTGATATTTTAAAATTATACAGATGTTTAGAAAATTGAATTTAATGAAAAAGATAATGATTTTAAAAACGTGATGAAATAGAAAAAGATTAAATTAATCCGTATTATGGATACACAAAGTTCACTTTCTAGGTGAAAATGTGCACAAAAGGTAATTCGTGTAGAGTAATTTAAGGCCGATGTCGGCACAGTCAAGGAGATATATTATTTACATTCTTGAAATAATTATCGTTGTTAAATCAGGAGCTGTTTACTTCTAAGATTACAAAATTTATAAAAAAAGGAAAAAATTTAATTATTATGCGTATATTATTAAGAATTATAATAATTCCAATATTACTAAAAGTGGTTGATATTTAAAATATCTAAACAGTAGTCGAATGATTAAACAGATCGAAAATTACAATTATTTAGGAGCGAATATTATAAATTAGACATAAATATTTCATTTGTAAAAATTATTCAGCCCTAAAGTGACGTGTTATGTAGATGATAGACATGACTAAAAATTACATGAATTTATAAAATAAATCGCTCAAATTTTGATTTATATTATTAAAAATAACATTATTTATGATAATTTATTTTGGTCATGTCTCATTAAATATATCTTGGAAGATTAGTATTATACATGATATTATAGTTGTTTGTACATATCAATAGATTATTTCGAAGAATATGTTTTAAAATTGTAGTATTATTAGCGATACATTAATTACCGATTTAGTAAATACATGTTTAGTAAAAAATAATATCAATAAAATCTTATGATAAACAAATAACATTCAGTTATTTATAAAATAATTAAATAAATATGTTATTTAACATTTGGGATGATTAAAATCTATCTGTTCTACTTATATTTGTCTACCAATTATATATACTTTTGAAAAGAGATAATAAATATTATTATGTTTTGTTCAATTATAGGTTTTTAAAAAATTGTAATTTTTATCCTACAGAAAAATTTTCATGATGAAAAAATTAAAAATTTGACTTTAAATGATACTAGAATATAGCTCATTCAGTAGGAAATAATTCTTTATACTACATTAATATATTAACAATGTAAGTTAACCTAAATTTGTTTCTTTTTAGATTTCAGTAGAAAAATATATTTTTCTGAACACTCATCGACACAAGAAAAAAAATTGCATAAACATGCATGTAAATAAGAAGAAAATATAAATATTCACTTGTGGATATTAATTAAAATGTATATGTACATAATATGCATCAATAAATATTTAAACAATGATTATTAAGATTTCTGTAATTTTCATTCATTATAATAATCTTCGTCCTTTATTTATTCTATCTCATTTTTTTCTTTTTATTAGAATCTAGTCAACCTTTTAATTATTTCGTACATTAGCCAAAGTACAAGTAAGTGAGTTTGCCGTGAGAATATTGTGAGAAGAGGGTATTTCTGTTTTTATTCTAGCGGTAGGACAAAAAGTGTAAATGTATTAAAAATAGTTTTCTGCGAAAAATAAATGTAACTAGGAATACGTCTGTAGTGAATGTTGATCGCGTCTATGAAGCATTTTCGAAGTGAGTTTCCTCTTTGTAAAGTAGAAAGAATAAATCAGAAACTTGAGGAAATATTGGAATGCGTGATTGCAACTTTATAAAAATTCAGGACTTTTGAATTATTTTTTTATGGAAGTCTATTTTTCCATCAATCAGACATTGAAATATTTTTAAAAGATTTTAGTCATAGAACTAGTAATTTTTTTTAATTATTTCCTCTATATTCATCATTTTCAAAAGTATGTAATAATCTGAGCTCAATTTCTTCTTTTTTAAAGTAATTAAAAAGAAAAAGTCGGTAGCAAACGATAATGATATTGCGAGTTAAAGTTAATGTGTAATCATAAATGGTATCCGAAGGTAAATAGTTGACCATATAATAATAAATAGAGCGATGATTAACCGAGCATCCTTACTCATAAATTAGATTCATGTGAATTTAAATAAATGTTGAACTCATCAGTCGTCCTAATTAGTGACACCAAATCATAAATACAAAGTTCAAAGCGACACTTATAGGATTCTTGCTTCGAACAAATAACATAATTTTTCAGTTTACAGTATAAAATGTAAGTATAAATAATCATATGAAATAATGAATTAAAATTTTTTCTCTATTTCATCTTAACATATGAGACGTCCATATCTTAAAATATTATTCGTCCTTTTCAACTACTCAGGTAATTATTTACTAACATTTACTGATATATTTCGGCAATTATTACAATTTCATTAAATCGTTTATATTTCCAATGTGTTCAACATCATAAAAATCTAGTGCTGGTGGACTTCAAATGCCAGCCACATAATTTCTTTTAAAATAGTGGAAGACAATTGAATGAATTGCCCATAAAAATGGAGCTTCATAATTTATACCATTGAACGGTTGGTAAAAAGGTAGCGAGTACAGGTTTGTAGGTAGATGTTGGAGAGCCAAAGGCAATTCGACTGGCAATTCGCCGTCACATATTTAATCGAGCAGCACGTTAACGTCGACACCTGCTTCGAGCAATCGATCAATTTTCTCAGGGCGTCGCACATCGGACGAGCGATAGTCGTTCTGTCCCTGTAACCGTTTCATCTTTAATATCGCACTCCATTTATCATGGTCTCCAGGTACAGGGACGTGTTGCAGCATCTCTGCGTCTGCATCACGTACGTACGATTCGAACTCTGGCTTCGATGCAAGTGACAGGGTCACGTGCAAGTTCGGGCGTGGCCAGATCTTGCGCAGACGCCCTTGATGCAACTCCTTGACACCCTGGCAAAACACGTGACAAATCCACTAACTCCAACACTTGACTGCTAAGCCTATCCCAATATTTATGTCCAGCTTACAATGATTCACATCTTTCCTTTCTTTCCTTTCTTTCCTTTCTTTCCTTTCTTTCCTTTTTTTCCTTTCTTTTTTCATTAAAACGCCTTACTGCACTCGATAATAATGTTTGGCTACGTGGTCGTGTTTCGGCCAATGCTTGAGGCGGAATTAAATGCTGAGACAATCTATTTCCTTTATTATCTTAAGTGCAATTAGAATAGTTCTTACGTTCGCGTTTAAAAGTAGTTCGGTACTGCAATGCGAAGATCTTCTCATACTAAGCAATTAATTACTTTCAGACTTATTTTGTTTATTGACTTATTTATGTATCTCATCTTATTTATTAGAATCTAATGTCCATAAAGAAACGTTAATCCCTCTGTATTTTAAAATTATAACTCTTAACTTTAAATTTAAATTAAAATTTAGAATACTTTAAACAAAGATACATAGTTCAAAAAAACCGTTTCATACTATTTTCTTTAATTATAATTATATTTTTTTATGATTTAGATCGTGTAATTTTGCGAGAAATACAAATTTTCAATCAAAATTTTATTTTACTTATTTATTTACACACGCATTGAAAAATTATTTAAAAATACATAAATAAATACTTGTAATTGTGTTGAGAATAAAAATATTGTCGCTGTGAAGAGAAACTTATGGATTCAATATTTTTAAAGTATATTGATGAACTAAAATTTTTATTTTTTTATTAATTATAATCTTAGATATGTAAAAAGTATATAAACATAATATTTATGTTTGAACCCAATTTTTTAGTTTGATAAGTATATGTGATAAACTTAGGTATTAAAAATTTAGTCATAATTGATTATACAAGCATTATCGGTAAATAAGTAAATAAAAACTACAAAGATTTTTATAATAATTCTGATTATAAAACAAAAGCAATAATTTTCTATCAAGATTTAGTAAAGTATAAAGTTTTCAAAAAAATATACAAGAATGTGAAAATTTAAATCAATAATTATTATATTAAATATTTTGGTAATAATATTTAAATTAAAGGTATATTATAATATTTTACTGTTGGAAGTGCGAATTTATAGTAGAATAAAGGAAAATTAAATCAGAACGTGGCAAGGGATAGTCGATCAAAGATGAAAAGACAGGAAAGTAATTAACCGATCAAAATTGTTGATATCGACGAAACGATATTGTGTAAAATGTAATGCGAACTTTGACCTGAGCAACGAATTTCTCTCTCATAATATTTGGCTCATTCAATTATGTGGCAGATAATCCATCTCGATTATGCTTGTAATTAGCATATCAAGGCAATATCCGGAATGTCTCGAAGCGAACACTTCTGATGGTTTTGCCCTTGCTGTTGACGATCGCTCATTGGCAATAATTTGATTTTCTATTAATCTGCTGAATTTTTCTCAATATAACCGCTCCATGCAATTTAAAATTTATTAGTATAAAATAGAAATGAATTATCCGTTTATCTTAAAAGTATAGAAGAAGTTAATATTGTTAGTTACGTACTGAAAAAATTCTATATGATTACATTATTATTTGTAATATTTTTTTCATAAGTTTGGACAGTTAAATTTATTTCTCACGCAAATAAAATTATATGATTATATTTATTTAGAAATTTTCACTTGTGAATTAACTATGGTGTTCGATAAAAATTAAATCATAATTTAATGTAATAAAATAAAATAATGCATATTTTTAAATGTACTTTAAAATGTCATTTATTCACTAATTGTCAAATTCTACTAGTAATCAATGTAGAGGGTTGGAGAATAACGTAGTCGAGTGACCAGAAATTTATAAAAAGGAGTACTAAAGGATCATTGGAGCTTTTCATCTTCCCACCTTTTGCCATAAATCAAGCCGAGCCTTCCGCCAATATTTTATATAACAAATCATTCAGACACGCGACATTAACTTATTCACTGAACTACTGACTAATAACGATTGACATAATCATTGTCAGGCACAGCTCTTATCTTTCAGAGATTAAAGATAAACGAAATGCTGCACTCTGGTGATATCAATTATGCATATGCACATTTTCCTCAAAGGTTGCCGAAAGCAGCAATGTTTCGTAATTACATTTTTGGTTTAATTGAAGAGCTAGTATAATTTTTTAATATTTCGGCTTATTTTTGTAGAATAATAAGTATTTGCTGTGACATATTGTAAATATTTTAGTTATATTAGACCAATTAAAAAATGATTTTCCAGGTAAAAAAGTCTAATTCATATCTTGAGTTTTAAAAGAATCATTTACCAAAAACTAGAAATATTATTTCTTTTTAAAGAATAAGTGGAATTTATTAAAATTAAATTATGTATGCCGAAAAATCACTGAATATTTATTTAAAGATTGTCATCTTGCCATAGCATTTTTTAATTGATGGAACACATATCATCAACCGTTTAAGTAGAGAAACTAAATGTTGTCTACGTCGTTATTGAGCTTAATATTTATCTATAGAAATCAGGTATCTTTTTTGGTAAAAAATACTTCACCTTTACATTTTAAAAGGATGCATAGTAATCCAATTCAAAAATACACTTTATTTAATTTGGCTACATAAGATGTATTATGAAATTTTAAAATACTTAATATATTAGTTTGAAATTTGTTACGATTTTTTTTTTATTAATCTATGTGTGCCTTTCTGCTTTATTAAATTATTAATTATAAAATTATTAATATTATTGAATATAAACATATAGTAAATTTAATAAATAAATTACTTATCTAAAATATTAAAATAAATTTAATGAATAATTATATAAAACTAAAATGATGTTTATAATTCCTAGATTATTTCTTTTTGAATGTGTAACAAATGCTTTAACTGGCTTAAATAAATTATTTTGAATAATATGTACATATCTACAACAATATAACGGTTTTAATGTAGGTTGTTGAAGTGTAATACATATTATTAATATATTTTTCTAGAATGCAATTGTAGTTTAATTTTTGTTTTTTTATGATATAAAGGAATTTAACAATCGACTTTAAATCATAAAATCATGATAGTTATGTTTAATATGAATATAATTATTATAGATATGAATAAATTATAATTATTTTTAATGTTTAATTAGGTGCTTTATTTTTTTTATTCACAGAATTAAAAAGAGTACGGCTTTATAAGTTTTTCTTATGACATATTTACACAAGATCTTGATAATGAAAGCAGTAAAAGAATGCAGAGTACTTAAATAAATGAGGCTATCTTGAGAAACTTGAAAATTCTAGGCACATTAAATTTAAATTAATTTAATACAATGCCGTAAAACATTATATGTAGAATATAATCAAAAACATAAAAGTAAAAGAAAACAATAGCATTACTTACTTTAAAAATAAGAGCAAGCAAAGTCGTTTGTTATGTTTTTGGCAGAGCAGAGTTTGTTAAAAGGAAAGGATGTATATAAATTTACAGATGATGTTCACCAGAAGATAAGAATAAGATAAGATAACCAATAAAATAATATAAATTCAGCTGGCTAAAATGTGTATAAAGTAAAGGATAGATTTTGAAAAATAATAAACTGGTGTAAAAATCAGAAATAAATCAAATTTAAATCCACCTGCATATTTTCGATAAATTAATAACATGAACAATTTTTAGGGAATAAATAAATGTATGCGGAGGTTCTAATTTTATGAAGGTTTTTTGAATGCAGTGATACAGAATGAGTTTAATGCTCAAGCACGAATAAATTAGAGCTCGAGTGGATATCGCATTACAGGATAAAAAATTCAGGAGAAAATATTCTTTATATTATCAGGTACAGCTGTCGGTATTTCGTTTGGGCATCTTCTGATCGAGGGATCAAATAGAAAGTAGGAATGGGTCACTCTTCCGGATCGACGAAAATGTGATGCGGGAGTGTGTTCGCGCATGCAAAAGCTCAAAGAAATTCTTCGGGAATACCGGATGTTACGTGGAACGTGAGCAACTTTTGCACGTCCCTCCTCTCATTCGCAATATAACACTTGCAGCAGCTCTTTATTTTGTGATAAATTTCCAGCTGTTTGCCGAGGAACGAATTCAGAGATCTGGCCGACTTCATTTTGCAATTGCTTATTTGTCGTTAAGCACAGAATGTCAAAGATCGCGCTATTCCATTTTTTAAATATTATTCTTATTTTGTTTATAAAATTGCTCATTCGTCGTTTGTCTTCAACTGAAAATTGATTTGACCTGTTATAAAATGAGTACTTATTTGCATGCTTATTATTGTTATAGCTTATTTTAATTTTGACATAAGATATATTCATATTTTCAAGTTTAACAGATGAACCAATTGAAGCTGAAATAATTTCCAAAATAAAACATTTCATATTAATATTGAATTATTAATTGAAATATTTATCTCAATTTTACATAATTATATATGGTCAAAATAATATATATCTTATATACGTGTATTTTATTAGCATATATCATAAATAAAAAAAGTTTTATTGATCGAAGAGAAAAATTATTCTTAATGGCATTCACAATTGTATTAATAATTGTATAACATTACATTAAAAACATCTGTTTAATTAGATGACATTAAAAAAATGTATTCATATGATATAATTTAAAATATTATATAAAACACAGGATGATTTATTATTTTTCATAATTTATTATTTTACTATTGAAAAATTATTTATGATTAATCATTTACCAATTAATGAGCAACTTTTATGTTAATATTAAATTGTATTATAATTCTTGCAATTGCCACAATTTTCACAGAGAATATTATTTATTGATAATTTGGAAATAATAGAAGATATGATTTAACAACAATTTTATGTTCGATAAAATACGAAGACGTTGTTTTTGTGTGATCGAAGCTTCAATTGCTTATATCTTGATAACCTCTCATTTGCTCAAACATGAGTCAAATTCGAAGTACTAATAGAAGATTACAATAAACAAGGGTATGAACGCAATTCGAAATAGCTTTGTATATTTAATTTTTTTACCAAATACAGTAATCTTGCCATATTATTCACTTGACATCTTGCTAAAATAGTTTTTGAGGTCTTTCCGCTTTTGTCCATCTCCACCCGTCCACGCCAATCAAATTCTCATTTACCTGAAATGGCTACGTGTTTCGGAGCGAAGCCCGCAATTTATTCGTAAAGATAAGATACAAATCTTGAGGGAATTCAATTCGAGTAATCTGATTTATCTAGATAATGCTTACAAAGGAGGGAATCTCTGGTGTACAAGATATTGGCTCTGAAGCGAGAGCCGATTATGAAGTTAACATCATTTACATTATAAAACGCAGGTCTGATTTTTAATATTTCATTTAAAATAAAGTGCAAGCCATCGATCTACGTTCTTGTGACAACCCTCTTGACTGAATCAAGACAATTATGTTTATTTTAACGTTTTTTTTATATTTAATTAAATAAATTTAGGTATAGAAATTGAAAAAATTATTGAGATATTACTAGATAAGCTTGTGCCACTATTATGTAGAATTCTATTACAATGATTTTTTTGAAATTCGTATTAATTTTTTTTTTTTTTTTTTTTTAAACAAGTATCAATTTTAGTCGATCCCTGGTTATTAAATAAGAGGAATAAAAATCAAAAAATTAGTGCATGATAAAGCTTTTCTTAAACAAAAAAGAATAAATGTGTAGAAAATGATTGAACAAGCTTATAAAAAAACTTGTGCTGTAAATCAAAGAAGAGTATCTTGGTTTTTTATTGGAGTATAATTCTTTTTCGATAATGTTTTATAAAGTATTAAATTGCAGTTGTTGATTGCCTTTTGATGAACTTCTTGACTACATAAAATTCTCGAAGGAGTGAGTGAGTAGTGGTTTTATAGGTGTTCATAGTTTTCAAAATGAGGTAAATTTTATTTTGTTTTATCATAAAGTTTTATATATATTATAATAAATATAAATTATGAAACATCAATGTATGTATTAAATTTTTAATGATTTTTATTTCCCGTGAGAAGGGAATTAAGGGAATCAATTTAAATTTTCTCCAGTAAGTTTTAGTTCGGATCAATTAAATAAGCGCGTAATAAAGTGAATGAATTCGACAATTATTTCAGGTTAATTTATTCCGAAACTTTGCCGAACACGCAACGACTAATTTTTTAAAGCGAGTTCCACGAAAATATAGACAGCCTTTACAATATTCTTTTATTCGAATTTTTATTGACGCTATTAAAGGGTCCGGACAGTCTTCAAACGAGGCTATTACCACGATATTAACACCCCTAAACTCTATCGTTGCAGTCAATTTTCATTACTCCTCATGTAATAAAGTTGACGCGAAAAGAAAGTAGGGAATTCGGGTGAAAAGTAGACTATGCAAGAGCGCGGGAAAATTCGTTTATTTAACTTAGAGCCGCTTTTGTAAGCTTAGCGGATTTCCTTCGTCAAGAGGCTATTGCTCTTTATTTTATTTCACGTCTAAAAAATTGCCATTTCATCGTGTATTAAAATCGGAGCTATTTTTATTTTCGCACAAAGAAATAGTTTTTATTTCACATTCGAGTGTGATAATTTTTTATGCTCGATAAATATAAAAAGCTGTCGCGGATATTGACGTCCGTATTCAATGCTCAGCAATACAATTTTCGGATTTGTGACGCTTGAATCTCGGCTGAACGTAAGTCTGCATTATTTGTTACTGCATTTTTGTGTTCGAGTCGAACAGCGGGATGCTATTCAGAAATTGAACTTTGAAAATGAATAAAGGGAGAATGTTTATCCGCCTATTAGTATTTAAATTGCAAGAGAACACATTTTATACATGTAAATCTAAGGCCATAACCGGCCAAATGATATTTTTGATAAGATTCATTTTTTATCTGCCTTAAACACGAGAGTACAAGAATTCCTAACATTCTGCATGAATTCGTAAAAGAGCTAATGAAACTGAGTTGCTTTTTTTTGACCTACTTTTTGAATTCAAGCGTGTTTTTAAAATATTGAAAGCTAAATGGTACGCTCGTATCTATTTAGAAAACTGTTACCACACAAACTGAGAAAATACAGAACATTGTTTGAAAAAGCTTTTGTATATAATTTAAACTTTGCTGCAGTAAAGCCTTTTTTTTAAATCAGTTTTTCTTTAAAACGCGATAATTTACACTAATTCTTAGATAAATCATGTACGCATATGTGGTGTCATTGATTTTTATTTAGTATTGTGTAAGTGATGAAAGTCAAAAATATCTATTTGTATAAGTATAAAATTATTTAACAATAATTTTAAGAAACTATTTTTTCAAGTTTCCATTTAAATAGCAAAAACGCATTATAATTTCATGATAAATATCTCGCTTTTGATTTCAGTGAGCTCATTTTTATTATCATTACATTATTTTTAGTAAGGAATTACTCGTACATGGTAAATTATCTTTAAGATATAATTACTATGAAAGCCTACAATAATGGTTCACCAATATGAGCTTTAATCTATACTTCAATAAAATCGTTTACGTTAGCCATAAAATTTACTTTTTTAAACAGCTATGGATCCATGGACATTAGGTGTACGGTGATAGTATTTGGAAGTTTCATCCGAACAACAATTCGAACGATAACTTTTTTTATAGTATATTATAATGTTTACACGATACGTGATATCCAATTCAAACTAGACAATGTCTTTGTTTCCCCAAAACACAGAACCGCTCCTACTTCCTCATAGAAATCAAAATATGTCTAAAAATGGCATACATAAAGATAATATTAACGGACATTCGTTGAATCGTCGTCAAAACCCCGAGGCGAGGTCAGAGTAAGAAATCAGAGGTCAGGAGTTAAGAATCGAGTCGCGATTTAGTTTCTAATGAACTTATTTGCCAACTTCGAAACTCCTGCTTCGTTTTTTCTCTTGCATAAAAATTCTTCTTCGATTGACAAGTGATCTGCATCACTAAACGAAGAATACAACTTTTGCAAATGCTTCTTCATCTTCCACAAATTCAAAAAGTTATTGTTATCATAGCTTAACGAAATATTAACTATAAACATATTAGCCATATTTGAATTGGTTTTTTTTAGGATTTTTATTTTTAAACACTCGAGGTAACTTTACTTAAAATACAAAAGAATATGTAAAAGCTAGGACTTTATATTTCATTAAAAAAATTTTTTTGTACAATCTTTTATAACGGAGCATAAACGGATTTAGCGTCAATGAAAAATAAGATGTATAAAAATATTATGCAGATCATAGAAAAAAAGCCTTAGAATATGTCCCAAGCAAAAGTTTCTGTGCAAACGGTACTAAAATGTCCCTGGTGTTATTTTCAACTTTATGCAACCTTTCTATCTACTGAATTTCACATTGAAATATTTTTCATAAAAGTAGATCTGTCTGTCTTTTTTTATTTTCTCTATACATATATATAATATTAGTACGGATTTCAATTTTATATTCACTAGCCCACTATATCGACTTTATTGGACATGCATGATCTTTTAAATTCTTTCTCGGCATAATTTCGAAAAAACTTTGCAATGGTATAACGTAGTTGTATATATAAAAACTATATTCGATTTTCAATGTCAATATTTGTTTGGAGTTTGAATACGAAAAAAACATTAAAACATATTTTTGGATATGAATTTATTAAAATATATTTTTATTATAAAATAAAATTATTTTTTTATTTTAAATCAGGTATTAACTGCGATTATTACATTATCAAAACTAGACTAAAAAGTTATTAAATATAGAAAATAAAGAAGAAATTAATTGAAAAAATTACATTTTTACTCCAAATTATCATAAATTTCTAAACAAAGAATTTCAAAATTTATAACATGGTTTTCGATATCCATAGTATATGATATATATATATAATATATAATGAGATATTATGTATTAGAATTCAATTTCATAATTAGTAAATCAAATTTATTATATTTAATAAATAGAAAGAATAAATAATAGAGGGATAAATTATATTAATTATTAAGAAAAATTATAAAAAAAAACATTAGCTAGTAATTAATTGTGTATTTAAAATGATTCTAATTCTTTATAGTTATCTGTACCTGTTTAAAATAGTAATAAATTATAATCATAATAAATATTAGTCATTTCCCATTTGATGATATCAAATAATTTATACAGTTGTCACATAAAATTATTTATTTAAAAACAGATAGCACTATAAAATATGTCAAGAAAGACATTTTTAGTATAAAATTTCTTTTTTATAATTTGAATATAAATGCACAAAGATTAAAGGCATTTAAAATGAACATTTTTGACGATTTTTATTTTATAATATCTTAAAGTAAGTATTGTAAAGTAGGTATTATAAAGGACTGTAATTGAAATGATGAGAAACGGTTGAAAGCTTAAAGAGAATAGAAGCAAATATTATTTCTTGAAATACAATGGAAATAATATTCGGCTTTAGGAAAGGAAAATATGAACATTGTGCTTCCATCATAATGGAAATATTTAGAGCAGTAGTAACTGATACATAAAATTTGATTTCTATCTACATTAAACAGTAAATTCTATTTCACTTCCAACATTCATCAACTTTCTGTAAATTTTTTCATTTACACTAGTTTTCAATTTATTATAAAAATTAATATGCATTATAATATTCCAATTGTCATCTATTATTTTCTTACACTTTATAATATTTGACTCATAAGCAAAATGCCGACTAAGTGAAAGAATGAAATGAATTAAAATCATTAACTTTATATTAAATAACATAAGTATTTATATATAAGTATATATAAGTATTTGTATATTATAAACACTTCAAAACTCTATAAAATTTAGTGATGTCATTATCTTATTTTTAAACTTAATTTTTCAATATTACAATAAAACAATCAACAGATTTATTAATTTTGTCGTAATAAAAACATTTTTTAATGTAAAATATAGAAATATTAGTTATACTAATAATAATTGCATAAAACTACAAGTAACATATAACAATTGTAATTAAATTTTATAAATATATCGTGTATATGCATATATATATATCTATATGTGTGTATATATATATATATATATTACTTATTTTATATAATGAAAAATATACTTATTTACACTTATCTTTTAATATTTATGTTTTATATTTTCTATAAATTATTATTTTATAATAGTAGAAATTTAAAATATTAAAAAGCAAGTTATTTTATAAACATATATACCAAATAAATGAATTTATAAATAAAATTGTTTATTAAGTATATTTAATATACAATATTATTTTATTGAGAAATTTATAAATAGTTTCTTTTTTATTTTTAAATTGAAAACATACTACAATGGAAAGTAAATATTTACATTTAGTTTAATTTGAGATTAATTATTATTAATTAGATATTAGAACTTTAAAATTAGTTTGTATTTACTTAAATATACTATTTAACATTTGGTTTGAATTACCAACTCTTGTATTACTAGAGAATGTGGTCGACATGAAATAAAATCATATTAGAATTGAACATTTAGCAATATGATTTACTTCATTATAAATTTGGATTAAAATAATATTACGGAACTGCGAATTAATAATAATTTTATAACCATATTTGGACGTAAATGCTTCTATTTATTCTTTATTTTCATCTTACCTAGTCATTCTGAATTTTCTATAAATAATTTTCAATTTATTTCATTAAAAACAAATTCTCTTGGGTACTATTTTTTTCATGCGATGCAAATTATAGTGAACGGAAATTTACATTACATGTAATATTGATTTTGTACCCCATACAACGCTTGAGATATATATATATATATATGTATACATATATATATAAATGCCAAATTCTATTAAATCAGCAGTTTTAATTTATCAGTGACAGGAATTCGTAAAGAAAAAAAAAATATAAATTGTTATTTTAAATTAATACTTCAAATTTATTATTTTTAAATAATTTGCAATATTATAAATAAGAATTTAAAGTTGATAAAAAATATATTTAAATATAAATTGAAAACTCATGTTCGATTGTGATAATATGATTTATTAAGTAATAAAATTAAGTTATTTAAAATATTATGGATGATGACCACAGATATCTTTATGTATTATATTATATTAATTAAGATAAAGAAAATGTAAAGTTGAATAAACCAAATAGGTTTTATATTAATTGACAAATAATGTAGTTTAAATACATTTGGATGATAGATTTTGAAATATTTACTGTATTTATATTTCAATATGCAATAAAAAAATTCTTATGTAATTTAAAAAACATTTAGTATTTGTTAAAAAAAAATGGATATAAAAGTAAAGTATCATATTTATTTCAATGCAAAAATATTTAATTGAATAAAAAATTTTAAAATGAAATCTTTTTTAAAAAAGTTTAATAGTAGTTATAATCATAGGAAATATTCAATTAAATCGTCGGATATGAATTATTGTTCTTTTAATCCATCCATCTATTAATTTTGTAATAAAATTAAGAGACCACGCATAAATATGATGGAGAGCAACTGATTTATTAAAAGAAATTAATTAACCTAGTGGAATTTTATTTCTTTTCCTTTGGAATTATTTTTATTTTCTCCGGGCACTTGACGAAAGAAACGTTAATTGCCAGTTGGTATGAAGTTGAAACGTATTAAAGAAAAAACTTGAGAGTAAAAAAATGCGGCTGCACCAATTAAAAAAATTCCTTAATATTTCCGAATGAATCGCATTAATGACAGGGTTACCTGAGCAGTAAACGGGGGAACGTCCCCGCTGAAATATAATTTGAAGCTGAGAAATGTGGTCTGGGGGTTGGGGTGCCGGTTGACGGGATGACGGGGTGACGGCGGGACGGGGAGAAGTTAGAAGAGAGAAGCCGTCCTCGGTCTCGTCAGAATACACAATGCAGGAGGTGAGGAAAATCTGAAGGAATCTCGAATCTGGCGTGGGGAAGAAAGTTAGGAGAAAGCCAAGTCGTTTTGTTGACTTACCGTTTTGTTGTTGATAGTCCATTGGAGCCTGGGCTTGGGTACCGAAGGCTGGGCCACGCAGTTGGCGGTCACGTTCTCGCCCACGGCGTAATATGTGGCCAACCCCGTGATTTCAGGACCAGTCGCCGGCAATTCTGAAATACATCACGTCGGGCTTTAGTCAGGATTTCCTACTTTTCCACCTCGGATTGACGCGATTGACACTTTTCCTCCTTTTCCGCAGGCACAAGATTACTACTGGGCTGGCCCGAGGCTCAGATTACCAAAAAATTTTCCAACCCATTTCTTCAACTATTTTACCGGCTAATTTATTATTTAATTATTTAATTATTTAATTTTTAATGCGCTAGTAACCTTCGTAAAATAAATACCATTTCAATTCGAGTAAAGATAAACTTACACTTTATATTTTATTGCTCTTAATAATGTGTTTGTGAAATACATGTTTGATGTAATTTATTTGGAATTTAATTATTAATGAATGATAAATTCAATTCGATTCTCAAGTACTCTTTAGTTAAGTATTAATAGACAACATATTTTTTCAAAATTTTTTTTGCAAATTTTTATCGAGTGTTTGTGATCTGCATTTGAATATGAATAATTCACATTCAACTTAATGTATTATAAATCATTAAATTTGTATCTCTTTACATTGTACACGATATTGTAATTATTATAATATTGTAACATATGAAACCTCAGTCATTCCAAATTTGTACATATTAATTAAATAACGTCCTTGTAATATTATGTCGCTATTAATTATATTATCCTACTTTATTTTATTCAAACAATTAATATTTTTAATCTTCAGATAAATTTGATCCCGTAAATATTACACATTTTTCAGAATTCAACGAACCCATTAAAAAAAATTATTTACATTTCATTTACTTCTTCAAATCTCCAACTAGGAGAATTTTCATTTTATTAATGAAATGTTATAATATTTGATTATTGAGTTAATTAATTATTTCGACTATTACTATAATTAGTCATCGGCAATAGGAGAAATTCTATATCATCAACTGAATTGGTCCCAGCATGCTTTGACGAGTAAGAGAAAAAAGTTGTCCTAGGTTAGAGAAGTATCTAGGATTTGAAATTTTCAGGAAAATCTCAAAAGCATCTTGTGAATATCACTTTTAATACAAAGCGATCCAATACTCGAGCCAGGAAGAAGTATCATTGGTGGCTTTAAAAATCCGGTCGGGTGTTATTAGAACATACTTTCGGGGGTGTGATGGGGGGTGTGATGGGGGGTGAGAACGGAGGAATAAGCGAAAGTTGAAAAGGAAAGAAGGAGCGGAGCGGCGGGTTGGCAGAACGTAAAAAGGGGGGTGGGAAATGTCGGGTAAGCATCACGCGTAATTGCCTTGGATTTGGTGAAAACTTTATCGCTGGCACTCGCTGAAGTCGCTGGTGCGCCTCAATTGTACACAGGAAAATGCACGGAAGTTTCGGCTGGTTCTGGGAAAAACGTCAACCTCGGGGAGAAGTATAATGCGTATTTGATTTAAGCGGAGGACAGGTGGTATGAGGAGTTTCACGATTAATTGACCATTTGTAACCGGCAAAAATATCTGAAATCTAGCCTCGCCAGGACTTTTTCTTTTTCTTTTTTTAATTTCCAAGTCGCATTTATCAAGGGACGGGAAAATTGATTGCGGAATTTACAGCCAATGAATTTTACCGAAATTTAATTGATTGTTAAAAATGAAGATCTATTTTGCGAGCATAACACCGTTGCGCATTTCAATTGTTATTATTACAATAATTTTATGCAAACACAGCTGATAACTTAATAATAAATATTCATTCGGAACGAATAGAGTAATAAACTATTTATTCCAATTGTACTCATTTTTCATCAGATTTAGAAATCTTTTTACATCGCGCGTTGAATCTAAATTTCAATATGCTCAGACTGATGGATTGCAAATATAATTTACATGTGCCTTAGGTCAACATAATTCAATTTTTTTTTTAACATTTCGTTTAAATCAGTGGCTTGATAGAAAAATTAAAGATATCATATTTTCATATAATAAATTGTACCAGAGAAAACATTTTTATTCTTTAATCTAAGAGTGAAAAAATATTTGACAAATATTAATGAAAATTGAAAAACCAATTATCGTTTTGAAACTTAGTTTTAAAAATAAAGTGAAAGCAAGTAAAAAGTCGATTGTACGTATTTTTTTTAGATAATTACATGGCTGTTAATCTCGTGTGAAATTAGAAAAAGAGCTTTGGCGCTTAAAAGTCCTGATAAAATCGTTTGTGCGAATAACAAAAAATTTCGAATTAGATTTTTGGAGATAAGACGGGGATTGGTTTGCAGAGAGAGAGAGAGAGAGAGAGAGAGAGAGAGAGAGAGAGAGGGAGGCACCGGGTGGCGAGAAAGAGTCCAGGAAGTAATGCAGGTAGGGGAGGGCCGGGAGTTGTAATGCCTCGAGGAGGATGCACCAGACCTTCCGAGCAAATCCTTTAACGAAGCCAATTTGTTGATGATCTTGGATTACGTATCAGATGCACGTCCAATTAGTCGGGCTCTCAAGACGTCAACTGGACTCCTCAACCGGGTTGGTTTATGCCAGGTCGTTTGAGATTCCGCGGCGTCGCGGAATGTCGCGCTCGTAAAAGGCCTGGGGTAGATGAAGCGTCGGCCCGGATTTACGGCCCCGTAAATCGCGGCCCTGGAGAGCCGCAAATCGTCGCTGCCGGCATCCTCTATCGATCAGGATGAGGGTGTTCCTGCTTGACTTATACTTCCACCCCCCCTCCCCCTTCCCACGACCCTCGAGGAGCCCGCATCTACGTTATCCCGGCACGAAGCTCGAAGCTCGCGGCACTTCTGATACCGATGGCTCGGAAAATATAGTCTCGTTGTATCTTCCGTTTATATGTTTATGACTTTTCCTTCGTCTTTCATGAATTCTTTTATTTTTTCCTCGGAGAAAAAAAAATGTGCAATATAGTAAATCTTGAGAATGGCGTACAAAAAATTTGGACAATTGTCAATAATATAATGAGATATACGCACTAAAAATAGTCATATAATCAGAGCTGATCTGATCTCAAAGTCTATTATAATGTTGATTCCTAGAAAATCATTTTTTTTTTTAATTTTATAAAACTTTGTATTAGGTTAAAGATAATTGTGTTCAGTTGATATAAGTAAGCGAAATTAATCGATAGAAGAAACTATTTTAGTGAAGAGATAAAGCAAAAAAAAAATCTACGTTTAGATATAAATAAAATCAATTGTTCCCAAAGGTGGTGTTGTGGGCATTTATTTGTTTTCCGATTTTTCCTTAACTCTTAACTCTTAATGGGTTTCCATCTTTATCGAAATAATTCCTCCGTCATATACTTTAGGGTTTACCCAATGCCACTATTTTTTCTTTTTCTCGCTTTCCCAACTGGGTTTATTCCTACGCTGTAACGTAAATACCCCCTCCATATCCTTGAGAGTTGAAAACAGTTAGCAATAGAAGAAAATGAGGTTTTCATCACAGTGCATAGAAGATTGAGAATGTTTATAAACAGGTAGGTGTATACAACTAATAAACAATATTGTAATTTTTATCTTTGTAATTACAAAGTCTCTGTGATATAGTTATTCATCACTACTCGCGTTCAATATTTATTGAGCACAGATTAATAAAATTAAATATGTATTATAAAAAACACAACACAAAAAATATATTTTTAGGAAATATACACTAGAAGATCTTATTAAAATAGACAAATTTTATAGTTGTTATATTGCAGTACAAAAAGTTTTTCATAAATTAATATATTTACTGCGGTTAAATTTGAACTTTCGCCAACTATACTAATGTTAAAACAACATAACCTTCTACTTCATTTTCGTGTAAAATAATGAGACACGAAATTCGTAAAAATTTTTTCTGAAAGATAATGTGGATCTGCTTTGAGAGACTATTTACTTTAACAGAAATAAAATTACTAGTGTCCTTGACATTTTCTTTTACTTTTTTTTTATAGACACTCATCTCATATTAAGATTGACATATCTATATAAAAGAGATGAGACTAGAAATAGTCTATTCAGCATTTTTATACATTTATATAAAAAAGATTTGGATAACAAAACTGTAAAGAACAAGGCTTTATTTAATAATTCTACTTACTACCAAGAGAGCCAACTTGGTGGTGATGAAGAAAAATATTTTGTTTTAGAATCGTTCATATATTTATTTTGAAAATGAATGTAGCCGAACAATATCTTGAACTAAGATTACATTATCTGTTATAATATGTTTTATTTTTTTTACTCATATGAAAATAATAAATATGTTTATTTCAATTTTTATATACTTAAAAGTGAACTTTATTAATAAAAATTTTTAAATATTTTTAAATTATTAATACCATTCGATGAAAATATTATTATTCAAAGATACTTTTATGTAATATTATTGATGACTTATATAAATTAAAAACAAATTTACATATTGTGACGTTTTAATTACTTTATTTCATACCGTAAATTTAAAGCGAATTTTAAGAATAAATTATTGATAATACATAAATTATTTAGTTTATTAATAATATATGATAAAAAATTTAAAAAAAGCAATTTTTGCTCTTCAAGATTATATTATTTATACTTAAAAATCGTTCCAATTAAATAAACGATTAACCGAGACACAACGATTGCTTCGAACAAAATAATCATTCATCCGTTCATTTGACTTGAGTAGATAGATTAATGATTAGATTATAATTTTTTTTAAATTTTATTCATGCGACTACATATTGCACTTTGATTTTTTTTTCAAAAGTTACAAGCGTATGATTGATAGTTAGCTTTGTCAGAAAAGATTGATGTATAAAACAAATATTATATATAATTTTAGAACGTTTATATAAAATCCATTTTAACAAACACATGCTATAGGTAAATTAAGATTATTTTTTATAAAAGACGATTGTAAAATACTTACATATCCGTTACAAATTTTTAATATTTTTCCAAAACAATATTATATTTAATATTTATATTTAATTTTCTAGTTGTAATAATAATACAGTAATAGTAACTAAGTATAATCATATTTTTCGTGAAAGGAAAAAATATCGCTATAATTTTGTAAAAGAGATTACAAAAACAAAAGACTATTTGTTATTTTATAATTTCTTATAGTGTATAAATTGCTTGTGGCCAATAAAAGTAAAAAATTAAGATTCTCTTAAATCAAGTGTTGTGTTAAATTTGTAAAAATTATATACACCAGAATGTAATGTATCGCATTTTGTTAGATTGCATTAAGAGGGAATATTGCTTGATTTAATACCAATTTATTATCGTAATTTAAGATATCACCATTTAGTATTTGATTATGACAATTTTTGTATAGGTTGAAATTTATAATTGAATAAATGTAATAATTAATAATGAATTTTATATGTTGTAAAGAACAGTTTATTATTATTAGAATAGTAAAATAAATTTTGAGATTAAAAATAGTACAATAATTCCGTTTATTAGTTTTTAAAACGTGCATAAAAAAATTTTATGATATAAGTAATAAAGGGTAGGTAGGTAGGTAGGTAGATATAAAGTATAAGGTAGTTAAAAAAATGTAAAAGCTTGAAATATGTTTTTACGAAACTCGAGTAATTGATAAATATAACAATAAAACTGTATATTAATTGAATGTGATACATAATATGTAGGATCCCTGTTAAAGGTTCTACAATAATTCAACCTAAAAGAACTTTTTAACTGCTTCGGGGGTTGACACTCGATGACGGCTAGTGAAGGTTATCCACACCAGTACATTAACTCTTTAAAGGATCAATGCAATTTTATTTTTGGACACCAGACCACTGTTTAATCAAAAACTTCTTAACTGATTAGGGGTTGATGCTTTATCATTTGTCACATTTATCACCCTTTACAGAGACATTGCTAGAGCGTCTTTTCAAAACAATCCTGCTCGCTCGCTACTGCGCTAGAATATTATCGCTAAAAGAGCAAAAATATTGTTATAGAGGTCCTTTGCTTTATTGTATCGATTGTTGCAAATGTAAATAGATAATTGTTGGAAAGAAATGAGGGCATCGCAACCAAAATCAATGTTGTATTGCGATAGAGATGAGGACAGAGATAGAGAGTGTAGTTGGAGATAAAATAATGTCAGGTCAGTCTTATGATTTGAACCGGAACAGCCGAGTGAACAGGAAAGAGGAGCAGGAAAGACGGGAAATCGTAAGTTCAGGTGGATGTAAGTGAAAAGACAAGGACTCGAGGGATATTGAAACATCTTGGAGGGTCATCAAGAAATCACACCCCCAGTGCAGAGCACAAACAGACCTTCGACACTTTCGACACTTTGAGATTGGGCGGGGGCCCGAGCTCATTTAAACCTCTGCAGGAGTTCAGGTCGAAAGGATCGTCCTCATGACTATTCATGCGAGAGAGGACATAGATCATTATTGGGATTGGGATTGCTAATGAAAAGCCCGGCGCTTCGAGGAGCCAACTCGCGAGGAAAAGGCGCGCGACTCGAGGGGGTCGGGGGCTCGGGGGTTTGGGGGGTTGGGGCTCGGGGGTCGGGGCTTCGCGGACGCCCGGCGTCGTCGTTTCTCTCCGGTTTTTCATTTCTTAAACCATTCTCTTTGAGTGGGCCGCCCATGAATATTTATGCCCTCATGAATATTTACAATACACTCGAGGGGTACGCGCGTGCGCCGTCGGGTCACGTTTTCATATCAGCCCTAGGCTCACGTATACATTCATACCCGGATGCACGAGTGTGTGCACCTAGACGCATTTCTTCCTCACATCAACTTACATACATGCGCACGTGCACACCCTCGTGAACTGGATTTCACGGTTTCACGGGGTCACGTATGCCGCCTCCCTCCCACTCCGTAAATTCGTAAATTCCTCCAGTCTTATAAGTGCACACACGTGGATGTTTATTTTTTGAAGTGATATTGGTAGTGATTGTGGTTAGTGCTCGTACCGAGCTCACTTGCTCCTGATTTCATTGTTTCAATCTTTAACCTGGAAAAATATCTTTTTTCCTAAAAATGAGAGTATCACATTTGACAATGTAAATATAATATTTATAATTCAATGGGAAAGTCAATTGGCATTTCTCTTCAATCGATCTTTGAGCTATAATTTTTTTTTTTTTTTTTTTTTTTTTTTTTTTTTGCAAAAGAATCTTGTTCAATGATCGATTCGTAAGTTATTTACAATTATCGATTTTTAAGAGATTTATTATTGCTTGTGTATTTAATTTACTGGCTAATTAAAAAAATAATACCTGCGTGCTTTATTCAAGTGCACCCTGTATCGGAGCTACTTGGAAATATTTCTAGACTTTCATGATTAATCGCTTGTACACTGAAAAATACTACCAATAACATCAAAATTTATATAATTTTTTTAATTTACGTTCGCGTTTAAAAAATATGCGATGAAACTAATGGGTAATATTAATGTAATATTTACTACTACAATTGATATTATTCAATTCATAATATTGGTTACAATATTTATACTGTACTTTTAGATAACATAAAAGCGATACCCTCTAAAAAGTAATTATTTTTCCAAACGTAAATTAAGAATAATTTAAGCACACAAATATGGAAGAAACTATATTTTTCAATAGGAAACTAAATGTGTTATTCTTTGATTGTTGAAAAAATACGTTTTTTCGTTTATACGTCTTTTACCCTCATGTGCACAATAATGCAAATTAATACAGATTGTCCCGTAGCAAATGTCACATTTACTTTTTCTCTAATTTTGTGTCTTTCTCGCTATTTTCGTGAACGTAAATATGGGTAAAACGCAAGTTGTAGATCTTGACTATTTAGTATGAAATGTGTCAGTGGTTACGTGCGCAGGCGAAGCAACTAGAGTGTGAGGACGATATGCACACATGGATTTCCATGTTAAAGTGTAATATTTAAATATAAAATCTTCTTGACTATGAAATTTTGGGAACCTAGTAAATTAAAAAGCTGAAAGCAAATTGATATTGATGTTTATGGATTTATTAAAGTGTAGATTAAAAAATTATTTCTTTATTTTATCATACCCTATGGAATTAGATAAGATTTACCTGTAACCAAATAAAATCCCATTAGATTAATAATTCTATTCTGGAAAATGCTTATAAAACTCGATATAATACAGTATCATTCATTTTAACTCATCGGATCTATATTTTCTTATTTATGTTTCTGTAAACAATAAACCTTTTTTTTAAGAAACTAAATGACATTATTAACTCCGCTGGTGAAGAAAAGATAATGGCCTAAGTCATTTTTGAAATGTATAATTGAATTTTTACATGTAATATTTAATCTTATTAAATATTATCTATGAAATGTACTATGTTATTTTAATTTAATTATTTTTCTAATTATGAAATATTAAAATTATTTTCAAAATTGACACAAAATAAACAATACTATTAAATCAATTATTTTTATTATTTTCACTACTTATTTCACTACTATTAAAATGATTTTTTTATAAAAAAACGTAAAAAAAGAAACTGATCAAATTTATTAGCACAGTTTATTTATAATTTTTTAATTCATGTATTGTATTAAATTAATACCTACACAATACATTATTTTATTTTGTTAATTTAATTCTCAAATACAAATAAACTTTCTTGAAAAATGCGTTGAGTCTATCTCTAAGTTATCACGAATATCAGCGATTATAACTGCTGATCCATTAAAAAAATTTGCGTGGGATTGTATAACACTAGACGATACTTTTTTTGGATAAATGAAAAACATTCGATACCCATTGCCAGAAGAATGTAGAAATGAAATTAACATTAATTTATGAACTGCTTTTCATCACTATTTATTCAATTATTATTTAAAAAAAACTTGAATATTTTTATCTTATTCAAAGGAATTTATTTCTCGATTTCACTGCAACACGATACAATTAATTAATATTGTATGCTAATGTTAGAATAATTATACATTATGAATTTATGAACTGTGTATCTGGGTATATTAAATACAATTTGCATTTATTATGAAACAACAAAGAATCGCATATAACAGAAATTATTTTCGTATAACAATTTTATTCATAAAACAATTATCAAAAACAATCAATAAATTATTTGCTAATTATTCATTGAATAAACAACAAATAAAAATGATTTCTTTGATAGTATAATTAAGAGTCGCAATAATAAATAAACATATTATTGAATTATATTATGTTTCATTTACTATTTTTTAAATTATTTACGAAATACTATAAGTGTAGTATTTTTGAAAAATAATGCGAATGTAGATATTTCTGTAATTATATCAAATGTCAATATAAATACGAACAAAGTCTTGTACAAATAATGTAAAATAAAATAATGAAATTCCGTATAATAATATTGCACTAAACTTAAACTAAATTCACCAATATTTATAATTGATAAAAATATTAGGTCGTCTGTATAAGACTGCGATTATAGTCGAAAAGCGTGTGTAGGCTTATTTTAATGATGTGAAATGGTTTTCACTCGCCCCACTCATTGTATTCCAGTTTGAGGATAGACATTTTTGTATTATATACACCTGCTCAATCATATACAAACATTTTTTTCAGTATTAATTTTACACGCCTTTCAATTTTAAAAAAAGTAATATTTATAGTTCCTTATTTATCATAGATTAATGTATTTAATATGTTAATAAACATGACAATTGGTCTCTAACACTTCACATTCTAATTTCTATTCGAGGCTATTGTGTGTTACATAGAAACATTATAATATATACTAATTATAGATATTCGCATTGTGAATTTTTTTATTTTTTTTTCATATTTAATGTATGTAAATAATAAATAAATATATAAAATGAGTATAAATTTATTGTAACACTCTTATTGCAGTATTTTTTTAAATCATACTCAGGAACTTGTTCAATGTAGTATAATATTTTACAATTTTACATAAAATGCATTATAATAAATGTAATAGAAATTATATTTAAATGTGGACATTTTAATTGCCTAATAATGAATATTATGTTACTTATTTCATCGTGAATAATTGGCTATAGCAAGTACAAATTTATGAAAACATATTTTGATCTAAGAATCTTATTTAAAACTAATATTAATTTAATTGTAACTTATGAATATGTAATGGATAATTTACTTAATAAAGTAACTTCGAAGAAACGTGGTATTATCAGATTTCCACAATTTTGGCTCGTTAGATTTTATTTTTGAAACTTTTAATGAGCTCCATTCTCTTATATTAATTACCTCAAATAAGGAAAGAGATTTAAAAAGAGGATAGAAATTGTCAATAAAATTTTTCTCAGAGGTAAAGCAGTATCACCTTTTATTTATTTTATTTTAACTTGTAGAATGCTTAATTGTGATTTATTTTATAATGCAGCATCATTTTTTCAAAACTATTCAAATTAATATTTTATAAAGAAATAACTTAATTTTAATATGTTTGTGATAATAAATGTATCATTAGAGTAATTTTTAAAGGAAAATTATTATTTATGCAATAGTTGTGGAAATTTTATAAATTAAGAATCATTAAATTTAATTTATATTATATAATTTATATTATAAGTTTTTTTATATATACAATGATTAAAATGATACAACTATAATCAAAAAACATTTTTGTAAAAAAAGTAAAGTTTAGTATTAAAATATAAATATATAAATTTATTTTAGCGTACAAGGAACACTTTGTTAACACGAAATTTAACACAAAAATCTAAACAAATTATTAAAAATTTGATTGCAAAAAATTGCTGCTTCTCTTCTTTAATTTCATATGCTCATATTCTACTGTCGTATGTCCGACATTAGCACAATTCTAATTGAGCTTCGAAATCGAGTTAAACTTTGCAAACTATCCGGCTGTCTGATTTCTGATTCAATTATAACGGTTGTGACCTAAATTTTGCTTGCACACACTCGTTTATTTTTCAAATCATGCAAACAGTTATTCCCATTTTGTTTCTGCATTTCCATACACTCGCATTCTTACAATTTAATCATAGTGTAGATCAATTTGACTTCGTTTATAATTTTGTACTTGTAACCATAAAATACTATTATGAATTCAGTAAAAATATCGATAAAGGAAAATTGCATCGTATAATAATTACCTAATTCGCATTATACCTTATTCGGTTAACAAGAATGAAGCTAAGTCCAGTAGCGATAAATAATACAAGTAAATACATAAATTTATAGTGTGAGTATAGTTTTATAGACTGAAGATATTTAGTTCTCATCCTTTCCTCAAATATACATTTCTTAATAAATGAAATTTGAAATTTCTTTTTTATATCAATAATGCAAACAGTTTAGATATCATTTAAACAAAGAATAGCTATTTTATAAATTAATAAAATTCTTTTGAATAAAATAATCATAAAATTGATATTAATCGCATTTGTAGTTGAAACATATAAGCCCTCTGACACCACATCGTGACCAGTCAAGACTTTTCATTCCCACTTAGAAAACAAATAAATGTATTTTTTATAAAATTTATAAAAAAAAATCCTACACGAATATATAAAGTAAAAAGAATAAAAAAAAGTTTTTCTTACTTTGAAATTTATTCTAAAAATGTTATCAAAATAAAAAAAGTTCAAGTAGTAATATCAGAATGATAACATTTTTTAAATAAAATTTTTTTATTGAAAATCAAATTTAATGGAAAACTATGCAATGCCAACAAATACCAAAGCATTGTACTTTTAATAATAAAAATTGAATTTTTACGAAACTATCATTAGCGTCAGTCAGGTATGAGTATATGAAAAAAAAAAAAAATTTATTTCCGAAATAGTTGTAAAAGTATCTTATGTACAATCGAACATGTGACGCATTGTTTTATAAGACAAACTTTGGAATTTTCTTAAACGCATTTCTTGTACAACTCTAAAGGGATAGTTTAAAATGATATTCATGGGGAACCGGAAGAAGAAACTGATCCGGAACCGAGGAAATGCGATGCGAGATAACGCAGAGCCTATTTTCTGCGGAAAAAGCAGGGGGGGGCGGAAGGGAGGAAAGGTTGCGAATATGTAGTTTACTCTGGTGGAATGCGAGATAAGAGCATTGAAATGTTCCTCGAGTGAAACTTTGGCCAAAGGCGATCCCCTCCGTTATCACGGGCATCAGAATTTTGCGTCAGAGTCGCATGCCCGCGTTATTTGGATAGTCTTTTGCTTTTATTTCCTTGGCATCGCACGAAAAGAGTGAATGGCGTAGTTGGGATTTACAGCTTTGCAAGCGCTTATAGCTTTGGGTCAATAAGATTTAGATATTATATTCGCTGGTAGGAGGTCGTGCATGCCCGGATTCTTGATTAGCGATCCTTAGTTTATTACAAAACTTTGGAGCTCTTCGATTGCTCCTTAGCTTTCGTCGGATAATCGCTTTAATTTTCCAAGTGGTCACATTACGTATGTGTGGGGAATTAAATTATTTATCTTTGAATTACTCGTGCTTTACGCCAACTCTTCACTCCAAAGTTTTATCATCCGAACAGCTATTTATTTATTATATCATTCATGTTAACTTTACCCTCATTATTATTCTTATACTCTTCTTCCTACACTATTTCCACTTTATTGTTTATACTTTATTTTAATTGGCCCGATATAATCAAGTTTCAATTAAATTTTTAAATTTTCGTTACGTTATTAGCTTTAAATACGATGTTATTGGTAACTTGGATTAACTAAAGTACCTACTGCTCCTTATTCTTAAATATTGTATCAATTGTATCAAATGCTTGATGTTCGATCTCCGTACAAATTAAATGAATGATATAATTTTGTAATTCAAAAGTAAACCAAAATACTTGCTAATGAAGAAAATTTGAAATTTGTACGCGATTTACATTTGAAAAGTATTGCAGAAAAAAATTTTAATTTATTAAATGAAAAATCTAAAGCTTTATGGAGCATTATTGATTTTTAATTTAACATGAAGTAATTATAAATAAAAAATTCTCAAGTGTGTTTGAGTAAGTTAAGTTGAGTAAGAGTATGCACTAAGAAATTGAAAATCAATAGCTGTTGTTTATTGATCAAATTATACAAGATAAATGCCAAATGAAAAATAAAAATTGGGGTATGCGAAACTTATTTTATAATTTGGCCGAAAAAAAAAATATTAAACCAACAGCAAAATACGAATTTTCAATGATAAAATAAGATTCAAATTCAATGGTATGAGCGACTAAGCTCGAGACACGTACAATGCGAACATTATTAAACTATCCCAACAGATTTCGTGCCACATTAGAAGCTGGTGCATTCAGTTCTAACGACTCCCCACTGCGCCAAAGTCAAGAATTGATGGAATTGCCGGAATTGCGATTCAGCGGCTGTCCCACGATCAAATCCACCGGCTAAATCGAAATATAGAGAAGCCCGCGTCCTGTTTGGAGTTTTGGATGCACGCGGGGAGGAGGCTCGGAGTCTCCAGAAGAGATTGTCCGCTGTCATCGGACAAGATCAGTCGTCGGGGGAGGAATTCTAAGGTTATCGGATTCCAGGCCGCGATTGACCGACTCCTGGCCCAGCGCCAAACGCCCGAGGCGTCCCTGGCGCCCAGCTAACCCCATCTCTCACGACCCGGGGCTTCTCCCTCGAACGGGCGAGTATCTTGGTCTAGATAGGGAGGCAATCGTCCCCGACGACTATTTTCTTTCTCGGGTTATCGATATTGGTTTGCTCGGGACCATTCCCGAGATCAAATTACCCTCGAGCCCAGCCGCGAAGAATTTTGACGCTCCGGAAAAGTTTTTTTTTTTTTTTTATTTTTTTTTATTTGTCCATTCGACCTGGTTATGATGGCGATGAGACGAGGACGAGGCTTCCGATTATGCAAATAATTATTGTCACCTACACATTCCATTCATTCCGTTTATTTCGAATGCTACAAACAAAGCACTTTTGTCGAAATGTCACGATTTCTCGTTTATCTGTTTATTGCTATGAGCCAATTATATTATCCTTCTTGAGAATTGAAAAGCGATTTTATTGATATCAATGGTTGCATCGATAAATTTATTGTTGGGTATAGATATTATCCTAATATCTAGAAGCTTCGATCTACAGTTGGAAAATATGAATCACATGTATTGTGAATATAACAAATATTCTCCTTTAGTTAATCGCGTTCTCATTGTGATTAAACCGTCGGATAGAATTCCTTTTAACGAAAAAATTTAAAAAATCTTAAACAGTATCTTTTAGCTCCATCGAATACTGCATATACAAATTTCGATATTTAAGAATAAAAATAAAAAATAGATTTGTCTGTAGTTGCCAATTAAAAAATATGGAAAACTGTATAAATACAATAAAATAAAAAGAATACTTGAAGTTTAAAAGTTATTAATTTTTCGGGTAGCCAGTGCTTCATCGATTTTGCAGGACTTTTTTAAAGCCGAAGAAGAAGCGTTAAATGTTAAATAACGGAATAAAATTGTATTTAAGCGAGCTGTAATATAGGATTTATGAATAACTAATCGAAAACGAGCTAATTAATTATTTAAAAAATAGAGCAGCAAAAATTGCCGGAATTAGGATCGTAATCCAAGCCGAATTTTGAATTAACTTATCCTTTTTCTGGGGCGGACCAAGACCGGAGGCGAGTCTATCCCGTTTCAGCAATCTGGTTAGCCTCGGAGAATGCTCGAAGTAATCTCGTTGGAACGACAACGTTAATCGTGTGCAAGGGGTGGTTGGAGCCATTGGCGAAACGGGGGTGAAACGTGGAGGGGGTGGGGAGGTAAATCGGTGGGGCGATCTTCGGGCTTTTTACAGAGGCCATAGATCAGGCCTGTGGCTTATCCATCCCCGTGAGCCGAGCCGATAAATTCGGCAAGTCGTTCGTTGGCCCCGGGCCGATTCGCGATATCGTGAATTCGTGATTTTCGCGCGATCAACCTTAAGTGCCTGGCCCTTCGTTAATGTCGAGCCATGTTGAGCCGCCATTGCCAAAGTTATTCACTAATCGAATTCGTCTACGCCGAAACTGCGGTCGAGGCCTTTTTTACTGCGAGCTTAATGTCGCCCCCCTTCGGACGCTGCCAACCGGAATTCAATCGACCGAAATTATAGCTTTTCATGGCATTGGTTCAAGAATTTTATTCCGATCGATAATACATCCGTTTGCAGTTGAGAAAAATTTATTGCTCAACATTTCGGCTTTACGGCTTGATAAAGAAATCACACGAATCACATTGTTTTCATCTCTCCGACACCCCTTTAACTCCTGTCACCAGGCCCTTTAAACATTCGGGTTTTCACTCCTTCCTTCAAATTAACAGTTGTGTATTAGTTAACATTAAATTATCCTTATTCTTCGCAATTATTTTATTTGGAAGCAAATTTAACGATAATTGCAAAGCCTAAAACTTTCTTTACCATCATCCTAATATTATAAGATATTTCTACGAAAATTCTAATTTTATGCTAAATCACTTGTGGAGAAAAAGTAAAATTTTTTAATATAAATTTGTAAAATTTCATTAAAGTTTTTAATGGAAGAAATAAAATAAAAAGCATAAATTACCACGATTTAGTTTTCAAATTTTTCCAGTTTCTGAAGAAATCTGCATCCATAATCTAAATTCTACAAGTGAAATGACAAAAAAAAGAGTAAACACGATCGAAGTGATTTAAATACCGGTTTACAGCATAAAATATAATACAATTTATGGATTTTGTTGAAATTAATACAGGAGAAGATCAATAAATTACGTAATAATTAATTTGAATAAAAAAAGCCTTTGTCCGCTCATCTTTTGAAATTTATGAATACTAAAAGAATTCCCGAAATATATTATTTTATGATGGGTGTAAAATTACGGCTTAAAACAAGATAAATCCAAGGATCATTTTAGTGCTTGTGTCTACTACTGATGAAGAGGCTCAGAGGAAAGCTTCTTTGAGATTCGCCTCTGAATTCGCTTTCTCCTCTGAATTTACGCGGGGGAAGTTGCAGTTGGCGATTACATCTCCTGTTTGACTATTTGGATGGTCCATGCAGCTCGAGCTCAGTAATAAAGTCGGGTCAAGGTAGTCGTATCGACTCGTATTATTACAACCCCTTCACGTCATTCCTTGAAAACATAAAGGGTTAAGAGTCTTGTAAGTACAAAAGACGATGCAACGGTATTATCTGGAATGGAAGCCTGGGAGTACTCGGCTGAAAATTAAGCAGGTGAGAGACAGTAGTAAATTACGATTTACGCGTGTCAATCCGACGTTTATTGTCTGCTGATTTTAATGCCGAATGGAGCCGACATAATGATATAATGAAATGAACGGCCATGGAATATAAAGCCCAAAAGTGAAAAACGGAAGTTTTAAATGCGCGGGCAGCGGGGTACGAGTGTCTATGCGGAGGGGGGAGGGAGTTTGCACGAGCATAGATCGATAGCAGAATAAAATAGCAGGAAGGAGGCGGGAGGGAGGGAGGGAGGGAGGGAGGAGAATTTCTGGAGCATCGACACTCGTCTTCTTTTAGACACGAGGTTGTAATGCACTTTTGCAAGTGTGCTCTCCACCGTTTTTTTCATGTGCGTGTGAATATGATTTAAAACAGACCCACACCCACACCCACACCAACACCCACACACAAACACAGACACAGACACGGACACACTACTGCGCTGGTTTAGTGGGTTAGAGGAAGGAGCGTCACTGAACCGGGAGGCGCAAAAAAACTGATCTCCGGGACGAAAGCAAAGCTCGCCGTCTCGACAAGAGAATTCCTCTCGAAAATATGAACGCAACTCGAGTCTGCGAAGGCACACTTGTAACTTTTTGCCGCTTGAAAGTTGCGGCTACTTTTTTGCCGAAATAAAATACCATTTGTAAATTAATAAGCCATTGCTCTGATTTGAGCTGAAATGTGTCCAAATACTAAATTAGGAGTACTTGCAATGATTGAAAGTGTTTGAATAATGGCTTCAAGCTAGGTGTATTGATACATAAAATCCGTTCCGTTTCAGTGCATGTTTTTATCTAAATATATCCGCAAGAGACTTAGGAGATGTTGTCGAGGCGAAATGTAAGTTTGTGCTCTTTCCCAGCAAAGCCAGTCTTCGATCATCACAATCGTCTCCTTTGATCACCAGAAGCTCCCTAGAGAGGACGTGCAGTTAATTCTGATTTTTGAATCCGTAGACAATAAGTCCTGGTGGTGGAGGTTGGACAGCGGGTGCAAAGGCATCTCTTATATTTTTTATTTGAAAAGCAGCAATTGGAGAAATCAGCAGCGATCAAAGCCAAGGATCACCCGGGGATTTATGAAGAGATAAATGAAAAGTGAGATATGCGATAGCCTCGCTCGTTCACCCTGGAAATGAGTCTCAAAGTGTGTTCTCGAGTGGGGCAAAAATGTGGCAGGTTACTCGTTAACTGGGATCGTCGGAAGTGCCCTAACCGAGGGTTAGTGAATGGAATAGCTGGATTTATGAAGCGTTTCGGAAATAATTATTCGTGTGCGGCTACGCTCAAGGAGACGTTTCCTGGTCTCCGGACTCCAGCACTGAAATTACGATAAAGAGCCAAAGCTCAATCGAGGACTTTTGCATCAAGTACCATAAATTTATTCGCTCCACCGAAAAAATAATTGAGAATTTAAGGTTTAATGCGTTTCTTCTACTCTGTATTACATTTTATTCTTAATTAGATGCAAAGCTATATTCACTTGCGGATACCAGAATAAAATTTAATTCATAAAATTTATACGTAACTTTATTAAGGATAGATGTAATATTTTTGCCCGTCTATTTTTAATGCTTAATATTTAGCAATTGCATAAATTATCAAGGCAAATGCTGCCTTGGGTTTTGTAATCGAACTTTTTCAAAAAAATAATTAATGCGCTTTTTCTAACGCGCTATTTACTGGCATAATTAATTCATTTTTCATGTTTCTTTTATTTTACACAGCAGTTTCACATTCACAGATACTTCAAAAAAATTAAAAATTCTGTACAATCACTGCAAATAGGGTTAATAATTAAAATAATTATACTAAACGAGATTTCAATTTAAAACTAATGAGGAAAATTAAAACTTCTTTACATTTAAAATCATATTAATTTAAACATCGTAACATTTAGATGCACATTTATCACATCTTATGTAACTTTATAAACATTTTTTACTGAATTCTGTGAAAAATACTCATTAAAATTTCAAAAACCTTGGAAAGGAAATCTTAAATTGGAATCATTATTATTAAAATGAGTACTGAAAATTATTCGTAATTAAATTGCTAGAATTGAATTATTATTTATATTATTATTTTTTATTTAACATAGATATGAACAATTACATTTATTTATAAAATAAATATTTCATATTTACATTACTACGAAAAAAGTAGGTAATATTTTAATTTGTGTACTTTCAGTATTCTTTTATATGTTTTATCCCGCTAAACTTTCATAATGATCACTTAATACTATATACTATGAATTTTTAATGAAAATTGCATTGTACTGAATGTTAATGTTCACACCCAACTATAACGAAAACGTAAATTACTTTGCAAAGATTAAAAGAAGCTATAATACTTGTACTACCACTCAGCAGTCAAATATATCATTATTTTAGATAGAACGAAGCAAGTGTTTTTCTCTTCTATACTTAATTCTTATTCAAACATTTTCTGTGATTCTATTTTTTATAAAAAAATAAAAGAAATAAAAAAATATAAACTCAAGAAAACTATTTATTTTAATGGTATATTTTAATTAAATAATATTATAAAATCAGATCAATTTTGAATTTGATCGAATATGACATAAAATGGTTGGTATAAATTTTAATGTAAATAACGTCAAATATAGTATATGTGGTATATATTTCCACATCTACTTAAGAAAGTATCATTATTAAAATATTCCTCAAGATAATTAGCCATACTACTCAATTTTAATTATTATAACATGTTTTCTTTATGGCACTGGCCCATTCTACTGATTATAATTACTTAATTACAATGTTTGTCCAATGATAATATATTAGGAAAGATATAAATAACAACATTTTTAATTTTTAAAAATGAATAATTATATAGCATAGATTATCTAGTTCAAATTACTATTGAATATATACTAAATAAATATGTTCTCTTATATATTTATCTATTTATAGAAATATTTTTTCGAAAAACCAATAATTATTAATTTACAAGTAATGTTTTATTATAATAATAAACAAATCATAATTTCTTATTATTTTTTATTATTAATTTCTTAAAATAATTAATTATAATTAATGTATAATTTTTCCAATATCATGGTAAAATTATTGTATAATTTAAAATACACATTTTGAAAAATAAATAATACCGATGTAGGAATACATTTGTTTGAAATATCTCTGAATTAATTTATTTATAGATTGTATTTTATGCAGAATAACTTTATGTAAAACTAATAATTTTTAAATATAATTTTTTTCAAACTTTCGAGTATACATTTTTTAAACTTTAAGTGTTATCATCAATAACAAAATCAAAATATTTGATAAAATTATACACTAATATCAACTACATAAATAAAAGTTATTAGTATAATGGAAAATGTCGGTAGTATAACACAAAAAAGTCAATCATTTTAAAAATGTTGGATTTTAGACATTTAATAAAAAAAGAAATGATAAATGAAAACGATATGTTATAGTCTTGGATAGTATTTTTATTTGCATCTTTTTTACTCCATGTTCTTGTGCCTTTAAAGAGTAAAAGGTTAATTACAAGCAAATAAAACATCCACTATTTAATAATCGCCGAGGTTACATTACTTTCAAATTAACAATTAAGGATTTTTTGTCATTTGTTTTAGAGAGGACGAGAGTCAACGGTAACGTTGTATTAAAAAAAAAATAAAAATTATAGGGAACACATCCACATGAAAGGTTGTAATCCTAATAATTATATGTTCCCCAAAATTTATTCAGTATCAAAGGAAATTCATTTTCTACAAGCTTTTCGATGGCACTGTATTTTCAATTTGTGCATGCATACATTGAGCATCATACCTAGTTGAGATTTTTTTACATGCGACACTGTTGGTTTATCACAAATTTACAGTTGAACTGTTTGGTGAATTCAATTAACATGTTGCTTTTATTTTTTATTTTATCAAAAAAAAACTCTTGCAGAATCCCAATTATTTCTTATTAAAAGCTCTTATTACTAATTTTGTGCACTGGAAATTGAATAGATGATAAAAATGATTTTATAATACAAAATTCTTCTTTAACATAATGTTTTTTAATAAATAAATATACAAACTTGTATTAGTTTTTAATGATCATTTAAAAAATAAAATTCCTTTCACAAATGTAAGAAGTACACTTCTAAGAAAAAATTAGCGGTGTGAAATTTTTAAAAAAAAAACGTATTCGTAATGAATTTGATGAAAGGAAATATAGTGCTCTTTATCGTAATAAAATATGTACATAAAAAAAAACTTTTCTTTTTTCAACTCTTGTTAATTTTGTAAAATTAATGAAGAAGTCAAATAAAAAATTTAGAAAATTATTTATGTTTCAATGTTTGCAAAAAATTATAAATAAATTGTGTCGTACCAGAAATATGAATCCACATAATAAAAATCTTTTGATATTTAATGTTAAAAGCCTATAACTCAGAGGCTAGAACTTTATTAGCTTCAAAGTTGGCGTCTCGTATATTTAATCGTGAGTAGTGTATCATTCCACGCTTTAATATGCTATTGAGGATATTATTATATAGTTATATCATATTCATTTGCCATTTCATATAGATTATTAACTAACCAGACCTTTCTATTTGAAATATACTTTTCAGAGAGTACGTAGCTCAAAAGTTTATTGGAACTTATAAAAACAATATTGTAATAGCTAAGCTTAAAATTCTTATAATTAACTTTTAAGGCAATTCTGAATTCTTTCTGTAGCCTTATATTTATTTATAATATTATATAAATAGTACATATCTGCATCGATTAAGTTGATGATGATTGTCCCCTTGTATTTAAAAAATTAAAAATAATGAATAAAAATTACGTAAAATACACTTTACGAATTATTGCAATGATTGTTTTCGATAATTGATTTAGAAATTCAAAAAGTACAAAACGTAAGCTGCTCGAATAAATGTGGTAAATATTTTTCAATTTTAAGTTTCATTATATAATAAAATATATATATATATAAATCAATCTTTAGTTGAAAAACTGGGAATATTTCGTTTTTATCCAAAATATGATCATAACCATAGTTCTTATTTTTAATTATTATTAGTAAAATCTAGATACTTGTATAAAGCTTAAAGGAAATAAATTTTTATACGTTAAGCATCATTATAAAAAGTAGACATCATCAAAATAAATAAATAACGTCAAAAATATCTATATTGCTTTGTAAAAAATCAAAGCCTTTTTATGCAGATGATATGTGATATAGTGATTGAAATTGTCGAATAAAAATAAGGAAACTCCAGAGATAGATCGGAATGGTCATTAATCCAGAATGAAGAGATTAGCAGTAACAATGTGAAACCACTCATCATTCACTCCTCATCCCGGAAAACTCACTCCAACTAATGGCAACCCTTATTTTGGGGGCCACGAGCGTCAATGACCGGCTCGGAAAAATCTCGTCCTTAGTCATACCCCAAGTGCAATTCGTCGGCGTAATCCCCTGATCGAGGCTTAATCAGACGTCAGTTCCTGCACCTTTTAATTATCGACTCTTGTTGCCTCCTCGAATTACACCAACGCTCCCCCTCTCGGACCCGGAGCATTAAATGTATAAGGGCTGTGCACTAATGCGATAATTGCAGGCGTGATTTCGTCTCCCACGAAGGGCTCCCCACCCCCTCCGCCGCCACTCGCCCACCCCTACATTACCTACCCTCTACATTATGGTGAACCCCAATGGCCGACGATTTTTTAGCGGTGGAGAGACTCGAATCAATTGTGCCGACTTAAATAACTAATGGGAGCGTTTTGTCAAAGGATTCCGCTTGCTCCAATTAATTTCAACTAACCGAAATGCTTGGACGATCATCTCTAGCTATGGACGCAAATGCATAAATGATGCGGATTATTAACACGGAAAAGTCCTGCGTAAATAGAATTTTGTGTAAGTGGACAGATTGTGTAAGTGGATAGTATTGATACGATTCATTCTCGACTGTGTAAGCATGTTTTCATCGTATCCAATCGTATTCGTGAATTCATCATGAATTCAAAGATCATATGTACAATATCAATTTAAAGTTTAATATATTTCTGAGTTATAGGTTATTAATTTTTTACTCCTCGATCATGTCACACACACTCGGGTAATTAATGTTCCTTAACTTTTATTTTTATTTTTGCATTTACGTAATTTAACATTAAGTACTTTAAAGATTAAATGTTATTTCAAAAACAAAACTTATATTATATATTAATAGGCTTTTTCTTATCCATTACAGTATTCGTGATAGTATATCAGTCGATGAATTGAATTAAAATTACTAAATATTTATAAAAATTGGATTTAACTATAAATTAATGTTTATTTAATACATTTAATTACAAATCTTAATAGCTTATATCGATATAATTATATTTATGTATAATAATAAAAAATTTATCTACTCTTCTTTTATTGCTTTTTTAAATTATTATTATCAATGTGCATTATTGCACACATACATGGAAAAATTAGTGAAAAAATTATTTTATATATTTTATTAATAATATAATTTAAACATACTTTCTTAGTCATGCTGTGATTTTAATATATCGATATATTTTTCAATTTTAAAGTATTAATCAAAAGGCTCTTTACCTGCATCTCAATCTTATTTTAATATTTTTTATTTTTTTAAGCAAGGCGTTTTTTATTATTTAAATTTAATATTTTTTTAATTTATTATATGTATTATTTTTCATATTTTACTTTATCATAACTATCGCAAAAATCTAACATTTTAAATTACGAAAAAAAGTTGCTGGTAAATTAAATTATTTATAATATTTTTCTCTTTGAATTAGATGCTATCTCGAAGGTTTCAATACATAGTTAACGTAATGTAATGACCTAAATCTCAAAATCAGCTGAAGGTGGAAATACAATTATATAATTATATATTTATTCGATAAATTGTTTATAAAAAATGTTGATAATATAACTAAAGATAAATTAATTGGGCGATGGATGCAATATATTATTCAAATTTTACACGGAGGGTTCATTTCTATAACGATGTGTTTAACTTTGAATAAATTCAAAGAATGAATTCAATATTATTAGTTTAGATTGTTGTTGTTATGAATAACAGAGTTACGTGAATTACAGAGTAACAAGAAATAATGCCTATAAAATTCACAATATACAAATATAAGTTTGAACTCTTTATGAATCAAGAAAGAAGTTTCACATATTTTATAAAACGACAAAGTGCCTTGGGCTGTTGGTCGATCTCATACTTATAACTTTGAAATGTAGAAATTGCAAAAAGTTACAGCATTCATAAGCTCTCTAACATTAATCTAGAGAGTTACTACTTAAATATATCATGGATGCGTAATTCCAACAGTTACATGTGTATTTCTAGCCTACAGTAATCAGTTGATTTTAACAGTGAATAAATTTATAATGAATAATGATGAATAAATTTTTGTAGAGTGTCTGAATTAGTTAACATTATCATTAAAGGATAAATAAAATAAGAATTAAATATTAGCACGTAGTGTAGTGAGGGATAAAAATTTGGTTTAATATTAAAATATTAAATAGATTCATTTTATATGCTTAGAATTAAGAGTAACTAACAATACTTTAAGAATGCTTTAAAATGTTTTAACATAAATCATTAATATTTGTTTTATTATGCAAGCACTAGTAGGAGATTTCAATGATAATAAGAGTTATGATAAAAATGAGTGCAGCATAAATTGTTAATAAAAGCTTTAATCTTTAAGAGTAACTCAACAGCAGTAAAACTTCTCCAATATTTATGAAATTGCATAATATTTAAAGACTCAAAAACAGTTCAAAAAATTTGTTTAAAACAAACTAAGTTTATAACTTTCATATTATACATATTTTTTTAAATTTCTTTTTGCATTATTAATATTAAATTTTCTATAAAAGTAACATTTTTCTTAGTGCATAATTCATAAAATTTTACCTTTGAATTTTATTTCTTTAATTTCAGGGCTAGTTTCAATAATTTTTACATATGTCTCTTTCTAATTCTGGGCACTTTATATATAATTTTATCAGAATTAAAGCTCTGAAATTGTAAATTCAAATACTTTTTTGTATGTATATATTTAGTTTTTTAAAAAACACACAATTCTCATAAATATTGATATTGAAAAAAAAAAAAAAAAAAAAAAAATGGCTTTCCATAGATTTAATTTAACGAATGTGTGCACATTAAAGATAGGTGTAACGATAAAAAAATTTTTTCAGAAATAATATGCATTTTAATATATTCTCTAAGAATTGTCAATGAACTCTTTTTGTGCAACAAAGCAAACCTCGTAAATCCTAAGAGCAAAAACGAGTCGGACGTAATGAGTCATAGAATTTCGGAAAGATGATTGTTAATGAGGTGCGGATGTGCATTAAACAAGCAAAGAATCTCGTCACTTGCCATAATCGGCAGCACTTTTTATTTATGTGACTGTCGATGCCATAATTCAATTTTTGTCCCAGACCCGATTACGCTCGAAGTCTCGAAACTGGTACAAGACACAAGGTATCAAGGAGCGACTTAACTAAGACGCATGATTGTAGATTACGTTAACCAAAGATTAACTCAAAAGTTTGGCTCGGTGCTGAATGTGCTGGAGTTCATCGCGGTTGCGCCGTTGCTCTTTCTCGCTCTACTCCTCAAACCCCCCCCTCCCCTCCCCAACCCCTCACCCCGCCCGCTCTCTCCGAGGAGAAATGACTTGCCGGAGTTTCCTCACTATACTGGGAACATTTGTTACAAGTTTATAGTTTCGCCAGAGTGCCGAGTTGCCAAGAGTGGGCGGCAGGGGAGGAGGGAGGGTTTTTCTTTGGGGAAGGGGGGACGGGAATTCTTTACTCATGTGTATATCACAGCCTCCACAGCTTTCGATCTGTATTTACTCAGAGAGAAATCTTTTTCGAATCGCTGTCGAATCTTTTTAAGCTTTGTTGAGTGTGAAATAAGAAGCTGTGCATTATGTTGCTAAAATGTTTGCTTATTAATCGAGTCTGGAAAATATCGAATCCTTTTTTTGAATTGTAACACTTTTGACACTCACTCATTACATACCATCTGCCAATCATTACATCCATTAAAACTGGTTACATTAAATACTTTTCGCGCCTCTGTGCACGTAATAAAAGTTGTATCGTAATTATAAATCCGTAGCATCGTTTAAATACAATTATTACGTTATTTTATACTGTATATACACTGTGAAAGAAGAAGTACATTTAAATTTATTTTAAGTCAATTAATATACTTGTGCAAATATTTATTCTTTTACCAAACCTTTTGATTTTATGCAAGACGAATCAGTTGATAAGAATCACTTCAATTACATCTTGTTAGTCAAATATGATTTTTTTTTTTTTTTTTTTTTTTTTTTTTTTAAAAAGTTTCATTCATTTTTATTTTTATTTTTATTTTTTAAATGTATTTGGCGATTTATAAAAAACAATTTTTAGAATTTAAAATTGTTAAAACCTTTGAAAGCTTAACTGTAGTCTTTTGTAAAAACTATGATTCGTTTACAAAATCAAATTCAGGAATTAATGTTCTTACAAATATTTGACAAATGTTAAACAAAAAAAGAATAGGAAGCATCCAGAGCAAAAATTCACGCACCGGTGAAGGGTTTGAACGATCGATTACGTTTCGTTATTCGCATATAAAATTCGTTCATCAGTTCCCTTTTTTACACTTCTGTTCGTTCGAAGTTTCCACGGCTCCGATATCCCACAAAAATGCTTTACTTCTCTTTATTTCATCGATAAATATCACGAGATACCGGGTCAAACGATCCCAAGGGTGAGCGACAAATGTCAACCCCCTGTCCCACCCCGGGGGACACCGGCGAAACCCAACTCCCTACTACGACACTTGCCAATGGCAGTTAAGGACCACAAATCCCTCCCCGCTCCGCCCCCCCCGCCCCATCTTTCGCATACCATCACCGCCCTTATCCAACTCACCCTGATTGAACTTGTTCGGATGCAATCTTGGCACGGAACACACGGTCTCGTTGTCAGATTATCGAGGCTCACTGGATGCTCGAGCTTTTCCCAAGTGGAGCCTCAGCCTTTTCCTGAAATTCGAGTCCAAAAAATGTTTTCGACCAATGCGTATTTTTAAATTCGCTTCTTTCTGGTACAATAATTTGACATGCTCGGGCTCTTCAATCCATAAACAACTCATCAATACTATCCCAATTGTTTACACAAAAAAAATAAAAAAAAATTTTTTTTTCTCCAAACGTTAAGTGTAAATGCGACCGAGTTTATATCTGGAAAATGGAAAATTGAAATCTCATACTTTCATAATTTTTTATTATCGCAATCTGTCCCTGTTGGATTTTTCATAAAATTTTAATGCGAACTATAAAATGTATGTGAATTTGTCATGTATGCTAATACTTACAGTCAGTCATTTCGAATTATGAAATCCTTATCTTATTTAATAAAGAAAAGAAACTATGCTGTCTTTTATTATCATTTTAAAAATCAGTAATATAGGGTTTTTTATTTATGCAATATTAATTATAATTATGAAAATTTTATTTTAAAAACAATTATTGAATTGCGATTGTTTAATATTACTGCTGTAAGTATAATTATTGATTGCACTCTATAAGAATCTGAACAATACAAGTTTGCTATTATTTTAACACATTAGTTTATTTTGAGATAAAAAAAAAGAAAGCTAATAATTTTTCCTACTTCATACATCATACTATGACGATTTTTATTAGTAAACATCACGTTAACATTTAAATATTTATTTTGAAATATCTGAAATAAATAATATTTAATAAATCTTTATATTCTGGTTAAAAGTTAAATAATTTAATGATTTTTTCTCTGAAAATACACGCATAAAGGAACGAATAAGATATTTATTATTTGGAAAAAAATGTAACAATTAATGTGTAAGAAATTCAGAATTTCAGTTAGACCAATATATTAAATATTCACTTTTTATGCATTGGATATTAAACATAGATTTATGTATATATTTACTTAAAAACTAAAGTAAGAAAAATAAAAAATAAAATAATGACGTGGAAAAAGCAAAAAAGGAGAAGAAGAAGAAGAAGAAGAAGAAACATCGCTTCAACAACGATGATTAATAAATGTAATTTGGGGTAATTGGAAAGTGATTTTGGGACATTGAAATGGAGTTAAGCGTGTCGAGCTTTTGAATTATTCATTAAAAATAAAACGTCCAGAGTCTTGTGATTAATTCATTGATTGGCAGGTAGTGTATCGAGCATCTACCGACACGAAATTCAATTCGAATCGCAGAGATGCTGTGCATCTTTGGCCGTGCATCAACCTACTTTGGGGTGTAACGAATACCGAGATGATCTCCAAACCACTGGAACCGACTGTCATATCGCACCTTGTGTCCTTGTTCCCTTATCCATCCTTGACGAGAGTTGGTGCTGGTGCAATTGAAGTGTAGTGGGCGTGTGCATTCAAGGAAGGGCGGCGCAGTGGGAGGGGGGGGGAGGGAAAGAAAATCCTAAAGCACACAGCTCATACATAATCCAGAAGCCTATATTTTCCGCGGAAAAGGCTCTCCTCGCTTCCTGCGCCACGAGAGGGTAAGTTAGAGACACGCGTATATTCAAGTAACATTATTTACTGGGGACCGGATATGTGCTCGTTTCATCCATTCTTATTCATACAACCATTCTCCCTTTTCCTTCTTTTTCTTTTATTTTTTTCATTTTTGAGTACTTCTCGTTTTCCTCTCATTCTTAACTACTTTCCACGCTACCTTGCTTTTCTCCTAAGAGCTATACTACAAAAGTATTATAAGTCAAATACAAAATGGTATGATCGTATGAAAGCACTCGAAATATACTAGGTAGGACTTTATTTTTTCCTGATAACATTGTATCTGATCGCTATCAGTTTTGTGATTCATCAAAATGGTCAATAAAAGCACTTTAACTGTCCTGTCACGTTTAACAAGAGTTTAATCGCATACAGATAATCGTGTCGTCTAAATTTTAATTACCTCATTAGATTTACATCTCGTCTAAATTAAGTATTATCAATCCTCATAATCTTATTTCAATTCTTATTCGTATACTTTATTTGTCTCCTCAAAAATTCTTTAATTGAACAATCTAATTCATTAGAAGTTTAAATAAGTTATCGATGAGCAATAATTATTAATATTTAAACTGTAATTATAAATTCACGATTTAGAACAAAAAATTTTCGAAAATAAAATTTGTAATAAAAATAATGATTCTATAATATTGTGATATCGTAATAAATAATCTTGAAAAAAAATAAATGTACGACTCTAATTGTTGTTTCTTTGCAAACCTGTGATTTCACGGTTCATTTAAGTTAACTTAAACTAACTCTGAAGTTATAAATAGAATAGGAAATTGTCAGAATACTGTTTGAGGATACATTAATCGTAGCGCATTAATTCATTTTAAAAACCGATAAAGCATTTAAGAAATTAAAATAATTAATAACAGTAGAAATCACGGCACAATTTATGAATAGAATTAATAATAAAAAAAAAAAAAAACTACGATTGATTTAGAATTTTCTTTGATTAATTTGCGCAATTCAGAATATCGAGCAATGGCTGAGATTGTTTCTTCTATCCACAAACTACATTTGAAGTACTGCTGAATCCCCTCGTCCTTCTTTTCCTTCTCTCTACAGCTGTATATCTTTTGGCAAATAAATAAAAGAAAAGAAGAAGAAGAAGAAGAAGAAGAAGAAAGAAAGAAAGAAAAAGAGGAGCGACATATATACTTTCTCTGGCTAAGCGGAAGAATTTATTGCGAGACGAAACTCGACCGGTTCATTTCTGGTGGAGTGTCTCTCTAAATTCTTCTTCCCCTTCATCTTTTATTCCTGTTCCTTGGCCCCACATCCTGTGTCTCCTTGACTTCCGTATTCCTATTTCTCCTCGTACGTCTTTAGCGCTCGGAACCTCTTTTATCGTTGACGGCTTGTGCTCGGCACTGGTTTCTTCTCCGAGAGTACGAGAGGAAAGCTTTTACAGTGAAACGTGAGCCAAAATACTGCAAACGATGATGGAGAACTCCTCGTAATTCTTCGCTTTGGCTTTTGGTTGTACCGCGTGAGAGATGTGATGTCTCGGCGCTATTTGACTTTGAGTTCAGGTGACTGGATTCCTTGGGTAGCTCGGGCTTAATCGAATTTACATGAAACGTTCCTCTGGGTTTTCTTTTAACAACTTCTTCTTTTATTTTTCTTTTTCTTCTTCTTCTTCTTCTTCTTCTTTTTCTTTATTCTTTAGCCTCTTTCTGCAGATTTTTCTCTTAAAAGTTCTACACTCATGCTTTGGTTCGGATTATCCGATTTGGCTTATGCCACTTTCTCTTTAATGGCTTTGTTACCATAGCTAAAATTCAACAGACATTAACGTCAAATAAAGGGACTCTTTTTTCATTACACTCTATCCAAATTTTAACAAAACAACTTAATTGTTTGAAGTAAAGGGTGCAATGGTAATGTAATGCATCAAAACACATGAACACATCCTCACAACACTTCTATTTGACAGGAGGCGCATTTAAAAATGTATTCATTGAAGTTATTTCTCGCAATTAAATCTCCAACTTTTTAACGATCAAGTGCATTCTAATATTTTCTTGTGTATTTAGGTTTTTTTATTACTTTTAGTCTTCATTTAGTCATTTAGTAAAATGCTCACAAATATTATTCATAATAAATTGGATGGTACGTTACTTGAATCAATTAAAAAAAAAAGTAAAAAAGTGATAGGAAGAGTTGGAGAATCGTTGAATTGAAACATTTATGAACTTCTTTATGCACATATTTCATCAATTAACATTCAGATATCATTTTTTTCTTGTAGCAATTAATGCTTGAAATATTTCAACTACAATCAGAAGAAGAATGTATAATAAGTTCATGCACGTCATACTATAGAAAATCAAGCGGAACATTTAAATTTTTATATTTTACTTTTTTATATATATAAATGAAGTATGCAATTAGAATAAAATGTATGCATGAGAAAAGAGAAAAGAGAGAGTAATCCCCTCTCTTTCTCTCTCATTGTGTCTCTTCATATTAATGCAATGTGTATAATTAATATAGATTAATCAAATTAATTAAATCTACATTAAAGTGTTAGTTTTAAATATTAATATACTAATTAAATTTTTATACTTATTTATTACGTATAAATGTATATTTGTCATAATTAATAGTACAATTGTTTAATTTAATTTTTAATTGGTCTGATTGCAATTTATATATTTTAATATGGAATAATTAAATGTTAAAATAAAAAAAATATTTCATATTTAAAATGTATGTATTTCAAGTAAACAATATTCAAGGAAATAGATATTAAATGTTGAAATATTTTAGAAAGTTAATAAAATTGCATACAATTTGATAAAAGTAGTATAATTTAGTATATTTTTAATCAATATGACGTAATGATATGTATAAACTTTAATGAATTAAACTACATGTTATTGCTATAAAATTAATATGTAATCTACTTAATTCATGAATGTTTCGTAGATATGGAATTACCAATTAAGAACATCAAGTTTGCATGTTTTTTTCATTCTTATGATATTGCTAAATCGCCTTTCCATTTTCAGTCCCTCTATCCGTACCTGACTTATGTTATCCAACAATAATGGCAGCAACTATTAATTGTTGGACACGTACTCAAGGAAATTTTCCAGTGCATAATATATATGTAACGATATAAAATCCTGATTCTTAGTTTAAAATCATTGTGGCACAATTCTACATGAAATATTTCATTCGAGTTAAGAAAAAAAGTCATAATATTTCTAGATTTTAAATAATATTTAAGTGTATGAATGTTCAGTGCTTTATTTGAAATAATATGTAAGTGATAATGAAGGTAGAAAAGCGAAAGTTTTAATATTTTTTATGCATATGTAAATAGATAGATATTCTGGAATTTAGTTAAAAAATTGCATTTTATTAAGATTTTATTACTTTTCATATATTTAATTCATTTTAATTTCTTTAAAACTTTTTATAGCATTTATTATATTAATTTTGCTATTTTTAATGGTTTATTTGCTACGAATTTTTTTAAAATTTAAAAATTTCATATAAAAACAGCAAATATTAAAAAATTTCAAGAATATATCACAACACTCTTTATTTACTTTTATAAAAAATTTCATTTAAAAATAATTGTTCAAAGCTAAGAGCTCAGTCACGGAACTCCTAAAAAAAATTATAAAGTGACGGTACCTGTGGAAGTCCGTAAAATGCTTGTAAAAGAAAAAAAAATTATTTCATATGAAACTAGACGAAATTGAAAGTACCGTTATGTAGGATCCTTTTTGAAATATTAAAAATTAATAAAATCGTATAGTTCGAAGAAAAAAAATTCAATTTCGTCCAATGTTCCAATTTTTTGAATTCGTCGATTCATTTGTCTTCAAGTTAGAAGTGCAGCCGTTTTTTTAAATATAGTTGAGAAAAAAATACATTTGTATATTTATCTAATAATTCTCATGCATAAAATAAGATTATTATTAATCTATGAATTCATAAATATTTATGGTCCGATTGTAGTATTTCAATATATTATTCAAATAGTACGCAGTCAAAAAATGCCAAAAAAAGAAAACTAATTTTTTGAAACGGTTAAACGAAGTAAGTCCATTAAAATTAGAACTGAAAATAAGACTTTGTCTTCTTTAAATAATTTTTATCGTTTTCATAACAAAGAATTTAAGATTTATAAAAATGTGCATTATCTAAAAATATTTCTTAAGTAGCATACAATGTGATATAATTTTGATTAAAATGAATGAATAAGCAATAAAATCTGCTTGTCTTCCATTATTTATAAATTGAATGAACTTGCTTCAAACAAATTCGATTTATTATTAGTAAATGTAAGAGTTTTATTAAAAAATACAAGCCACCATTAAATCACGAATAATAATAATAATAATAATAATAATAAATGTCTGCTGTATTATCGATGCAAAAACGCATTAAGAGTTGTGACTTTTGTAAATAAATAATAATTGTTAGAAACTCACGTATGACGGTAAGATTGCCTTTCACATAGTTCGTAGCGAAAAATGGTGCCCCTGTTGATACTTCGCACTTGTATTGTCCAGAGCTGTTGAACGTCAAGTGAATAAGGCGGACGACGTTTTTGTTGCTCGAATCCTGGAAGCATAGATCATAAAATGTACACCTTCTACACTTACATTATTCATACTTATCCTCATAATTTTTGGGTATCGTTTGAAAGCAACCAGTTTAATACAAAGGATATTCACTGGGTATGTAGATGTACACCTTACAAAATGTATGCATACCCAATTATTTTTAAATCTATAAAGTGAATTTTATTGATTATTTTCCTTAAATAAATTTATATTTATATTTAATTACGTTCTATAACAATGTATCTATTATTCGTATAATCTTATCGACGAGAATACATTTGTGTCTGCAACAATGTAAATTTTCAATAAATTTATGAAATGTAATATTCAATAATGTAATACCTTTCAATAGTATACTGTTCAAAAGTGTATTCGCGCATTCAACACTACCTATTAATAAACAGTAACATTAGTTCAAATTTAAAAACTTACAAATCCTCATTAAAAATTTACATTATAGTATTTAAATATAATTAAGGAAAAACAGCAAAATGTTTATAAATTCTAAATATGAATAATTTTCTTAAATATTAATTGGTAAAATAACGAATCCATATTTAAAACTGTTTGACAATCCTATATTGCCATTAAAAATTTAAAAATAATTTTTTACGTATAAAAAACGTTTTCATTTGTAGTTAATAAACTTAGGATGCATTCTCTGTTTGACAAATAATTCATTTGTACAAGCACATCGCATAAATACATATGCCCCCCCCCCCTCTTATAACTATGAACCCACACCCTGTAATAGTGTGGATTTCTGGTGATACAGACACGAGAGGTAATAGATGTTTAAAAGATTTCCGAGATTATACTGACTTGTTACGGACCAGAATATTTTTCCATGGCAAGAAATCGTTAGCTGTTTATATTATGATAATATGTACAATCATTATAAGAATATTTCCACTTTATCCGTAACTTTTACACGTGTTTGTACTGTTGGAAATTATTACTTTGACAGGTCTTGGAATATTTGGCAGAAGATATTTTGATGAATTATGTCTATATACGCATACTTTAATTAAGGATCTCCAGGCGAAAATGATAAAAATGTCTAATTATTTTATTTAACATAACATAAATATTATCCGATGGTCTTTTTCTATCGACATGTAATAGAACTCGTCAAAAAAATTCTAAAACACTTTTTTCAATAATTTATTTGTTCTCAAAACAATATATTTATAGTATGATATAATAAATAAAAAAATGCTTTTCTTCATTATTTATTAATTTACCTCACACTTAAAAATCGAAAAAGTTTATTTTATTAACAATATTATACATTTATTATAATCCAAATGAAAAATTTAAATAGATTTTTATTTTATTTTTTCCTAATAAACAAATCTTACTCTCATTTATATTTTTTAATAATAAGTTAATATGCAAAATTAATATTAAAAATAACTGTATTATTAATAATGAATTGCTTCAAAAAATTGAAACACCAAAAATATTTTTTTTATAAATATAGATATATTTATAAATTGTCACGATTGTTTTATTCAAATAATTTCGTAGAATAAATAATCAAGGAATGCATATGTAAGTTGATAATAAATATCTATTTAATAAACATAGTATATATTGTGAAATATATAAATATTAAAAAAAAATTTCATATAAATAATATAATGTATACATATAGGTAAACAAACAATTCTTTCATAAATTGATATTATTTCAAATTTATTATAATTTTAATTATAATCAATCAAAAAAGTATAATAAATATTATAAAGAAGATTGCTTAAAAGCATTTATATAAGTTAATAATAATATTAAATGCAATTGTGATATTTTTCTATCATTTTTTAATGTTTAATGAATAAAAAAAAACTTGATTGCATTTGTTGTTCATTTAGGTTAGCGTGTTAAATTTCAGCCTATTTTCAGTGATCTAAATTTACTAGCGATACCCGATTTTGGTGACCTTGGACTATCGCGTGCTGATGAACTTTCTTGTGATCCTGGACTTCCAGGTGATCCTGGACGTCTAGGTGGTGATCTTGGTGTCAAAATTTTGGGCAGTTTTCTTTTTTTTGGTGGTTTCGTTGGTTTTTTAGCTAAATCTTCTTGTTTTTCTCGTTCTATTTCTTCTAGAGCTTTAAATTTATATTTATACAACAGTTAATTATTTTATATTCAATAAACAAAAAAGGTTATTATTTTGGTGAATGTTTAATTTAATATTAAATAAATATTTTAAAATATATTTTTATGAAAACTTACCTTCTCTAGCCCATTTCATTACTGGATCCTGTAAAATATCGATTATGGTAGGGAATTTAAGATTTTAAAGTATTAAGAATTGCAATAAATAAAAAAATGAAATAATACATAAAATTATATCATAAATTATAATTCATAAAAACAATAAAAAATTAAATTATTTTAATATGCAAATTATGTACTGAAGTACACATTTACTTACAGCATCAGCATTTTGTAAGAAAGTTAGTAGTACTATAATAAGTATAGCATATAAACTGAAACGCATTGTGATTTATGACCATATCACTATTATTAACTAAATAAAGTTCTTTAGATTTTATAAGTATTTTTAGTGGTAAATAATAAAAATTATTTTGTAAGAACGTTATAATCTATATTGTGATTGGTTAAAAGATACAGACTGTTATAAAATAATGACTTCGTGACAAGAGAAACAAATATACATCAAAGAACGTGATTAGTTTAATCATTCTAGATGATATTAATAATATTTACGTTTCAACATTTTCTCGTTAATATAAAAATAAAAAATTCAATATAATTAATAATTAAGAAAATTTAAATTTATTTATCCTTAATTAACAAATTTCTTAAATATAAATTAAAATATTATTTTAGGAATACTAACATTCGTATTAACGTGCTTTTTATTATACCGTATTTACTATCTCTTTTATTATAGAAAAAAATTTATCTTACGTTTTATTTTTCTGCGTTATACTGTAAAATAATTATTTAACACATGTATTATTTTGAAAATTAAAAAAATTTAATATTTTTTTTTTTTACTATAATGTAAAATCATATATTTCTTTTAAAAACAAAGCCATTGATTGAGTGTCTATAAGATTTTATATATTTTTTTACTTAAATATGCATTATATAAAATACATTTAAAGCCAATAAAACTATTTGCTACAAAATGTATTAAATTAAATATAAAAAATAAATAGAATAATAAGTTATTAATATTAATAATGATTTAATAATAGTAATTAAAATATATGAGTAAAAAAAAAATATTTTAACTAATTTCTAATTATTTTTAAAGTAAATATATGTCTATAAAATGTAAGGATTAAAGTACATCAACATATGCATATTGGCATAAATAAACTTGTGCTTTTAACAATAGTATTAATAGAGATTTATAATTATTTTAATTTAATTTTTTTTTTTTTGATTTTTGAAGTCTTTTCAAAAAAAATAAAATCGATTTTACGTTGTAAATGATTTTCAAAAATGTTATAAAAAAAATTCTCATTAAAGTTTAAATATCGATAAAAAAAATTCAATCTCATCGTCATTGTTTGAATTTGTATTAAACAGTAAATGTTTTGAAATACTTGGGTGTTGATAAAATTTAATTCTGATGGGGCACACAAAATATAAGATTTATAAGAGCAGATTAAGGAACCTTTTAAAGGGAAGATCAAAGATTTTTATGTCGGCCAGGGTGTTTAATTATTCTTGCCTGACCTATGAACTTACAAGGCTTTTCATAGGAAATAGAATGCGCTTGCTATTATCGCTATTGATTATTTTTATAAAGAAGACTTCGTTCCTAGAATAATATGAAAACAACAGAGATGCGAAAGTAGGAATTAGGAAATACAAAACGAAGCCACTCATGAATCATTTTTTTTTTTTTTTTATTTAATATTGGACGCTCGTAATTGATGTTGAATTCGTTGCATGGCTTCTTCAATTTATGATTTATTTTTGATTGCAGATATTTGTGAATATCTGTTGAATTAGTTTGAAAAAAAACATTATATTTATTTATTAATAAATTCACTATTTCAATACTAAATTATAATTTTTAAACAACTTTTTAATTTTATGTTTTTTAAATTATTCTAAAACATAGATAATTATTTAGGTGAAGTATAATGTCAATTTTAAAAATTAAAATTTTCACAAAATATGCTAAATAATATTTCTTGATAATATAATTATTTCTAAAGAATAATTATATTTAATGGGATGTATAACTTTTGTATGCTTAAGCATTAATTAGTTAATTTATTAATGTAATATACGCCAATGAATGTTAATTAAATATAAAAGAGCTTTATTTGGTATCTCGTACTTAAAATTGTTTTAGAAAGAGTCCCGAGTACTTATGAAGAGCTTAATAATAATAAAAAAAAACAAAGCCCCTAGAAAGTGTTGAGTTATTACTTAACTAAAGTTCCAGGGTCAAGAGTAGAGTAAAGAGAGAGAGAGAGAGAGAGAGGGGGGGGAGAGTGACTGAGAGTGACGGAGGGTGACGGAGGGTGACGGAGGGCGACGGAGGGCGAGGGAGGGTGCATACGGAACTTATAGATAATTCACGAGAGGAATACATCATCCCTCACATACCGGGTGATTCCAATGGGATGATGGGGTAGAGAACTACGGCTCTCCAGCGACATTAGCCTCGATTAAATGCACCCCTAGTCCAATTAGCTGACTACCTGTTCGGGAAGATAAACCAGGAGGAGGTGTAGCACAAGGCCTATACGCTTCTCTCGCGTAATAGTGGCTTGGCATTTTGGCGATGATTGCAACCCTTTAACTTCTTGGCTCCTTCCCAAAATTAACGATGCCAGTAAGAAAAATGGAATACCATACTCGGATTATTCGATTAGCCTTTCAGAGATATCGCGGTACAAATTAATGGAAAGTACGGAAGTTTAAAAGTACATCGATTCACGGTGGGAGACTTTTTGACGAGTCAATCGTCAAAAAACTCGATAAATTTCGAAGCTCTAATTTTAGCGTGAATCTAAATTTTTTAATATTCGTATTTTTATTTTTTAAAAGTGTTAAAAGCTATAAAATTATTACTGATCATTCATCATTGAAGTTTATTATAACTGTAAAAGTTTGAACAATATTATCGCATGCATCAAAACAACAGAGCTTTTTAATTTCAAGCCATTCGACCAATATAATTGTATTTTTTAACTACAACCCCATATATTCAAAAGTACAAAGTATAGACGGTTATTTTCTGAATGCTGACCACTGTTGTGCCAGAATAGACAATTGAATTGGAATTGAATTAATTAATTAACGGACTCATTCCTCGGCGACGTTTTGTCACTTCTCTTTCCATGAGCTACTTCCCATGGTCCATCGCATGCTGGATCTAAAATTCCGTTCGCGTGGCCCCGTCTGACGAGGAGCGGCCATTTCTTGTCGGCAGTTCTTTAAAAATGCTTTGTTTCTCCGTGTATCCCTAGGATTATTGGTTGTAGGTCTCTCAGTATTTTTTAAAAACGCCGCTGAGTCCTGGAAGAAGTCTAAAGTGGCTCGCTGTGATACAAGACCTGCAGTTTTCGGCTGCAGGTCTTGTATCCAGGGTGTTCCAGTGAATTGATAGTATCGTAGTCCATTGCCAGTTTCCCTGACATCTGATTGACGCTTTCAAATGTCTCTGCAGACGCTTTATCACCCCGTTGGCTTGCGGTTGGTTCCCGACAGCTGATTTAGTGACGGGAAAATGTGGGACTCGAGGTGGCCTACTTGATCCATTGGTACTAGGAGTGGAACGCCAATACGGGAAATCCAGCCTCCATAAAATTCAGGCGTGATGGTCCCAGTCTCCTGATCTTGTACAAAGACTTCCGGTCAGGTTTGTACAGCTTAAGCAGTAATTCCTCGTAACTGGCATGATTTGTGATGCATGTGTTGGAAGGGGGTTTGCTTGGTCGTTAATCGCTTAACCACATCTCTTGGATGCGTGGTAATCTCGGTGTGGACGCCAGGTCTCGTCCTGGTTTCATATCAGGGTGCTACTCAGAAAATCGACGATGACCTTATCGCACCCACTTTGTTTAAATCGTTTCAAATTGTTTTTTTTTTACGGTCAAGTGCGAGACGTTTGCTTGGCGATTACAGACATGGGCTGAAACAAATGCCAAGAGATCAACAATTGGAACTATAAACACAGTTATTTCCTTAATTCTACACTTTGTTGTGCCCAACTTGATTCCTCCCTTATACAGGACTCATTCCTCAACAACGCGTTGTCAATTCCCTTTCTGTTCTCTTTCTGTTTCCACCTGCAGGACCCAACTCAATTTTATTATCGTGTTGTTATCATGGTATTGAGGAGGGGGGGCGGTTCGTTTCTTTTACCCGGAATTTTTTCTTTTTCCTCTTTTTTTGGAATTGTTCCTAGTTTCTTGTAGTTTCAAATAAGCTCGACAGCTCGAAACCTGTTTGAATTAAAGTGTTGGTAACCGCATGAGTGGCGTCTGTTTCCGGCTAGCCGCGACAAAACAATAAATACTATATTTATATATTATTATCGTTATATACGTAGACATGTATACTACATAATGTGTATTTACTAAATAAAAACTTACTATTTATTTGTACTTACTTATTCAATATTAGGTTTTAAAAATTTTTTCTTTCTATCATAAAATTTATAGATAATAAAATATAACTTATTTTTATTTTTCAATTTCAAATCAATATTTATTAAGAAGTATTAAAATTAACAATTATTAATATAGTTATTAATTTGTCCCTTTATAATCAAATTTATAATTATATTTCAGTACTTTTTAATTCATTTATGGCTGATGCTAATCATGTATTACAATCAATAATTTTGTTTACACTAAATCAAAAAACAAATTCATATAAAATGAATAAAAATAATATTATTAATTATTCATAAAACCATTGACATTAGTTATATTTTACAAGTAGTAGAAATTTATTACTTTTTTACTATTCGTTAAAAATATTATAAATTTATAATAGAAAATAATCCCTGAAATTTGTCTTTAAATCTTTAAATTATTTACAATGGAACCCTTAAATTTCCGTATTCAAATGTCATAAAATCAATTTATAAAAAAAAATTAAGATTAGCTGTTTTAATATCTCTTATAGATTAGTTTGTTTATTCTTTTTTATACGTTATTTTAATACATTGTATAAATATTTCTATACTGACTTACAATATCAGCTTATTTGCTAAATGCAATCATTAAAAATACGCAAAATAGTGTTAGAATCTCTGCTTTGATAAAAGTAACTATGATAATATAAATAAAATACTTATGAAATGCGAGTGCATGATCTTCTTTTAACAATATTTAACAGTTTCGCATAGAATTCTGAGAATAGTATTGAATACCTGTTTTTGGCTTTTTCCTACCATAAAAAAAAAGGGAAAAAAGTACAAATCGATTGTACAGCACAGCGTTTTTTATTAAAATTTTCAAAAAATTACAAAGAGTCAGATTCTACATGTACGTACGTGTATATGGGACTGAATTGATAGATTTGCGATTTCTATTTCATTATTCTTTAACCAATATTCTACTTGCTGGTTTTTTCGCTAATTTTCTTCTTTTATCGGACAAACATAATAAATGTGTGAATTTAAACACGTCGCCAATAATATTACCAGCATATTATTTATAATCAGAAGTTCAATTCATAGGGAAAAATCAGTAATTTTGTATTAATTAAGTATAAGTTTCTATTTTGAAATAAATAATCGAATTTATTTTAACTTATCTCTTCAAATAATTTTAAAAATAGAATTCATATTTTTTTAAAAATTAGGTTTACTGTATAAAAATTATAATTTAAATAAATAATTTAATTTTAATTTAAAACAATTAAAAATTTTAATCATATTAAATTTTAAATACCGTGAGTACTAAAATTACAGAATTACATAATTTAAGAGAAATACAAAGAAAAGTTATTTTTCAAAACAATTTCAATTATTCAACAATTCAATAATATAAATCTTAAATTAGTTAATGCAAGTACATGATATAAATAACAATTGATACAGCAACTAAGATTAATGCGGTAAAATTAACCCATGTAATCTAATTCAATTTTCTAACTATAGAAAATTAAATTTTATATTAAAAAATATATAATTTATAAACGTCAATTGATAAATTTTAAATAAAAATAGCCTACGTATTTTTCATTATAATAATAAATATAAAATTGTAATGGGGACGCACATCGAGTTGTTCAAAAGAAATAAACATTATTTCAATTTTTTTTTTAGTTTAGAATGATGCGTGATTTATACTGTAAATCGACATCGGCGCATACCTCAAAAAGTTTATAGATAATCGTTCGTGGGTAAAAAACAAAAAAATGTCAAAAAAAATAAACCAATTCAATTTCTGAATTATTCTTCAACATACGTCATAGTCTACGATCGCAGTCCTTACAATTGCAGACAGAGTCTGTAGCAAAAAGATTATATAAAAATTATTGCGGCTCTTAAGGATTCGAAGGCTCAACGATTTTCTCGCCCCGAGCGCAGACAATCCAGTCTCGATACTCTTTTTCCCATTTTCCCATTTTCCCATTTTCCCTTTTTCCCTTTGTCGCTTTTTCCCCGCATTCTCGCGGTATTATGATAATTCAAATCCGCGGTGACCAATGGCTCCGATAAATTTTGCGCCTCAAACAAATTTGAATTCTTAAATTACTGGGAAGAGAGCGCGGATGATGTATATATTTAAGCATATTTTTTATTCACAACACTGTTTTCTCTGTTCAATGCAGTTATAGATAGCTCATGTTTTTTTTCTCTTTTTTTCTGCTTAAACGATAATTCATGAATAATGATGGTATCAGGATTAAGTCTACTGTCTGTGTAAACTTCTATGTGTAGAGTTTAAATTTTTTAACAAGCTTAATCCAGTATTTTAAATTGAAAATAATAACAAATTTATTGTTTCAAAGTGAATTATATCGTTCTAACTTTGTTGCACAATTTAAAAAATAAAAATAACTAATTAAATTTAATGCAAACTTGACATGAATTCTGGCAATAATGAAATTTTTTTTTTTTAATAATTTGATATTAAATTTATTTAAAATATTGATTAATATGTTCAGTTAATATTTAACTAATTAAACCGAAAGGAGCGTTTTATTTATAAAATTTTAATATAATTAAGAATGTTTTATAAAACTTTTTTATTTTAACGTCGAAAGAAAATTAAATTTTTTGTAATAATTTATTTTATTTATGTAAAAAATTTCATTTTCTTTTTTAATTAAACCACATTTTTTAAAAGTATCAAAATAATATTAATCGCAGCAAATATATATATATATATATTTATATACTTAAAATAAAGCAAACAAAATATAAATTTCAAAACTGTATGGAAACTTGTTTTTTAAAAATTAATATTTTTATAAAGAACGGATTTTTTCATATATACTCCTCATTCATAATTATATTTCATCAAAAACAGAATATTTTTTACTATGCTCTGTATGAAAATGAAGCTCCAACTGTAAACTTTAAAATATCAAATTTGTAAAATATATTTTTCTTTTACCATAAATGTAATGAAATAATAGTAGATAAAAACAAGGATGAACTAATGATTAAATAATATTTATCAGGTCTGTATGAAAAGTGAGGAAAAGTGCGGTATCGGTACGAGTTTTTCGCAGCTGAAATTACTGTACGTGCATTAACTTGCATATTGAGATTACCACTTGTTGACGCGTCCGCCACCCGGGGGCACAGGAACTTTTGAACCAGGCCTTATGAGTGTTCCATTACAATAAGGGCACTCGGCATCGGTTACATCCTCCCAACCGCATTTTTTACAGAATTTTAATAGGGGATTGGGACATGCTTGGAATTTATGCTGGGGACTTCCGCAGTTATAACAATGAATACGATGGGAATTGTTTATATTAGTATTTTTGATAAATGGTTTTGTATTTTTATTAGGCTTCGTAGGAGACCGATTTAATACTGAAGATTTCGACTCGAACTCTGTATTATCGTAACAATTTGATGGTGAAACTTCTCGTTTGGAGTCCGACAGATTCGTCTTAAATGTTTCTGAAGAATTTTCAAACTTCTTGGGTGAATGGAAATTTAATGAAGATTTCGGGTCGATCTCTCGATCATTATGAGATTTTGGCAATGGAACCTCTTCATAATGCAACATATTGAGCTTTTGCAGCTTTTCCATGAACTTTCCCCGTTTCGTAGATTTTGGAATTTCTTTTTTATCCTATAAACAGATTTCATCAACGAATTTACCAGTTTCTTAATACATCATACATTAATTCAAATTCTTAATGCTAATTGAATTAATTATGGATAAAATTTGAAATTAGATTTTTATATAAATAATTGGATATTTGATTAAATATTTTAATTATTTATTACAAGATGCTTTACATACATTTTAAAAGCTAATTTATTCTTGTTAAAATTAATCTATAATTAATTAAAAAATGAAAAGAAATTAATAACTGTACATTATAATTGAATATTAGTTTTAATTTATTTAGTAAGAATTTAATAATAAGTTAAAGATCTAATTGATAATTATTGAATTTAAACCTTTGTTAGTTCATAATGTTCAATTAGAAATTTATTTCCGTATTTTGAATTTTACAGATGTTTGTTTAAATAGGTAAAAAATAGTTTCTTAATAAAGAAACAAAAAAATGAAATGCAATTTATAAAATTTTTAATATCTTATAGAAATTATTACTAGGAATTTAATATATTTATTTGAAATTTAATATTCGATATAAGAAAATAAGGTAAGTAAAAAATGGGTACATAAGCTATATTATACAAAAGAAGTACCTGTGTGTTTTCATGATCTATTATAATTGAATTATTATTTTCAAATTCTGCATTTTTAATATAATTAAATGATTTATCATCATTTGATCCATAAGTTTCTTTTATTTGTACAATATCTTGTGTATCTGATTTATTATTAGGATTCTGTTTAATCGAAGAATTTTTTAATTTAAACAACAGAGATGTTAATTTTTTGGTGAATCCCTGTAATTTTATAAAAAGTTGTAGAATTGATATTTTTTTATTTATGTTACTTAAAAATTATTGTACCCATATTTCATCTGGTGGAGTTAATTTTGGATCATTGTTAGAATGCGTTGTTGAAGGATAACTATTATTATTATTAATTGATTTAGTATTTGTATTTTCAAAATGTTCTCGTAAATTATTTGAAGAATTATGTAGAGATTCTTTATTTTTATAAAAATTTGGAGTAAAGATTGATATATTGAATTTATCAGTAGAAATGTTTGATTTTGATATATTCAATGGTGGAGGTTTTGTCAATTTTTTAATTATTCTAGGTTTAGCACTTTGATGAGATTTTTGTAAAATATCTGTAAAAACATAATCAGAGATATTGATTACTTTACAAATGGAACATAATAAATGTAAAATAATATTCATTTTATCATAAATTTTTAATTTTGTTTAAAAGGAAATTTTTTTGACTTAAAAAAAAGGGTTTAAATTTATATTATGAATTGATGAAGATCGTGAAGCTTAGCAAATATTATTCTAAAATATAAGTCTTCCATTTCATTATTAAGCTTGTAAGCTATCTAACCTTAAAATGTCAATTAATTTCTGTATTAAATAATAATAATAATAATAATAATATTCAAAGCATTTAATATAATGTGAAAATAATATTTTGAGAATGGAATGAAAAAGATGAAATAAAATAATTTTACTCACTTCTCTCGTTTTCATGATTAAAGTTTGCTTGACCACTGTGATCCATTATTACAAATGAATAAAATTAATTAAAATGATTATTATATATGATTGTCCTCCAACTAAAAATAAATAAGTCTTTAAATAAAAATGTCCATATACCAATTGTTTAATCAGAAGATACACGTATGCATTTACGATAAGATAAAGTGAAAAAGATGATGACCAAACCAAAATTGATTACGAATTAAGTGTGATTATTACGTATGACTATCGTGGTATTCATATTATTCTCAAGCTTATACCTTGAATTTGCCGGGAGCAGAGGTTTTGTATTGTGATGGAAGATATAAGGGACTACGTGAATCGAAATACCGGAAATAGCTTACATGAATAAGTAAATGCAGAAGATAAAATACGAATTCTGCCGAATAAGTCAAATTCAAAATAGTCGATCCACTTCTGTTAATTTGATTCCTATCTTAATTGATATCTTATTTAATTAAAATAAATTAATTTACCCGAAAAATAATGAAAGAGAATGTTCAAGCCCCTTAAATTTAGAAATATTCATTTACAGAAATTGCAAAATAATTAAAATAATTCAGTTGATTTTTTTTCTCCTGACAATTATTTATCGCAACTGTGGTATTTTACATTTAACTAAACAATTCATTTTGTATGCAATTATAAATCTTAATGTGAATAAATAAGGTTACAAAGGATACGTTTTATCAGTGACGTTAGTTTACTAGTCAAATTAAAAGATAACATTTTTAACATTTTTATATTGAGCTCGGTAGCTGGAAGAAGTGTGAGTAGAGCCTAAAAATGTTGTATTTGATATTCTTCAAGTATAAAAAATACATTTTTTGAAGTATTAAAATTGTATAAATAAGTGAGAAGAACTATACAAGAGAATATATATTGAACAATTGTATCCCTGAATATATTTTTAATCATTTAATTACAAAATAACAAAGCAAAACAAATAAATGTAGTAAAGCATTTCAAGTAAAAAAATTTATTTCTGTAGCATTGTTCGTAGTGTGTTTTTCTAAATTTTTTCCATTAATTCCGCAGATGCTTTAACGAACGATACTTAAATCTGATGGGACGAAAGAGCAAAACAAATGGCAAAATTGTATGTAAACAGCAGTGTGAGAGTCTAGTCCCTCGAGCAGATAATAACAACAAGAGCAGAGTTCAAGGTCGGGGAATTCATCACAAGAAGCCGACAAAGTAGAGGAAGGCGAGAGGCGAAGATAAAGTTCGACTTTTATCAAAAAATGATTTATCTTTATCCCTCGGTTAAGCCCTCGGTATTTTACCGAGTTTTTCGTTCGAGTATAAACTACATTAAGGGTATCAAGACGCCGGTTGCATAATTAAGGAGGAGCGAATTCACTCCCGTTCGCACCCTGTGGATTATTTATTTAGCTCGTCTATACAAGGAGCGAGAAAGTAATTTCGTGTCTTTCCCGCAACCCCTTCACCGACGGCCGCAATATAGGTTAGGGGCGGGGATTGCGAGGAAAGGCTTCTCGTCGGCTGCACAAAGGAGGCCTCCTCCAGCTTATTAACTGCGGCTCGATTCGGACACTCCATCTCAATTTCCGCATTATTACTTCTTTTTCAGCTTTGGGCTTTGTCATGGAAGCCGAGCGTCTTTTATTATTCGGGGACTGGCCCCCGCCTCGGCCTTGAGAGCGCCGCCGGCGTTTCGCCACCCGAGCTGCGACGAAAAAGGTAAACTTCCGCGCGAGTCGAGTCCGGGTGTCAAGTGTCCCCGAGATTGCTTACGCGACCTTTTGCACGCGCGGAATTTACACGAGAGAGCCTCACTCTCTTCGTTTTACAATGTAAACAACACCACGAAGGGACGTTATCTTAAATAAGGGCCACCGCCTTCCTCCTCTCCATTTATTCTCATTATTTTCTCTCAATTTTTCGCGTCTACGGTGCTGTGCATTTAATAATTTTAAGTAAATCACTCCTAATATCACCATCCCGAGTTGCTGCTGCTCTTCTTTATCGGACGGTACAATTTATTTTTCAACTTTGCACGATAAGGTGCTCCTCAACATTCCAATCAACCAAAGAATCGTGCCTTGAGCCAAGATTCTGTCAACTAATTACATTAAACATTCAAGTCTACAATTTTACAATCGACGGAATTATTATTTTTTTACATTTGTATAGAGATGGCTGATTGATTTGCGGACTTGCGACGGCAAATAAAAAAGGATATAGAGTTTTTCAATTATTACAATGGAATTATACAACGAGACCATTCATTTTTAAAATAATTTAAGAATGCATTCGCGTTTATTGTTACGTTTTATACATTTATTTATATTTTCTGCTTGCTTTATTAGGGCGATATTTAATTTTAAGCATTTTTTATTTTTATTTATTTAGATTGCTAAACGACGATGATTTTATCACGTTATCCGAAATATTAGCTGTCATTAATAATTCTTTTTTATAATTACAATCCATAAAACCCGTTTATGAGTAAAAGTTATAAAAAATTTAAATTAAAAGTAAAGGTAAAAGTTTTATTAGTAACAAATTTGCTATAGAATAAATTACGACAAATAACCAAACCAAATTTATGTGTAAAAATATGCAAAACATATTCTAATATGCATCTCTATGGCTTAAGACTGGTTCTTTTAAAAATTTAATATTTTCAACAATTATTTAATATTTAATCGAAACAAATGTTTTTACGCATTCTCTTATATTTTGCTTAAAAAAATTTTACATACTTATCCATATATATATATATATATATATATATACATGTATATATGTATATATAAATACTATGTGAATTTACGTAAAAAATGAGTGTGTGCTTGTGTTTACGTACAGGTTTATATGCTGATATGCTAAACAAAGGAATACGAATGGCGCAGTGACACAAAAGGGGAAAAGTGCAGGAAAAGTGCAGGAAAAGTGCATCACAACGAGTGTGACTTGCCCTTATGTACCAGCACTGTGTAGATAGTGCGATATTATTCTAGTTTATTCAAGAAAATTAAATTTGATTCTAGATATTTATTTAAATTTTCATGCTACGTGCTAAGCAAAGGAAATTTTTTTAACTTTAAAAAGGATTTATTTAAAAAAAGATAACGTGCTTCCTTCTACACTAATTTAACTAAAAATTAAAAACATTTAATATTTTTAGTAAAACATTTAATTCTTTATTATATTATACACAGAGTAATTTAAAATTTAAGCGTATTCAATTATTAGTCACAAGATAAATGTACGTGCAAAATATGTTTGTTCATCTAAATGCTATAAAAATTTATTTCTTTTTTAATAACAAGTATAAACATTATTAAAAATAATAGCATGTATAATTTTGTAGTAAATTTTAGTACTCACGCGCAAAAATTTGTATGCATATATAAGACAATGAAATTTAATGCCCATATATAAATTATATTTTAATTTAATGATTTACTTTTATATAATCAAGGAAATAGTGTGTCTCCTCTATATTTATTCACTGCATATCTACTATAATATTATACTGTAATATTATATTATTTTTGTTAGTATTAAATAAAATAATGATCCGTTTTATATTTCTTTAAAGTATAATTTAGAATACATAATTTGATTGGTGAAATGCTGTATTATTATTGTTGTAGTAGTAGATGTTACTATTATCATTATAAATCACGTATTTATTTCGTACTCTGTATTTTGTACCCTTTAATTTTTTAACTTCGTTGTTCAGTTTTACTTTATATAAAATATTTTTGAATAATAATCTACAAACAAAAACACAAAAAAAATATATAAGGCAATCAGTAATTGAAATAAATCAAAAGTAATTACATTTAATTGCATACGAATAATATTATTATGTATTTTAGAAATGTTTTGATATGTTACGATATTCGAGGAATTCAAAAAAAAAGCAAGTATAGATTGTTTGTAAGAAGATCATTAAAAATGCGAATGCGAGGTTTTTATTTTACTAACTTTTCAATTATGTTGCGTTAGTCGAGAGCATTTATTTGTTATAGCAATTCACCAAAAGGCAAATATTGAATAAAAAATACTGCAACTACGTACATTTTGCGAAGTATTGCTGCTTCGAAAATTTTTCTTTATCAAAGTTAAATATTGTTATCCTAGTTAATTATAATTTTTTAATTTGCTTAGTTAGATGTTTTTATTAAAATCTTTAGATAAGGAAGCAGGAGTTGAAGTTATAATAAAATTGTTTGCAACTAAGAATGCTTAAAAGTTAATCTTGCTTGTTATAAATTTTGTTTCTATTTCATTATCATGAAGTAATTGTATTTTTTTAATAATCGCCACAATACATACAATGCTTTTCTTACCGATGTTATGCACATAGATTCACACCAGCATATATTTATACGTGTGCCTGTATATGTACATTTGTTTATACAAAATTTGCAATTTACTTGTAGTCTACCGGGAGAGTTGCGATACCCAAATAATTATTTAGCGACGACAATGCTGATCTATCTGTTCAGGGAAAATGGACGCCAAATCAGTGTGAGTGTGTGCACAGAGTTGACATAGTATTAACGTGTATTATTGGAAAGGATACACAAAGGATGCGTACGAAAAATTGTTCATATCTCTGAATTGTTCCAATTTTTTGCGAGCCGACAATATTCCAGTGTTAAGAGTAAACATTTTTTTTATTGAAGCGACGCAACCCTAAGATCGAAATGGCGTCAGATGCTGTTGGCGCTTCGTTTGACCTCGAATACCACGAGAGCACCACGAATAAGAAGGCACTCTGGGTACATCCGCAAAAGGTCTTTTCCACCCTGGAGCCGAGTTACTGCTGGCAGAACTTACTGTGAAAAAGATTTGTTTCGACATTTCTCGACCTTGTGCCATCGGTTCTAATGTGACACTCCAACCGGACTATACGCCAGACAGCGAATCCGTAAATTATAATAAAGGTACATCGGGAGGTTTGCGCAGTTTTTTCCCATTACACACACCTACACTCTATTATAAAATCTCTCGCTTTTACCTGAGTTGTAAATAAGGTAATATATAATAAAATATCAGCCTTATTTACTTTATACTTATTATAATATATATAAGTTTCATAAGCTTGTTTAAATTGGAATTTAATAATAATCATAATTTTATGAATCTAATTTAAAATATCATCAATTTCATATGGTCTATCGTACGATAGGTTTTTCAAATTTAAATCTAAGTTAATATTTGGATTTGGAACAATATTTAATATTAAAATAAAGGTTAATTTTTTGAACATTATGTTTTAGAGAAAAATACAATGTATTCAATTATGTGTAAATTAAAATTAATCAATATTAAATTATTTTATCTTTCAATCAAGTGCCAATTTTAAATTCATATTAAATAACACACAGTTTAATTTTCATAAATAAATTTTCAATTTAAACCACTAATTTTTTTTAAAATAAAAACAACTTGTTTAAAAATTATTATTCACACGCGAAGAGAATAATTTAAATTACGAGGTCTTGCAGCTTTATTTACAGTGGTCTTGTAAGGCATTTTTTTTTGCTAATTTTAAAAATACGAATTTGAGTAAAACGTGTTTTTACTCTTTTTAAACCTTTTGAAAAACTTTTATATACCTTAACATGTATTAATAGGTTTAAATTTCAGTTGAAGCCTAAGAGAAATGTTTAAATATAACTACACAGTATGGAAAACTAAAAAACTTAATATTCTTCTTAACAAAAATTGAAATAAATTTTAAATTTTAAGCTTTAAAAAATATTTAGCATAAAAGTTTTTCTTCGGCGATGTGTGTAAGGAGTTTGGGTTGTCAAAGAATACCGAAAACTCGTCCTCGAACGAGGATTTATTATAAGGATTAGCTCAAATAGCCGTACGTAATGAAGCTAAGCCAAGTTCGCGGTCTTCTCGAACTCGAACCCAAAGGATCGGTTAATTAACGTTTATAGGAGCAGCATCATCGAGATGCAATGCATCGAACCGAAAATAAGATAATTATTTCGGAATTTAACATTTGTGATTGGTGAGTTAACTCGGTGGGCCCTCGTCTCTGGCGTTTGCGCGTAGAAGTTGGACTCGCTCATTTCGCTTGCAACTTCATTAAAAAGACGAGAGGAAAGCATTTGGATCATCAACAACTTTAAAGGACTCCTGATCGTCATTTCGATTGAATCCTGGCGCAAGGACTGCAGCTTTGGTCGGAGAAAGTTCTAAATCATTCTTCCCTACACGTGAATCCGGGCTAAAGAAGAGCTCGAGTGCATAGGTGAAATTTTTTGTAGAATTTGAATAATTTGATTCAAACACAGCGACAAATAGAGCAGACGAGGACTTTTTCTCTTTGTCGAAAGGAGGCTTTCCATTGCCGCGACATTGAATCAAGTGGTCTGCAAGGGTATTAAAAAATATATATTTACGCTTATAAAAAATGTACATCATTTTAATTTTATGTTCAAGCAGCACAACAATTGAATTTTATAAACATATTTTATTATTACGTTAATAATGTCAGTCTGGTAAAAGCATTGCTCACTTTAGAGATACTTTGTTCGCTTATAAAAACTAGAATAGAGTTCTGAGTTGAGAGTCACTTGAACAAGTCACTTCAAACAAAATCATCACCGTTGATCAAAGTGAAGGAATCGAGGGACGAAGAGAAGGAAAGAGATAGATAGGCAACATTGAAGCTGATATTCCGAAGCATTAAGGGTTCTCCCTTTTTTTTCTTCTTTTTCTTACGAGTCACATTCCTAAAGACTTCTAAAAATTAAATTGGCAAAAGGAGAAAATCCAGCCTCGCCTTGCCAGTCTTTATTTTGTAATGGAGTCTCGCACAGTCGTACTCGTATAAGCTTGTGTATTCCGTAAACGATGTCGAGTTGCACGGAAGATAAATAGCGCGGAATTTCATTCGGCTCCAGAAGTTTCTCATGCTACAACAGACGTATCAACAGCTGTTGCAGCTCTAACTCGGGGTCTATTAATTTGAAGAATGTCTCCTCTCAGTTGCGAAGCACAAGATTTTAAGGATGCGAATACAATTAGCGCGATGTTAACGTATTTGTCGACATTTGGGCGGTTCGTTCACGGGGAAACTTTATTTCTGTTTCCCCATCTGCGATGAATGTATTATTTTATGTTGAGAATTTAATAGCGGAGCTCAAATTATTCTTCTCCTCTAGTTGATGCAATCTGACAAATCGAGTATTTTCTGAGAAATGACAGTAACGCACGTTTCATTGTCCTCCTTAATAAATAGATTGCTCTTGATTATTATACATTTTTATTATGTAAAATTAGAGAAGTAAGCATTATGATTGACTCGATTATAATCAATCAAGGAAACAACTATCTATTATATTCCATAAAAATATTTATACATTTTAAGGTTTGAAAGCGAAACTCCATATATTTTTATTTCTTAAAATATTTTTTTAATTCTTCTTTTGCTCTATATTAATAATTTATATACTAATTGAAGATAGAATAAACAATAATAAGGAAAAAATTAATAATTTATATACGACAACGACAAAAAACAATAATAATAATTGAAAGTTTTTACTTTATAAAAGGGAGGGTTGACTGAATAAAATCCTATATTAATTTTATCCTCGGATCCACGTTTATTCAGTTGAAGATGTAAAGACACAACTAAAAAGATGAACGCAAATCCCTAGACTAATCTTTTTTTCCGCGTCGGGCTTCCTTCCAGGGACACAGTTTACCGTTGGTCGACTGTGGTCAATTTGCACACCAGATTCCCTAGCTTTTTCATCCTTCGATGTTTTCCTGGGCTGCATCCGAGGATGAATTATTATAAATTACATTTCGGTTTTAATGCGGTCGAAAAGCAACTCTTACCTAATGATGATAACGATAGTAATAATAATAATAATAATAACAACAACAACAACAACAACAACAACAAAAACAACAACAACAAAAACAACAATAATCATAATAATGATTTATTATTATAAAAATGTTAAAAATGTAAATGTATTAATAATAATAATGTCTTTGGTTCAATCTTTACAACGAAATGAGCCAAATGAAAATTTTGCCACCTTTGTAATTCTTCTCTGAAATCAGATTTATTTACAAGTTTTATATAATTAATTCGCAAGACAGTGAAAGAGATATAGTTGTATAAGCAAATTACGGTTAAGTGCTTTAATTTTAATGCCCCAGATAAGATTTTATAGTCTATTTAAAAGTCAGCTTGGGCTTTTAAGTTTTCAAAAGACCACCTGTGATATGAAATACTTTGCCTCAAGCAGTATATTAATTCATACATACCTTAGAGCTGCATGTATGATTAATTCATAAGGAAGCATATATACGTAAAGAATGATGGTTATTTGTTCTCTGGATTTTTTAAAATGATATTGAAAAATTATGATTAAAGGAAGAAAAATGTAGTTATCGCATCAATGATTTCAAAAGTAAAATCAAAGGGATAATGTCTGAGATATTATTGATAATCAAAGGGATATTATTTACGAAGGCTTGTTATTCATTATTGAATATTATTTAATGAATGCACGAGTGAAGTCTTTTTTATTTTCAATATAAAATATTCCATATTATTTCTCCCATCTGCTATATTATTTATAACTCGAAGTTACTATTATACATACATTGAAATTTAAACAATAAGCCTTTACAGTAATAATAAATTGCATCAGTTTTACGTGTTAAATAGTTATCACTTATTAAAGTTATGGTTACGAAAAATAGTGATTTTTATATATCGCAATGAATCTTCAGAGGCATTGTTTCATATCAACAATTGTTATAAATTTTTTTTGAAAAAAATTGGAGAATCAAAATACAATCATAGATTGGACTGTAGTTTTGTAATATGCTTAGTTTGAACAGATAGAACTCGTGTAAATGCCTTAAAAGTATTATTTTTATTTTTCATTGCATTAATGTGTTACAGTTATGAAAAGGAATCACGATTTTTATATTTTTTAGCATTTCAACATTGTTACAAAGCGAGAAAAGAGCATTTAACGTTATACGTAAATCAGATGGTATTCGCATATGAAAAAAAAAAAAAAAATAAAATTGAATAAAAAAGAATAAAATCTACAGAAATTATTTTTTAATCCTTAAAAAGGCGTTCTTTTAAGATAAATTTCAAATACTTCATAAAAAAGTTATATTGTCGTAAAAGAAAATCTATATTCGAATCTCGATGAAATAAGAAGCAGCAACTTTTTTTACTATTTGTGAATACCATGTGCAATGATAGATTCAAACAAATTTTTGAAATTTTTTCAATCGCTTCCAAGTCCCCGATAGGAAGTGCAAATCCGATGGAATACGAAATGAAATTCATTCAATTAAAACACGGAATAATTCCACTAGTCTTTACTTACGTCAATAGTCACTCCATTCTGCTGGTGAGTTTTGATTCGATTTCCGGGATCGTTTTCGGGATTGTAGCTGAAGAATTCGTTCTCGTCTTTGTACCACTTGACGGAGTAAAGCGTGTTGTTACCCGAAAGTTTCCAAGTACATTCTAATCTCACAGACTTTCCGACTTCGGCTTCATCCGGTACGTTTATGTTCACTTTGATGTCACCTGCAAGTAAAATTGTCCTGTAATTAAATCCAATTTTCCGCGTCCGATAAATAAATTAAGTGGTACGATCTAATTTTGTCGGGACAAGATGGTTAAGATTGAATGATGATAGTCAAACATATTATGTATTAACTATTGTTAAAATTATTATATTATTTCTTTCAATTTTATTTAAACATACATATATATATCAAAATCATGTTCAATTATATTTTAAAATAATGTATATTGTTTTGAAATGAATAAAATGTGTCAACTAATATCATATTTTTAAACCTTATACAATTGCTACGTCGGGTATTTAAAATTATCTAACAATTGGGGCTACGATTAATTCGCAATACCGCCTAGTATAATTACCGCACGTAAATAGGTTTTCGTACTTCTAAACGCGTCGTCACACGATATTTTCCGAATAGGGCATCGAACTTCTGTGCCGATTTTTCATCTTACCCGATCTTAGGTACCTGCGGAATAAAATTTCCTCGCGTTCGATGCAGTTCTCGAATTTGGTCCTTGCACTTTCGCACAAGGCACGCGGGCTGGAGCATACGATTTGATGCCGCGATACCGTTTTATTCGATGAGGATGGATGAACGCGAGATGGGAAAATACTCGGTATGTGAAAATAAATTGGAATAACTAGTGAAATATTTAGGTAAATCATGTTATTTAGTTTTGCTTACTTGTATAATAGTTACAATTGCGTGTGAATCGAAAGTTTTCCCCTTTTGCACCACAGGTGAAGGAGTTGAAGGAGAGAGACAACACACCCAACGGCTTTGACGAATCCTGAAGTAATTTCCCTCGCGATGAGAAAAATGAAAAGGTGAAAACGGCGAAGCGTTAGAATGAGAACTGAAAACTCGAACTCTAACTCGAAAAATCTTTTTTCGGGTCCGTACTTGGTCCCCTTTATAGAAATTTATCAGTCGGTTCATCAAAGATGTTGCGTGCATTATCTCCTCTGGTCTCATTAATCCCTCGAAAAGGGAAACTTTATTATATTTGCGTTGGGATGCGCTAGGCGAGAGGAAAAGCCTTGTAGACGATTTTCTGGTTTCTACGCTTTCGGATGTTTTCGGAGGTAATTATTTGTCATGCAATATAAGTTGTGTGGAAATTTCCGTGGATTTTCATATTGTACATTATTTTTTCTTTTTGGGTCGCCGAAAATATTATTTGCTTTTTCGGTCATGAGTCTCAGTCGTTTGTTTGAAATATTTTAACACTTTTACGTAAGATTTGATTTCGCTGTTTTAATGCTTGAGGTTCGATATATTTTAATTCAGCGTTGGATGAATTTATCGATTAATCATTATAAATTTGATTATTTTTATATTCCATTATTTGTTTATAATTTGTTTATAATTAATTAATTTATTGATTTAACAATAATGCAAAAATTTGGTTTTGATGCGTAAATTATTTAAATACTGAGATTCGATGTTTTTAGTAATTTGTTTATAATTTGTTTATAATAAATTAATTTGTTAATTTAACAATTTTTATAAAAATTTAGTTTCGGTTATTGGTTATTATTGGTTGAGAACAATTTTATCATTGAAATTTTTGCATTTTGTTAATTTGTTTATAATTTGTTTATAACTAATAAATTTGTTAATTTAATGAACCTTCGCGAATTTATCGAAAATCAAATAATTACTACAGGTTTTTTTTATTTGCTTATAGTTGTTTTTCATCTATTAATTTAACAAAATTTTTATAAGGATTTTAATTCGTTTACAAATAGGATTTATATCCGTTACTTATTATAGAATAAAAGTAAATCGTTTTACTTAATTCGAGGTTATCAGTTATATTACAATTTTTTTGAAGGCAATCTTTGATTCTTTTGTAAATACGAAATGTGTTTCCCAAACGCTATAGCGCATCTTTTGTCTTTATCGGGTTTCATTATTTTTCTTACGTTGTGATATATGCAAACAAAAGGGGACGAACGATGGTCTTACGACTCACTTAGATATCGAAGATTATCTTAATCGGGAAAAACAAAATGTAAAAGAAAAATCTAGAGCGAACAGGTGTATTCTAAATTCATTTAAAATAATTACAATATTAAAATATTAGTTTCGGCTTGGGCCGTAACACAATCAATTTTAAAATTGATATTTAGAATGAAATCACAATTTAGGTGCATTTATTTAATTTTTATGTATTATTTTCTCAAATTTATTATTCATGTATAGTATTTTTTTGATAAAATACACTCATTGGTAAAATAAATTTTATTAAATTTAATTCATACTTTTAATGGTTTAAGTCTATTAATTAGATAGTCGAGTAGTTTAATTACTTTAGTATTTTCTAATAACTACACACTAAATAATTAAAAAAAACAGTAATGAAGGAAGTTAAGCAAGCAATACATAAAATTGATAATCCTTCTGTAGTATAGAAGTTACTTTTGTTATATGTGAAATAACCAGTGATCATTCAATGTCAACTCTGATTTAGTGTAAACTAAACAAGGTGTGTTATTAAAGTAATGAGACCGAATTTTTTCTGACTCGACTATTTGTCGCAGCCTTTTGAGAAAGATCGGGAATAAGATCGAAATGAGATCGAAAGATCGATATGCAATTTTTTTTTTTTTTTGAGATCAGTAGCATCTACAAGATTTGTCTTTAATAAATGAAGCGTATTTTTTAATCTTATAACACAGCGCGTTTGGGCAACTGTTTTAATTTTGTTGCTGACTTTGTAAATTATGGAGACTTGAATATTTAAGTCTGATATTTAATATTTGAATATTTAATGGTTTTCAAGAGTAAATGTTTACAAATACGGATAAATTCAAGATGTCATCGTTTGCCCTCATACTTAAACGGCAGACTCAAAATTTTGTGCTCATGCTCGGGATTAGAATCGATTGGAGATGTTCTTAGACGAATAAAATGGGATTCATCGGCAACCTCATTCTAGACTTTCTCTGTACTTGAAACTCTGTACTTTACAATTTTATTCTTAAAGATTTTTTTAACATTTAAAAATCTCCAGAGTGCCATTACCAAGCTGCACACAAATACTTATCGCTTAAAGTTAATCCAGTAATCGGTTCATCGCGCCATGTTACAAGATTTAAAAATACGGTTTGTAAGAAGGCAAATCCTATCCCCTGTACTGGTTATACCAAAATAAAAAAAAAAAAATAGAAAAAATTTCCTCACACATTTTCCGACCTTTCCCAAATCGCTCTGACAAATAGTTGAGTCAGAAAAAAATTCAGCTTCATTATTTTTATAACGCACCATTCAGGATTCTACGTTCCATAAATTAACATCACTTTATAATCATTTCAAACTTGGAAATAAGTGAATGTGAATTTAGAATTAGATATTTAAATACAGGTATAAAATTCAATGAATATACACATATATAAACTACTATATACATAAGCTTAAATATAATATAATAGAACTTTTATTTTTCACTTTCCGGAATTAATTAAATTACAATTTTTTTTAAATCTTTACAATTAATTAAATATAAATTGGTATTTATTAAATTGGTTTTTACTAAAATTTTAAATGAAAAATGACTTTAGTATCTATATTATTATTATTATTAAAAAAAATTTCTTTTATATAGTATTTAAATTAATCATACAAGGCGGCTTTTAATTTTGAAAAAACTTGTATAAAAAATATGAAAGAAAAAGGGAATACAGATAATCAAAAGTAAAACATTTTATATGCTTTGACCTACCAAAAGTTGATGTAGAATTATTATAATTTTTTGAAAAATGTATTATTATTATTTCATAAATATTTTGCTTTAATTTGATGAAAAGAAATCCATAGACAAGTGTAAAGTTAAAATATTTTAAAAATACTGTAAGTATAATTTTAAAATGTAAATTCATTTTTTTAAAGTCTGATTTCAAAAATTAATGGGTGGAATATTTCAGAAGCTATTACAATGTTGGGTTACCAACGAATTTAAAAATTCTATTTATTAACACGTTTTTTGACAATGAATTTTCTCAATATAATTTTACATTTCATTTTTAATTTCATTTCATAACAATATAATTTAATGAATGTATGAAAGAATTTTAAATTAAAAACAGTATATTCATTCAAATTGTTAATTATATAAGAAAATGGTGAATTGATGGTTACATTTTTAGTTTTCTTCTTGTTTTCTATATATTCTTTAAAAGTTCTTTATTATTATTTCAAATATTTGTAAATAGTTCAAGTCTAGTTATACTTCATTGTACGTTTCAATTAAATCATTAGACTTTATACTTTTTCCGACTAATATTATTTAAACATCTTTAAAAATAAATGTTAAAAAAATTATTAATTCATAAATTTTTAAAAAAATTTTATATACAGTTGTAGATTTATTTTAAAGTACATATTTATGAATTTAAATGTTTTGAACAAGAATTTAAAAATAAAGTCAATTTTAACTGTGTATATTCAGTTTTTCTAGTTTTTAAAATAAAATAAAAACGTTAAGCTTCTATAAAATTGATGTTTTATTTACAAGTATTAAAAAATTTTATTATATATTTTGAAATAAATGATAATATCATAATATCTTTATATTCAGTAAAAATAATATACGTAAAACATGTAATGTAAAAAGAAAATATGCATATGTAGAATTTATGTTTTTATATTTATAACGTTAAAAAAAATTTATATTATTTCATAAATTTTTTCAAAATTTTCATGTAACAATACATGTAAAAAATTTTTTTGTTCATTTTATTAGACATTTAATAATTGTACAACAGCGTAATATTTGTAATTATGTATGATATGCGGATACAATACAAATATTTACAAATATAATCTTTCTTATTTCAATATTCTTTAAAAGTTTTGGATCTGCAATGAATCTTTAATACCATAGACACATAAATCTGGAGCAACGTAAATTATTATACAATACCATGTCTAAAAGTCAATTTTGAAAGATTTAAAATGTTTCACCCATTGTTTAGAATTTCGTAGTATAAAAACAAAACTTTATCGAATTTTATATTGATCTTTCTATGAAATCGCATTAGCCTTTCCTTCAGAAATATATACGTTGTATTTTTGAGGTAAAACGAATATCAATGTGAAGCTCCAAATTTGTATTTGCGAGTTCTCGCGATTTACAAGGTAAATAATGAATGCAAAAATCAAAATCTTAATGTCACGAGTAAGTGTAATTTTCAATTTATCGAATGGAATGCATGGCAATATTATTTGACTGCATAAGAACAAAGAAATGTATTTTTGGTGTACTCAACCATAATTTTTATAAATTAAATTATATATTATATTTGAACGAAGAAACTTAATATGGATAATTAAGTAAATAATGCTGTAAATATATACAGAGCTTGATTTAATATGCAATATCCAATATCTAGTGGACATATTGATAAATATATTAATATATATGTAGACATATTATACGTTACCATTAAATATGATTAATCTTACGTTTGTCGAGAATGTAAATTTTCATCTTCCATGTGTTATATTTAACCTACGACATTGCAATAATAATGCAAATTTTTCTGCATATTTTGAGATGCATTGATAATTATTCTAAATAAGACCACACACCATTAAAAAGGATAATTTCATTATTCAACAATGCATATTAGTCATGCATTTTTGCCCTAAAAATGTAAATTTTGAACATAACAGACAATGTGTTATTCATTTTAAGAAAAATCTCGTACTTTTTTCCGTAGAATATCAGATTTTTATTACGTAAGGATATTTTCATAATCATAAGAAAAGTAATGCATATATTTTTTAAATGATAAGTGAAATGCGTAAAGTTTATGAAGGTGAATAATTTCAGTATAATAACTATCTCATTGGCTGTTATATACCTTATAAAATTGTATAAAAATATTTGTTAAAATAATTTATATTTATATTTTTTTCTAAAATTTTTGTTGTACATTTAATTATAAACTGTATTTTTTAAATATTTATTTGATATTATTTAATCTAATAATTAGTGAAGTATTTCATTAATTGGATTTCTGAATGCATATCATACTTTTTACTAAAAGTATCAAAAATAATTTATTTGGATTTATTCCATACAAAAAAAACTTATTAATTTAGAACACAAAATAAGAACAATTTCAAAAATTGTTCCACTCCAACATATATGGATTCATCGTTTAATATTGTGCTCCAATAATGTAGTAATCGATTAGAAAATATGCTTCAATCTTCAATCAAAGACAAACTTCTTATCTGATTAAGTTTTTATTCAAAAGTTCAATATTCTAAAAGTTTCAAAATACTGTAAAGCATAAGTGGTTTGATTCAAACTTATTATCTTTATTAAATAAATTAAATTAACATATGACTTTTTTTTTACATTTAACATGGATTTTTGAAAGTTTCGTAATAATTGAACTAAATTATAATAGAATTCAAATAAGAAAATTCATTACAAGTAAAATAATTCAATTTATATTCTATAATATTTCATGTATATAATAAAATAAATAAAATAATGCACCAATTTTTTTTTTTATAAAATCATTTACAACAACAAAAAAAACGTAACTTAACATGAATTTTTTAAGATTTATCATGCATTTAAATGGTAAGAACTGGGGATGTTGTTCTAGTGTATTATTTGATTTCCATTTTATAATTTCAATGTCCGGAGATTTGTCTGCAATGTAAAAGTGATAAACTGGTAACACGAACAGAACTTGGGAAAGATACGGATATCAATGAGATGTTTGTATTCGAATTCAGTATTGATGGTGATATATTTCTATATATATGTAAAGTTCATATGAGTCCGAGGAAAGGCAAAAAATTGAATTTTAAATGATTTTAAACCCTGTACAATTTGCTTTTCCCCGTACTTTTTAGAAAAAATGTGATTCGTTCCCGCCCGACACTGAATACCTGATATATTGTTGTTTGATTTTTAATATAATGACAGAGAATGCATGATTTATTAAGAATAATTTATTTTATTGCGTGAGAATGGATTTTCCAAGTTTAAAAATGGGATATACTAATTACCTAGATGGATCAGTATTAGAATTTTTTTATTTTTTGTTTTTCTCTTATATGTATGTATACATGATTTTATTATATATCTATGTATAGCAGAGCTTCAATTTTTATATAAATTGATTATCTCAAATTATTAGGCATCATGCAATCGACAATACACTTAATTTATTTTTGTGTTTATAATTTTTTAAAATTAATATTCTTAAAATAAAAACTTTTGGAATTAATTAATAATTGCATAAAATCATATGCTGATATTTTTGAATAATATATTTATTCTTAAAACTATCGTTAACCAGATGTTGAACATTATTTTATATTATTTTATATTCTTATTTTTCTTAAATATAAATGATTAAAATTGCACTTGAAAAAAAAGTATTCAAAATTTATTTATAAATTTGGTATTTAATTTATTTTAATTGGAGTCCACCACTGTTATATATATGCATGTGGGGAATAGAAAATATATTCATACTATGTGGAATAATTTATTTACAACCAACGCTCGAGGATTTAAAATATATCTACATATTACGTATATACACAAAAGAATTACTGTGAAAAATTTGAAATTATGAGTTAACTAATAAACTAATTGTTTATTGATTTAAATTGTTTAAAACACCGAGATGAATGTTGAATAATAAAGAACTAATTTTAAAAGCAATATTCACATATTATCTAGGAAGTGTTTCACTAATGCTATTATTCAACGTAATAGTTGAAATAGTTTAATAGGCCTCATTAAAATATTTTCTATTTTGAAAGATTTTAAAAATAATTGAAAAATCTATATTTGAAACATATAAAAAAATAAAGTTAAGAAAATTCGAGGATATTCTTTCGGCAGAGATTGATTGTAGAACTAAAAAACGGGTTGGCTCTCATCGATGACACTTATTTCCTGTTTTCTTGCTATGGTTTTTCTTTTAATCAGTCTCTCTCTCTCTCTCTCTCTCTCTCTCTCTCCCGCATAATTCCATTGCACAGTAAAGTCCTTATTGCCCGTAGCACTCAGACGATACGATTCCAAAGTCTCTGCCACAATCGCTTTCTCTAGTCCTTTTGTTTTTCCATCTTTGTTCCATGCTCAGTTGGCGTATTTGGCGTTGCCCCCTTAGCCACGATGCAATGTCGGTAAAAACCAATTACCTACTCTTCCTCGGTATGCGAATTCGTGTGTGCGCACGTGTGCACACGGACACGGGAGGCACTTGGTTTGTTTGCTCAGCAGATCCGGGCACATGCGCTTTTGCGAGATGTGTTTATTGTCTGGGCTTTGGTGTGCGTGCGTGGGTGCGTGCGAGGCGGGCAGGGGCAGGGGCAGGTGGCGGAGGGGCGAGGGGCGAGGGAAGAAAAGAGGATTCACATCGGTCACGTTTCGGAGAAAGTTCCGATTTTTTGCGGTGGTTTTGAAATCATTACGTGACTTAAAGAGGAAGCCCCGGTGCTCGCGCGTTAAAAAACTACCAGATCCGGCAAAAGTTTTTATACCACTACCCGCTTGAAAACAACACCATCGAAATGGACGAGATGTGACTTGGTCGGAAAATGGAGGTTGCGGTACCTTAGGTCGGATGCTGGAGACTATATTTTAGAGCTTGTTTTGTTTTTGTGTCGACGCGGGATTACCTCTTGATTCTTCTTCTTTTCTTATTCGGTATTATTACTTGTTTCATCTAACATTGGACACAATTTTTCTTAGAGTTAAGATGAGCTTTACGGGGTTATCATAATTGAAGCTTGTTTTCATTCTTTTTAAAATATTGCTTTCTTCATTTTTTATCTCAGTCTACAGTTCATTTATTACTTTTCTTTCTAAACAAGTGCCACGAATAAAATCGACCGCGTATAGGCCTTTTAATAACTCATAATTCTCTTCTTATTCTATAGATTTTTTCCTTACATTATCTAACATAAATTTTTATTTTATCAAATATATCAATAAAGAGTATTTTAATTAGCTACACACGGTTCCCTCAATATTTACGTGTGAAATTATCCTTCATAATAAACCCATAAACCATATAAAATAATTCTTCGTTATTAATTCCAATTTTATTTGAGATGAGGTAAAATCCGTAGTATTCAAATTAATAACTTAGTATACTGAGGTAATAATCATCAAATTGCAACCAATACACTTTTTTTTGTATAATGAAAATACAATTTTCTTTTAAAAAATACTTCATTAATTTTTATTCTCTTACAGCTGAGAGGCCTCTTAAAATTATGAACAACCTATAATTATAATTACAAAATTCAATGCAAAATTTAAATACAATTTTACTTAAATAAGAATAAAAAGTTTGTGTCCCTTCTATTTTTAGAAATTATCGAAAGTCGATAATTAATAATGCTAACAAAAAAAAATGTCTAAAATAAAGACGATAGGCGACTATAGCCATTATTTATGCATAACTGCATAAGAGGATTACGACTTGCGATTCTGGTAAATTATTTCTAAATTTATACATAAACGTATTTCCAATTGCGGTTTACTCTTTAAAATCCCCCATTCTCTTTTAATTATCTAACTCTCACGCACTTTGATACCACTACTACACGGGCAAAGTAGATCAAGGAACACATTAAACATGAAAAGTTTGATCTATACTATAATGTTAAATGGATTTTCAAACAATTTATACAACTAATACCATAATTTAACTAAATTTATAATTCTAGATCATTTTTTAATAATTATAATTGAAAAATAATAATATTTTATTCTTAAATACATTGTCATTAATTAATGCAATATTAATAATTCGAGAAATATGTAATATCTCTATATTATTTTAAGAACTAAGTTACACTTTTTAATTTAAAAGTATAATTATGTTGTATGCAGGAGAAAAAATATTATTAATCCACAATTATTACGATTATACTTATAGAATTTAATTTAATAATAAACATATTATATTATATTTTATATAAATTATGTATTATAATGATTAATCTCTGAATGAATTTAAAAGGAAAAATTAAATTTTTTATTTTCATAATTAATTATAGAATGATCAAAAAAATTATATAATTTCATAATATGTATTTTAATATGTGTCTGCTTGTTTTAAATCTCTGAATAAGTTTTGAATGAAATTATACAAAAAAAGTTTGAAAAACATATTGCATATTTATGTATATCAATAAAATGGTATTTTTTGGTATAGAAATTTAGGTTTGAAAGGTTTTTTTGGTACCATTTTGGATAATGAAAAGTAAGCGCAATTAATTAGCATATATGTATATACATGTATATATATTACTGATTTTTAATTTATTTTTTATTTAGATAATTCGAAATTTTGAAGAAATGAATTATTTTTGATTTATTAAGAATAAATAACTAATTACCAAAGAACTAATTTATGAAATTAATTATTTAGATTCATTTTATATTTTTTAAAAGAGTAATTTTAATTGAATTTTGAATAAAATCTATTATTTTAGTAAATTTACTTCCTTAAAAAAAATTCAATTCAATTGACAAAAACAACTTTATTCACATTACTGTTGCATAAATTTTTGTAATCCAATCAATAGATATATATTTCATAATTTAATAATTACAAAAAATTTTTACTTGATGCGAATTTGTTTTTGAAATTTATTTTTAGTAATGCTGCATGTGCATTTCATCATGAAAAAGAATTTAACAGAAGAGAGAAAAAAATATATAAGAGTGTAAATTATTCGAAAGGTAAAATGTTGTGTAAATTCTTATCAAAGTCTGGAGTTCTAAATCACTGTAATTCCTATTTCAAGTGCTGATGATTTGCAGACATTTATATAATTTCTAATGCTTATTCCATCTCCGTAAATCGTTTTCCACTTTGAAGTATTTATTGTTAAACTAAGTTAATGGTGAAACCTGAGTCGTATTATTTTTATCAACGTCTTTCTTACTTAGTTTCAAGAGTATTATATTTTGCGCGACTGCATGTGAGAAGGGAAATTTTGTCCTACTTCACAAGAGTTCATAGTTTAGTTAAAAACTAGAGCCGCAACATCAGTAGCAACTGCATCATCAACAACAACAACAACAACAACAACAACAACAACAACAACAACAACAACAGCAGCAGCAACAACAACAGCAACACGCGACAGAGTCTCAAACAACTAGAAGGAGCAGCAAACTTGGCCCCAATACTTCTCTAGATTACGGTTTGTCCATGTACAATCGATTCCGTCGTACCTTAGGTACGCGAAGGAGGAAGGTGTGATATGTTATTACGTAACTTTCCCGGTGGTCTACCCGTCGTCGTCCTCGTCGTCGTCGTGGTCGTTGTATCCTAGATCTTCGCCCTGCTTTATGCACGCAAGCAGATACATTTTCCAAGAGCGGAGATAAAATGGCACAGGGACGGAGCGTAAAATAGGTCGGTTTTCGCAATTTTGAATTTCCGCTTTGGGATTTTCCAGTTCGCCTTTGTTTGTCAGTTGGAAGGGAAAGGGTGTCAAAGAGCGGAAAGAAGCTTTAATAGAGGCTCGGACCGTGAGAAAAATTTATGTTCCTTGAAAGACAGGAAGAGGGTGGGTTCAGGAGCGGAAAATCCGCGGGTTTTCCTCCGTATTTCCGCGCATAAAATTGAATTAGGTGTCGACGCCCTCGAGCGTGCCGTTAACACGGCCATGACACTTGACCCTTCCCTCCCCAAAGGCACCCAAAGACACATACCTCCGCGTAATTTATCGTTCAGTAATAATCCGACTGGGTAGCATTAATGTTTCGCACTGCGGCAACGTCGTTCTTCATTTCGCGAATTTTCACGCAAGAATCGGGTGGAGCCCGTGCGCCCGTAATTTCCGCACGTGCACCATCTTTTTTTATCTAATTCTCCTGTTTGCGCTTTTGTTTCGCGCCATCCTCATTTTTCACCCATTTTTCGGGGCCGAGGACGTGATATGTATGGAAACGGGGGCCGCTTTGCAACATGACTGCCCCTGTCCAAATTCGCGCGCCCCCCCGGACCAGATCCACACCCCCAACACCTTCCGCCGCCGTTCTGCAAAGTCTTTTATATTTTTCCGTTTTCACACGAGGCTTGTCGTTTCGATCGGCTGCCATTCGTTATCTCTTTAAGTCGCCAGGCATGCGGCCCAAACGCGGGCACCGCGGAAAACGCGGACTTGTTTTCGACGTCTACTAATTTTTTCGCAATTCATTTGTCAACGCCGAGCGCGCGTTTAATTGGGCGCAACAGCTTGAAAAGAAATATTGGGGCATTCCCTGCCTAACCCGAAAAACCCCCTTCTTTTCGGCTTGGCATTTGCCTTTTTTGTTCCCCTCCCCTCCCCTCCCTCCCCGCCCCCCCTAACCCACCCCAACGACTTTGTGAAAACTGTGTGAAAACTGCATGAAAATTGCAACTCAATTTTTTTCACCAAGAAAATCAGAGGTGCACGACTGTGAAATTAAAATATCGGCCACCGACGTTCGTAATACGTGTTTTTGGTAAAATATTCATGAGTCGCATATATCAAATTAAAAGTTCCTCACATTAGCCTAACCCGGATAAATTTTATCCTCGCACTAAATTTTCATTTCGAAATTTCAAATAATTAAACTTAATAATTCCGAGTCATTAAGAAAACTTTTTTAATGTAAAGTTTCATTTATGCAACGCGTATGTCAATAAAAATCATATTTTATAATTCTGCAAATAAAAGTATTAAATGCACTCGATTATATGGATATTATGCTGAGTTAATACTCGTACACTTTTCTATTATTTTAAATTAATATTTTGTTTTTGTGTTTCAATGGATTTAAATGTAAATCACTTTAAGAGCAATTACGTTATTTCTGAAATTCAATTTTCATTTTGAAAATTCAATTTCATCATCCAAAAAAATTATAAATTTTTTTTAATAATTTATGGTACAATTTTAATTAAAAAAGTCAATTATAAATAATCAGTTGATTATTAATTATAAATTAATTAAACTTCTGCCAAGTTTCGTTTCAAAATCGAATTAAAATCAATTATATTAGTCAACTCTTTTTATCGGAATAAAAATAAATTAATTAAATTTTTAAATATTGTCAGTTTATAACAACGTGCACGAAATTAAGTACAGGGATTAATGCGATTCATATTTAGCTATTTAAATTATAATTTACATGTGTATTGTAATTATTGAAATGAGCCGGATGATAAGCAATTCACGAATAATTGATGTAATAAAGCTTACTCTCCATTATATTTTAATACTAAATAAATTTAATATATTATAACGTATATATTTACACAATAAATGTGACTTTTTAATTACTCATTTTATTTCAAGAATTTCGAAATATTAACTCATTTAATCAAAAGAATTTTATATACAAGAAATACGACATAAAAGTTTAAGAAAACTGTATTAAGAAATAATTAATACGTAATATTTATGATTTTTCACAGTAGTGGATTAATTAAATTCCATTCATATTTGAAGATTTTTATATTATTTTTTATAATAATTTTATTCTGTGCGCTACTTCTTTAATTTGATAAATGTTATTTTTATTACAATGATTTTTGTTATAAGATAAACTATAAAATTAAGTATTGTTTTTTTTTTTTTGATCAAGTAAATATTCAAAAGTTTTCATGTGTGATTATTATTTTCTTACTAATCATTGCATTTATTTTATAATCCCAAATCTTGAACTTAAATCAATTTAAAAATAAGTTTTACACTAAAAAATAAAATATAATAAAAAAATATTTATTTAAAAGTACTAAAATCGTATTTATTTTAATAGGAAACTTTCCATTTGTCAATTTAATTTTAAATATTCAAGTTATAAAAGTTGAACCACAAACCTCAAGAGTTACAGGGAAGTTAGATCATTACAACTGAAATAAGTTATTGCTATATGAGTTTTATGATTGTATTGTACAATACTGTATCAGTCTTTTGCAGATCAAAATATTTTTGCACATTAAGAGAATGAAATTCCCGTTTTAGTGACGTACATTTAACGGGTCATTTTAGAATTCTGGAAATTTTATTTTTTCGATATTATAAAATTTTATTTAATTTTTAATTTTTATAAAAAAACGAAATAGTAAAAGTGTTGATTTTATCAGAGACAGTTATTAAAAGGTTTATAACGAATTATGTATAATCCGTTAGTTTATTTGGAGACTCAATTGTAAAATTATATTTTCAGTGTTAAATACAATAAAGATTGTTTAATAGATTATAATTTTATAAATTTTGTGATCTATAATTTCAATCATTAGTGGAAGCAGTAACACCACTTATTGATCTTTTGTTATACTTCGGTTTAGTTAACCCTTCAGCGAACAATTCACGTACCTATATCAAATGAGCAAAATGTCAATTTAATCGTATTGGATTAAATATCATTAGTGATATTATTAGTTTGATAACATTAAATCATACATCACTTTAAAACGAAACTGGAAAAAAAATATCGTATTCGTTTTCTTTTGTGCATACTTGTTAGTAAGATATATAAAAAGAGTGAACGCTGAGTTTTCACAAATGCAAGAGATGCTGCAATGGATCAGGAAACATGATCCCATGTTTATCTGGGAGCTTGACCTCTAGAAGTAATAAACCTTCTAAAGTTGTTGTTAATCTTACTTCGATCTTTCGGGAATTAGGACTATTTTTTTCTTTTTAAGTGGGAAGAGCTTTTCGATGCAATTAAAGCTCGACGCGGTATTATTATTATTTATGTATTTTTTAATTTAATGTCATAATGTTGTTGTATAATTGTGAATGGTTATATTAAACTGATATTATGTAAGTATGTTAAAAAGACAAAAACATTCTGATTTTAAATTTCGTTAATGAGTTTACCGTTGATTAGCACTGTTTTTACATTATTAAGAAACTTATCTGGAAGCTAATAAACAGCAATTTAATAATTACTTAGTAGTAATTAAATTAACGAAAATACTCGTCCTAATAGTTAAATTACAATATTCTATTTATAATGGACTATTGATAGTTCAATAATGTAAATACAGTATTAAAGATGGAATAGTCAATAATTTAATCTTGACACCTATTAAAATTAACAAAAAATCATTAATGAATAATATATTTAAAATTGAAATCGATTTGCTGGATCAATAATTTAATTAAATTATAATAAATTATAAATTATATTTTAAAATAGTTTTAATTTTGTTCCATTGTGTGTTTTTAGTTTTACTGCAAAAGTGAGTATTAAGCAACAGGCATATTTCATCGAATAATTTAATAAAAATTCTTTTGTTAAAAATTTAAAATAACCGAATGAAGTAACTATTAAATTTGAAAATAATTTGATGAAACTTGTTTAGTACTGTAGTTCAAATTTCGATGCTCCAAATACTAGACTTCCATAATTTACTTTGATCAGCGGTGGATTATTTAGCATTTAGTAGTCCTGAATTCATTAAAGTAACGCGAGATACATTTCATTAATGGAATTATAATTTAAAAATATCTATTGTATTTGAAAAGTTCCCTATTGAATTGGAATTGTTCGTCGACAGAAGCTCGAGAAAACAATTCATTTATCCGCTCCGAAAAGAAGATTTGAGCGCAAGGAGCGCAAGATAGTCCATCACGGCTATTTAAATCATGTGGCTATTTCCTTTCCCAGTGTCAGTGACAGAATGTTCACCAGAAAGGCACACGAAACCCTCGAAACCCCGCGGAGCTGTAAAACAATCATCACCCGATCAAAGGTCAACAGGAGGAGGACGGGAGTCTGGGTTTAGTTCCGGCGAATCGCGGTGTGGGAACTCATCCGGAACTCGGGCCGCGTTTGTATCATAAAGAGCCGGGGGACGAGTAAAGGCTGGGACAAATTGCTGGACTCCTCGCAAGGATTTCCAGCGGTTAGATGTGTCTTTGGGATGCGGGCGTCCGTAACCCGGCTGACTAAGGGAGACTTGGCCGGAAGTTTCCTGGGTACTGACAGGTTTCATTTAAACGTTTGTGGTAAACCTTCTGAATTGAATCGAATCCTTCATATTTGGGGGAAAAGCCTTCTTCAAAGATACGCCAATGGGCTTGTCTTTTGTCTTTCTTCCAAATTAATTTTTGCCAATCATTCCAGGCTGCCTAATTCTTTTAATCAAATATTTTAATCGATTCCATTTTATTCTTCTAGTGGAAAATGGCTAATTGGCTAATATTATTCGGACCTTCGTGACTATTTATTTGGCACTGATTATTTCCATCGCTCACGGTGAGATTAAAGAGTAGCGTTTAATGCAATTTTATGGAATTTCAACACTAGGATTTCATTTCATCACGAGGACAACTATATAATTTATATGATTATATTTCTATCAATATTTGGTCTTTTTTTTTCTTCATTTTTTATAAAAAATACGCAAACAACTAATAATATTTGTTAGGAGCAATTTATTTCTACAATTTGACTCTTGCCGTATTCTTAAATTAATTTTAAAAATCAATATGCAATTAAAATTGAAAAAATAAAATAAACAAAAGGATTAAAATAAGTAGATTGTAAGCACTGAAATATGGTCATATAATCTTTATAAATATTTGATATTTATATATAAATAATTGATTAATATATTCGATTACAATACCAAATACAGACAAGCAAATTTTTCGAGGAATTACTTCTTTAGCAAATGTTAAACTTGTTTTAGTATATAGACAAAAATTGTATATTTGAATTGTTTTTAGTTATAAGTAGTTGTAGTGTAATAACATTTACATAAAAATTATATTGTTTTAAATTTGTCAAAAATTCAAAATTTAAATTTATTAAAAATGTAATTACTTTTTAAACTAGAGTAAATTAATATAAATTAATCAAGCCTTTTATACATATATCTTTGATTTAAAATGGTAAAATAAATAAATATATATTTCTAATAATATAAATATTTTTTTTATAAATTATAATTTATTAGAGATATCTTTTGCTTATTGGAAGTATGTTTTAACAAAATGTAAGTAATTCAAATATTTTAAAATAATTTAAAAGGCATTTAAATAAATATACGTATAAATTAGAATTTTAGAAAATTCATTATTTTCTTTATAAATTTTTTTTATTTTTTTGCTTTTTACATTTATTTTTACGTTTTATAATAAACACAAAAAATATTTAGTAATCAGAAATAATAGCGAAGAATTAGATTTAATAAATTTGTAAATCATCGTCACGGACGCTACCTGGATAAGCGACGTTCGTTGGGGGGCGGGGGGGGGGAAGAGGCGTCAGTCACGTTTCTCGCTTTGATTATTGAGAATCGAAATACAAACGTATTCCTTTTATCTCTCAAGTTTTATATCTTGAACTCGATAAAAGTAATACTAATGTGTAGTTTAGTATACTATCGATATTTATTCATTACACGCGTACTTAATAAAGGGAAAGTGAGATATTGTGCGAGAAAAGAGAGAGAGAGAGAGAGAGAGAGAGAGAGAGAGAAAGATAAGACGTGATGGGTTACTGACATAAATGTCAAGGAAAAAGGGAATCGTACAATTTTTACAAAGTCTATTCAGCATGTGTGGAATCAATAAGATCGAGTGAGTTTCGTGTCCATTTTGTCGAGCTGAGTATTTGAAATGTATGGCGAGTCAACTACCGCAGTTTCGTGATTTTTCACACGTAATTTTTATTCTCTGTTATCGGTAAGAGAGACCAAGTTCCCAACTTTGAAAAAAAGAGGATGCTTTTTCCGTCTCGGATAACGATCGTTACTAAAAACACCTTTGCATCTAAATTTTGGTTCAACTCAATTAATATCGCAAAGCTTTACATATGAGGCCAAGACCAGGGCTTTAAGGGATTTGAGGACTTTTTTTTCTTCCAATCACTTTATACATATGTATACTATATGAACACAATAAGGCTGCTTTTTCCAATTTTTGTCGTCTAGTGTTAGAAAAGGTTTAATCCATACATTTTAATCATAATAATAATTTATCCGCTCGAAACTATCGAGACCATATCAGTTTGTGCAAAATAAACATTTAATATATATGTACACGCCTACGCATTAGTGTAACGAAAAAATTAAATGATATTTTAATGGTAAAAAACCACGTAGATCATTCAATTATTTTTTTAGTAAATACTTAATGATTTATTAAATATTTAATTTTATTGATTATAATATGATGAATAAAATATAATTATCGGATGGTAACGTACGAATTGTTTGAACTTTATTTAAATATTTCATGAAGCTTAATAATTCACATCGTCATTTAGTTTCGATTGTAGGCTATCGTTGACTACACGATAACAAATTTCTAATGTTGAATAAATTATTAGTGAATCAATTAAATATCTTTCCATTTGGTACGTAATTTTATATATACATAGATTATTATTATTACTGGCGTGTTTAATTGTAAAATGAATATAAATGTGACACAGAATGTCAAAGTTCAATTTCTGATGAATAGATTAAATAACATTTAATTTTTGTTATTTGCGTGGTATATTATTTAGTTATTTTTATGTAATTGATAAATATTCGGGTCTTATTTAATACTTGTGCTATAAAAGTCTACATATATTTTGTAATTTAAAAATTATATTTTCATTCTTACACTACTACAAGCTGTTAGCTAACTATACTATGTGATTCAGATGCTTAGTATTTTTTTGATACTTTTTGTCTAAAGAGATTAGTTTCAAGTAACATTTACTATGCAAAAACAATTATCTTGTTTTCAGTGGCAACGATACTTTATAACGAAAAAGGTGATGTATTTTCATAAATACGCTTATCGTATTCGGGAGTAACACTTGGAAGAAAGGAAATAAGCTCCTCATTAATCTCAAGTTTTATTGCTCGCTCTAAACAAATCTTCGCAAATATCTCGAGCTATGAGAAAGGATTATTAGGGCGGCAGCTCATTATCCGAGCCCAAGCGCATAACTATTTCAGGAACTTCAAATATTAGCTCGGAACTGGAGTCCTTGAGAGGTCTTGCCTATTATTCAACGTCATCTTCTTTCTCTCTCTCTCTCTCTCTCTCTCTCTCTCTCTTCTCACCAGCTCTGATTGTGCGATGATTCCACGGTGGATGCGACTTTTGCTTCGACTCCATTCGTATCCTATATATTGCAATCTTTATGAAGCGATTTCTGATTGACGTTTCCCTTTGGCTAATTTCTTGGCAAAAACGAAATCATCCGATTGGAGATATTTTTTATTTTTATTCGAGCATGAATCGACTGTATTTGTATTTTCTTTACAGCTATTGTGTAATTAAATTTAAATTGAGTCTTTAGGTGATATTCCTAATCATTTGCATTACTTTTCGTTACTTTTTGAAATATCTGCGTTATTATAGATTTTTAAACGCGGGAACATACATCCACAACATATATAGAAGGTTTTCAACAAAAATTATTTTGTATTAAAATAATTATTATTTATAAAAAAATACATTTAATACACTTTGAAGAAAAGTTTATATAATAACTTAACAAGAAAGTGGTATTCAATAGGTGATGGGAATTTTATTACTCCATATTACATAAATTTATACTCATTTACTCTAATTAAAGACAGACTCTTACTAATTATCATTAATTTATATAATTAATACTACTTTCAGTTGTACACAAAAACTTGTCCTACTTTTAATTACTCAATAACCGAAATAATTTTTAGTAATTATGAATCAAGCACATAGTACATAGTGTGATTAATTAAATATTGTTAATCAAAGTAAAACTTTGAATGCTTATAAATATATTAATGAACATTCTAATAGTTATTATAATTTTTTTTTCTATTTACAAAACTTTTAAAATTTAAAAATGCTTGAATGTTTTCAATTTATTAACAACCCTATAATAATGGATACGTATTGATTCGAAAGATGATGATACATAATAGACGTATATCTTTATCGATGCAAGTTTTTCCATGAATAATAAAAATGAAGTTAGGTGAATAAATAATGCATTATGAGTATAATAACTATTTCAAAATTTTTTTTAAATTTAATGGCAATTTGATAAGATTATGCAAATAATAAATTACTATTATGTATATAATATTAGTTTTTTTTTATTATAAGTTTAAAATAAAAGTATAAAAAACTTTCTTTATTAGATAAGAATTGTAATTAATTGATTTTTTAAATAGACATACTACATTATTGATTAAACATTGTTTGCAATATCATTTTCTATATGAAAAATATAATAAATGATTAATGATAGTTGTATTTATATTTTATGATATAGAAAAACTTATAATTTTATCCATACAAATAGTATTAATATAATATAAGATTTGAGATAAACAGATAATTCATTTTTTTATATTTAGAATAACATTATAATAAACTGTATATTACAGGTGTTAGGGGGGGGGAATTGTCTTTATAGAAGGATAAATAAAATATATAAGCAAAATAAAAAGCATACAAGAGACTATATGTGAATTTAAGTTATCAATATTAAAATTGGTATTAATTTAGAAAATTGCAATTGCAATGTTTATTCAAAATATCGTAAATAATAATAATGTGGTATCCATTAGAATTTGATTCAAATAGCATAAAGAATGATACTTATTGTTATATACTTCATAATCTATAAATTTTTATAAAAAGAAATTCATGAATACACGATTTAAAAATAAAAACCAACACTTCGAATGAGTCAATGGTGTAACTGTCATAGAAATATCAAAAAATTATCGTCGTTAATGTTCATTTTAGTCACTTGTCTGTATGCTCTCAAAAAAAATTGAGTAATGTTTGATTTTAACGTGATGAAAAAAATTTTTTTCACCCCTACCCACAATTCATTTCTGGCTAGACGAGACGTGGATGTACGCAAGTGCAGTACATTGCGCCATTTTTTTTTTTTTTTTTTTTTTTTTTTTCCGTCACTCTTTTTCGCGTCAAGCTGTATTGCGGAAGGAGTTTACATTTTTTATCCACATTTTGGACAGCGACATTTGAATTTTTTTTTTCGAAAGCATGCTCGTCGATTCTCTTACTCGTTACTGTTATTTTTTCAACCAACTATACGGAAAAAATGTATATGAATTTACCGCTGAGTGAGCCGATGTTCCACTGCGCTTAATTCAAGTATTTTGCAAAACTTTAGTTTTTTGGACAATCCATACAATATTTGCAGTTTTTGCATTTATTTAACAAATTCTAAAGGCCTCATACGTCTTTTCTGTGCTGTGGCTGGAAAATACGAATAGAACATTTCTGTCGCTCCTGTACAGTGGGATGATATAAGTTTTCGATTTTGCTAATAAAATATTAAATGTCTATTGCCATTGAATAAATTTAAAACAAGAATTAATTGCAGATATTTCTTTGTATTAAAAAGTTCTTTAAAATAATTTGAAATTATGACTATAATTTACAATTAACTATTCAAATGAGTGCACGGTATACCAAAGTAAAGTTTATTATTTGCACCACAGTCTAGATAAAATTTATTTGCAATGGTGTTTAACGGGCAACTTTTAAATAATAAAAATTAGCAATGGAAATAAAACTGTAATAAATTAATTTATTAAATCGATCGTACGTATGAAGAAAAGCTTAAGTGGCCGCAGATGACCGATGGAAAATAAAAGTACGACGAGCCGCCGTGAAATAAAATGATCTCAATGTTTAAAGGAAAAGAATGATTGGAAAAATTTCGATTTCACACTCAGTTTGCCTCTTTCGCTCGGCAACCTTGATGTTTAGTCCATTAGCAAACCTCTCATTCATTTTCCTTTCGTCCTCAGTGCCGCCGATCATTCAATCACCGGCCAATTGACTCCCCTCCCCACCCCTTCTTCTTCCCAACCCCTTCCCCTCTAACGATCGCGTCATCCCTTCTTCGCAATTTTTATATTTTCCATTGCCGTTTCTTCTGCTGCTACTCACAATTTTCAGTTTTATCCTTTTAGTTTCATTATCTTCATTATAGATGTCATTTCGCCAGTCTTACCACTTTTATACTGCGTTTCACATTATCCTTGACAGAACAACGCAAAATAATACAGTCACATTACATTTTTTTTCTTTTTATTAGGTTTTATTTGTTCTACTTCATTATATCGATTTTTACTTAAAAGTTTTGTCCATTTTTTTCTTTTTTTTTTTTCTTGAAATAGAACGAAGCAATAAAAATTTGTATTGCTCTATATAATTCTACAATTTTTTCAAATTTCTTATACAGTTGCTTCGTTTTTTTTTCCTTGAAACGACAAATACAATTGCTTCTCTAATTTATTTTTGTATCATTCATTGCATTATTATCTTCAATAACTTTCAATTTGAACAAAAAGTTATGTTGACTTTTAAATTTAGTTGTGCATTGTTTATATCAGTTATTAACTGAAATATTAATTTTTATGATGTTATAATTTCAAATATAACAATTTTAAATATTATTTTAAAAATCAATATAATACATTAAACAAAATAATATACTTGAACCAAGCTGAAACACGAAATATGTTTATATGATTGTCATGTTATTATATTATTATTATTATGATATTTTGGATATTTATGTAGAAATACAGTGACAAGAGTTTTGGATATTTCAGGAGGTTAATATTATATTCTGATAAAATATTCAATGAGTAAAGTTTGATTTACTCTTTTATATATTTCTACATACTCTTGAATGCATAAAATGTTTAATATTATAAATAATATTGTAAATATGGTAAATATATGTACAAAAAAGGCTGCAAAGTTTGTTCTACAATGTACTCAATGTACTAAGAATGAGTGAAATTGCCGAGTAGTAACCATCTGTAAACTCGGGTGGATGTAATGCTGATCGATCAACCGTCGATCCTTTCTTTGATCATTCCCTATTGAGCGATCCAATCAAATAGGCAAAAAATATGTATGTGAGATATGGTGAGGTGAGATATGGAAAATACACAATTATAATTTATAAAAATATCAAAACTTTCTTACTGTGATGATATTCAGATTTAGTTGGATCATTCAAAATTTATAAAGAAAAATTTAAAAAATGATATGAGAAAAAATTTTTTTTTTTAAATAGAAACTCTTTATGATATATGAAATATTAATAATTTGAGGAAATTAATTAAATTTAAAATTCAATTAAAGAAAATATTTTGATAAAAATTCGTTATAGAAAAATAAAATTTTGATTCGCTTCAAAAGTAATTTTTTATTTTTTAATGTAAAGATAAAATAATAATTCCACTGAAAATGTATATTATAAATTTTTCGCATTTGATGGCTTGCAAATATTTTTAAATCCATCTAACATGTCTTTGGAAAATATTTATTTTGTTACTTTGTATAATGGTAAAAAATACGTAATAAGTGCAGGTTAACTATATTTACGAAAAGTTAAATTTCTTTATAAAGTCAAATTCACAATATTATTTTTGCATTTCTGTACTATATTTTCCGAGAGTAGCGAATCATAAACATATATTCTCGGTACGGCAAGTTCCTTTTAAAGCCCATGCTCAATAAATTATTTCAAATTAAAGCGAGCCTTCGAAAAACATGGTTTAATAAAATACTAAAAACTTCTGCATGACAACCCCAATCTTAAATTTCACCTAACGGGAAAGCAAAAGTTAAAAAATGAAAAAGCTCAACTTTGTATGGAATTCTGTGGTGGAGCATAGGATGTTATACATGGAGGTACACAATGCGCGTACATGTTCGCCTACAAATTTCTCCTATCTGAGCTACAACAAGGGTGATTACAACTTTTTTCATTCGGCCATCGCTTTTCCTTACCAACCTCCTTCCGGTTCAACGGTATTATTCCATCACTCGAGTTACTACTAATATGAACATTTCTACCTTTCCAACTCGCATGAATTTTAATTATTTAGCCCCCTTTCATCTTCCTCCTGCAATGTATCATGAAAGTTCACCCGAAAAAAAGTGTATCATCTAAGCGAATGGGAAATGTCCTTAAATATCCTCAGCACCTCAAATCCTCCAAATTTTTATTGCATACGCGCATCACTCATTGGAGCTTACAACGTGTTCGTGTGTTAGGCGGTTGGGGGGGGGTCGAGATAAAATGTCAAGGAATTGCTTCAATTGTAGCTTTCACACCAACGCAGCATCCGACGTTTCGTGCGTCTGAAAACGACTATGACTTTTGAAATTTAGATCATGAGTCAGAACATCACCGGTTATTAAACCAGACGTTTCCCTCGGGGAACTAAAAAAAGAAAGTATAGCTTTTAGCTTACGGTGTAAGATTCCTGGGAAAAAGAAATAAATCATTTTATCGCACAATGAATCCTTTCAATCACATCAGTGATAACTAATGTAAAATTATGAAGCAAAATTGATATTATTATCATGAATTTGAATTATGTATGTCACATTCTGGTATAATAATATTATTTACATGGTTACAAAATTAACATTTTTCACAATTTCATTAACTTTAATCACCATCCATATCATTCGCTACACTTGTAGATATAATACAATAATTATATTTATTGAATAATTAATGTTTTTAGTTAGAACTTTTTAATCACATATTGATCATTTTTTCTGAATGAAACAAAATCCTGTATTATATTTAAAATAATATTTTTATATTAATAATTGTTAATTTTTGAATTGGATTGATTGCGGGAATTGGAGGAAGAAAGAAATAAAACTCCTCTTGTAGGCAAGCCGCAAAAATCAAATCACTTTATTCATCAGCTGATCACAATATTACACAATTGCACAATCCCGAGGTGTCAGCGCAACTGACTTTACAACAATTTCTCGCGCGTAATTAGGCTGCCGAACTTGGCCCCGCCCCTCGCGACTCGATTTTCATCTATTATTTCCCCGAATAAAGGGGCGGTTGATCTTATTATTTCAACCGTTACGACTTCTCGAATTTCCGATCAAACATATTTTTCGACCCCGCGTCCGCATACATTCACACTTCGAACATTGCCCTAGGCATAAAAAACTTCCGGCTTGCCGGCGGAAGAAAAATCCGAAACAATCTAAACGCACATTCTCATGAATTGACACAATATTGCAATGTAAAAATGACGGTACGTCTTCGTCTCCAGAAATTATAGAAAGAGCGAGAAAAGATAACGTGTCGTGCAACGCGAATGAGAGAGAGAAAGAGAGAGAGAGAGAGAGAGAGAGAGAGAGAGAGAGCAATGAGAGTAATGAGAGCACTAGAGCAAGAGAGAAAGAGAGATAGTGAGATTGTCAGGCTCGGCCGAGTTATGCTCGCGAGGAAGAGAGAGAGAAAAGATGGAGACTTCCACGAGTACATCTTCCCGAATACACACACGTACACATTCTCACGCATCTGTACACATATTTGCAACCTTTCTCATTTCATACAAACGGCGGAGCTATACGTACGTCCATTGAGCCACTTCACTCCACATACACACACATACACGGCCAGCGCATAAAATAAACTGCGCATTTTATAGGCCCTTTTTAATATTTTTTCACATCGCGGGCGTCCCCGCATCCTAGACGTACGCCTGTTGGGACCAGTGCCCAGTTTCCGTCTCTAACAATAATATTAATAATAATAATTTTATTTAAAATAATATTGTTATAAATATCTATTTTCAACTAATATCGTGAATAATAATTATCAAATTTATTATTTTTTAGTCTTTATATTACATACATGTACATTAATACCTGAAAATTTCTGAAGCTAATTTGATATTATATTTTAACATAATACATTGCATTATTTTTCGCATGTCGACAAATTCCCCGAAGATTTCAAATATATTATATAAATATTTCTCTCTTTTGACTATTACTGTATTATTATATTTTTCAACAAATAGGTTATTAAAATTTTAAATGAAATTCTTGTGAAAATCAAAAAAGTTTACTCTTTTGATATTGATACATGCGTAAACTAATATTTATAAATCATACATTTAAAAAAAGTTATAACAAAAATAATAATAAAAAAATTATTTAGCATTTTTTTTTAAATTCTTTACATTTGATTATTGCACGTTAAATTATTCATGATAAAATTTGAATTGTTTCTAAGCGGATGATATTTTGTATTGAAACCGAGCTACTTATTTCCTTTGTAGAGTACAGCTAATTTGCTATAAAATTATGATGTACACAATATTTAGAGTATAAAAGTAATCTATAAGTAGATTTTAAAAAGTAGTTTTTTAATGTATAATTTATATATACGTATATTATTTTTGATTTAATAGAGGATTTGAAGAATAAATTATATATTAACAATTTTTTTTTTTTTTAAATTTTTAAATATATGAAAACAAATATTATATATTTTTCATATGAAAAAGACTTAAAGGATAATACTAATCATGCCAGACTTGTAATGAGCAGCTAAAGAAATAATGAGTCTCTTGATAAATTAATTAAATAATTCCTCGTTTCTTTATATATAAAATAAATCGTAATTTACAAAAGCTTTGTACTACTGAATGGATAGTTATGCACATAATTATCTATATAAGTAACAGTGATATCAATTTTGTAACAGATTTTAAATATTGCATTCTACTTTTTAAACCTGAAGATTAACAAATACTTGTTATTTGTATTATTAACTCGGTGAACAAGGAGTTATGGATATAAGACCTTAGCTTATATAATACTAAAAATTTGAAAATTATAAATTTAAAATTAAGACGAATAGTCCTGAAAATAGTATTATAACATTGGGTTTATGGTTTATTTGATTTTATAATCCATGATATGTATTTTCGAATCGTTCCAGCTTATCAGCTAAATCATCAATTCCATCGAACGAACACAGTGCCGTATCAAATATATAATCTCGCTAGCAATTGTCGACCAACAGCCATCGCCGCTATTTCATTTACGATAAACACGTAATCGAATTGCCATTACTACAAATGTATGTTGCGCGGTAAATCGTCGCCCGTTATTGCGCAGCTCCCACACAACACACACCACATTTATTAATTCACAATTGTACGCTCTTTAGAGTTCTTTACAATAAGAATTTGCAACCGATGGAATTTAGACTAGGCTTCTTGGATTTTTTTATCTTTCAGAATTTATCTGCCATTTGAATTAAATAGCCAAAGATTAGATGCTCGAGTTTATCCGGATAAACCGGATTTGTGTATGTAACTTTTGAAGTATCTGGGAATAAAATTCTTGCATTCAATCGTCGAAAGTTGATCGATGCTCTTTTTGCGTATTTTAAAATTTAATAATTATTGTAAACGGGTAAATCCATAATTATTAATTTATGAATGAATTGTAATACTTGTAATGGCCAATAATTTTGTATAAAATTGTTTTATTTATTTTTATATTAATTCTGTACGAATGTAAAAATGCCTAATATAATAACGAGAAGGAAAAGGAAACGAAATGTGAAGTAGTTGAGGAGGAAAGTGATACTCGCTATTCACCGAAATACATACTTTGTATAAATGATTTTTTACACAATAATCCAAGTATCGTGCATTAATTACTCCTTGTATATTTTTTTCTCCATTTACTCATTTTAAATTTGGCTTTGCGAGCACCCTGCATTCAGGGCAAAACCTTTTTTTTTACGGCTTCAAAGCCTTATCTTGATTTGTTTCAGGATATTACTGGTCTATTACAATATAATGCAGTAACGTGAAAGGAAATTTGAAATTCGGGTGCATTGTACTCGGGTGTTTGGAGAAGTACTTGAGATAACAGACGATGTATAATAACAAAGCATCATAATCATAAAGGATTGGCAATGTAAGCACAGAATTAAATATGCAATAGGTTTTCAAAAGTTTTGAGTCGCATTTGATGTAGCCGATGGTGTGAACTTCGAAATATGTAAGTGATAAATTATTTTACAATGTACACGATAAGGAATGTTTTATTAATACAATGATGCCAATAGATTTTTAATATGAAATGTTAAATCGATACTGGATTTTGGTAGTAGCAATAAATATTTGAAATCATTTCATCCTCAGGTTATCGAAAGATAAAATTTAAAAATTTCAGCTTTATATTATTATTTATAACATTGAATCAAAGTATTTATTTCATTGCACGTGGATAATTTGTTATTAAGGTAGCTGGTGAAAAATTTCAATTAATTATCAATTTTGAAAATCCAGGTTTATTACAACAGTTTGAAATAGGCAATTATCGTATAAATTTTTAACGGAATATATATTATTGAGCAATTGCGATTTTATGTTAATCAGAATAAGAGTCGCATTTTAGAGTTTTCCAAGAGTCTACTTTGTATGCATATAAACCCGGGATCCGCGTCGTCTTAAAGTGTCGAATGGAGGGTAGATGAATCGCTCTTCGACAACAGAGTAAAGAAGACGAGCAGAAGGATGGGACGACCAAAGGAAAGAGCAGGAGTATCGACAGGAACGACAATAAAAGATGGTCTACTCGAATTTTACTACAGGATTCTCGTAAATTCGGACCTGTTTCTCGCTTCTCCGAGTCTTTATTTCGGTGACCGAGTTGCGCTTCACCTGGAATTCCGAATCCACCAGAGCTTTAATGCGCCAGGATTGAAGGAGCTTTTTACACCGACCACCTTAGTATTGGGCGTATTGCACGAAGGAAAGGAAAATTGGAAACAGCGAATCGCTCAGATCATTTTTTATAGGTATTCGTAAACAAATTCCGACTTAAGACTTAAGGCTCCGGACGATAAAAGAGTCTCGATGATCTACATTGTTAATTAAACGATTGGGCATTCGCGTCTTCTGAGAGCTACAAGGATGAAATGCAAATTTTCGACTACTCTATTGAATTATTCCAATTTCTTCGAGAAATAGCTTTACATAGTCGAAAGACACAAAGGATAGACTTGCTAAAAATATCTTGTAATAAAATTGAAATTTTAAATGGGCTCTTTAAACTACGGTGAGTATTAATGAAAAGTGTTTCTGTATAAACAGTGATTACCAATAAATTTCAAAGCTTAGTTTGTTGAAGAATTGAATTTTTATTTTTACTATACTTTAAAATAAAAAAAAATTATGACAACGTAAAATAACTTTTATCTAATTTATCCAATAGCGATTTAAATATACTTTATTCAGGCACTAAAAAATATGTAATTACAAAAATATATAAATATCCGAAATTTATGTTATGGTTCAACAATATTATACCTAGGCTTTTTATACCTTTTATATCACTATATCTTTTATTACTTTAAAAAAAAATTTTATTTTTTTTGAACTGACGTTTATTAAAAATCTATTAAAATTCTTTTTAAATTCAACATCTTTATTTTCCTAATTTAGTATTGTTTTCCGTTTTAAAATTGCTTCACAAGAGGAAAAAAAAATAATTCTAAAGTATATTTAAATTGCAAATTACATCACCAAAAATAATTCCAAAGATACATTTAGCAAATATTGTGGAACAGCCAAGTACACAGTAAAAATCAAATGCATTAGTAAAATGAATGTATTTCGTATACACTCATCAATAAATTTTTATTAAGACTTACTTCGCGTAAAACTATTTATTATGTGTAACATATTCTTTTGCTTGAAATTCTATCTCTAATGCATAAGACGATGATAAACTTAAATTCCATTTAACGATTATGCGTTTCTTACGTCAGATATAATTCAAATTTCACTACCATCCAATAACTTCGTGTTCGCTAAGATAAGATGATCTTCAGCGGCATAAAATTTTCGAGAGACTTTCGGAAAATTATACTAGTGACGAGGAATTCTACAGGCTCATAAAAAAAATCTTCACTCGCTTTCGCTAGTAAAAATAAATTATCTTTCTAGGGAATCGATGTACAAGTTCTCTGTATGTTTTATAAATATTTTTTTTTCATTAACCTTGTTTTTAATGTGAACATAGTAAAAATTTTATTGACTCTATGAAGGAAATATTATTGAATATGACTATAAAATTTTTGTAAAAGTTACTAAATTAACAAAATAATTATACCTAAAATAACCTTGAATTCTCAATCATTATTTACAATATTTTATAAGTTATTCTAAAAGTCATCGATTGAATATTATGCCATTTCGCATCCTTCAATATTAATTTTTATTAATGGAATAGTTTTTACACCTTGAAGATAGAAGTTAAACCTAAAGTCATGATAAATTAAACTTCAGTCAACATTTTATTTTACTTAGAAACTGTTTATTCAGTGGATTTTAATATTGTATATCTTCATTTTAGATGAATAATTTTTTGATCAATCAGAAGATAAAATAATGTAGAATGTAATTTACCGCTTTAGAACCATAGGAATAAGGATTTATTCCTTAAATATTTAGTAATTCATAATATGAAAGTAAAAAGTCCTATTTCTATGTGATTTAATGATATTCTTGTTGTCAATTAAAAGCGTATTACATAATTAATAATCAATTGGGATAGATATTGAAATTTCAACTGTTTACCGACTAGTTAGATGCTCGTTAATGGGAGAGCATTTATTTAATTTCAGATAATCCAGCATTTCTCTTTGATGATCATATTTTATTACTATAATACGGTACTTAGTTCCATGTTTTTAGTGTGCTATGCCACATGTTAATTGTATAAATGTACATTGTACATGCGAGGCTTAAAATTTACGTGCATTTACGAGGTTAGAAATGGCTTACATTATGTTTGATTACGGTAATGGTAATATTCATATTTTAGCTTTGGTAAATATTTTAACTCGATGTTTTCTACAAATCATTACAAATTAGCTGATGCTTAAAAACTACATCATAACTTCAGAAGAAACTTTTGTTTAATGCTTCTCTGATATTTGAATTTGTATAATAAAATAAAAATAAAAATAAAAAAAAAAAAAAAAAAAAAAAATTAGTGTATAATATTGATCGAATCACAAATTATCCTCAATTGGGATTAAGCGTGTTTTTCTGAAATTTTGTTTTCCGTTACACTAATTTTCTCTTCATTTTTATGTTTTTTTTGCTCAACTTTTATGTACACGGATTCTTTATTACAAAAGTGATGAATAGTTTGATACCAATTTTTGCGATATCCTCAAATGAGGATTAATGCGTTCTTCGAGATTAAAAAATTGGCTTCAATTTTGTAGCGGCGCTCAGAGTATTTCGAAATTATTGTACGGGAATAATAATTTATCAAAAGCAGGAGGGAGTAGCAGAGGTTTAATATCGGGCAGCCCGGGTTAAAACAACTTACAAAGCTCTGTGATATTTAAAAAATGGTAGGGAGCATGAGATGCGTTAATCTTGAAGCCGAAGGATCCAGTGCAGATGCTGAAAAGAAAAAGCTCGCAGCCAATAATCCGGGTAATGCCGGGGAGGATGCCGAGGAGTTTATCGCGCGTGCCTCGAGTCGTCCTTACGTCTGGGCTCCGACGGGGCGCCTCGACACCCCCATTTTTCTCTCTCTTCCCATCCCCCCCCCCTGTAATGCAGATCCCGAGGCACAGACTGCAGCGGCGCATAAAGCACGGCGTCCCTATAAATCAGCGGCAAACTCTAATTTCCTAAAACTGTCGGACAATATAACGAGTCCCGCTAATTCAATTGCAACCCCATGTACATCCCAAGGTTTACGTAAACATCGGGGACTCTAAATCAGCCCCATACAATTTCCTACGGTTGCAACATTTGCTGGACAGAACTCAGAAGTCGGCGCGGTCCAGGGGTCGGGGGTCGGGGGTCGAGGTCGGCGGGGGACCGAGGAGGATACACGAGACCACGACCTGCAGCTACACTCGTGCATCGGTCTCCGGTCGTTAAGAAACCGTAAGAAACAGTTGTTCGTGAATGTAAGCTTGCATTACATCCCTTGGTTCTGTCTTCTGAATCCAAGGTTTCTACTCCAAAACTAACTGCCTTCCCCGATAATAAACGGGGATGAGAATTTCAATGTTGGAATGAAGCTCGTATAAATTCACTGGACTTTCCCAGGATAAATTTTGTAAACTGCTTTGTTTTCATTTTCAAATATAGAAGATCTGCTACGCAAAAGCTTTATTATAATATATTAAAAATTTGAAAAATGCTTAATAATGGAGTAATTAAACTTGTTTTAATACTGTTATTGTTATGGAGCAGTTTATACAAAAACTTTTTGACTCCATTTAATTTATCCTCTATAGTTTGTCGTGGCTATGTACCTTAATGCATTAATACATATAAATATATAAATTTCCTGATTTTCCATTTTTCCCATATTATATGTATTATAATTTAAATATATTTATTATTATTACTAATATTATATTTAATTAAATATTTTAAAACTTGAAAGTTAATAGTGGCAATAAGTATGATATTTTGGTCGTAGGATTTTATTTACTATTTATGATTTTTGAAAATTTAGCTTTATTAAATTATTAAAAGAATGACCATATAAATTATGTTCTAGCTTTGTTACAATCCTATAATAAATATACTTTCTAAAAATATAATTTTATATATCACCATTAGCTTGTGCATTATTATTTATTACTATTTTTAATGATATTAGTTAATAGAGTATAAAAAACAGATTTTATAGAATATAGATAGACATAGGATAGATTGTATAAATTATTATCATTGATTTTTATTAATATATAAATACATATGTAATAATGATGGACATCACGCTCTAAGTATATAAATTCTTTTTTTATATAAATATAAATGAAAATATAAATAAAAAATATTAAATTCTTTATTCTATATATTGTAAGTAGATATGGATATACTTATGTAAATAAATTTCAAATATTATATTATATAATAATCAAACTTTGCATAAATTTATACAATTTATAAAAATATTTTTTGCGCAATATTTTTTTAGACTAAAAACTAAAAGCTATAAATATATGCAGACTGTATAATCAAACTAACGTCAACACTTGGACATGGATCATGTATAAATCAGAACAGTACAATAAAATATTTCGCCAAATTTAGTATATTAAATTTTCAGTTGCATATTATTGATTTATACATTGTTTGAAGTGTTTGTCATACGTTTGTTACATAACGTACAACTCTATGCATATTCCTTACATAGTTTTATGAATTGAGAAATTAAATTTATTGCACGACTTAGTAACATTATATGAATTTAATAGGAATAAACTTTATCGTGTCGATTCGTACTCCAACTTGATATTGCTTAGCACTTTTAAAAAAATTTATAGCTTTGAAAATATTTTAAAAAAGTTAGTGCCAACTAATAAAAATTGCTCGATTTAAATTGCATGCAATAAAAATAATAATTAATATTTTTGGTGGAGAAAAGGGTAAATAATCAATACTTTTTAAAATATGTAAATAAGATTAAATTTTTTGCAACAGACATATTGAGTTCCAAAAATATAATTTTATATAATGTTTCCTACTCAAGTTATATATTTAAATATGAAAGCTCTATCAAATAGAAAGCGTAACTTTAAAAAAATAAAATAAAATATGTTCTTTGTATGGGATCATCTTTTAGAAATGTTTTCTCCCTTTTACATTTCGAACATTTACATACGAAAATTATCCTCCAGTAAAGTTTGAAAATATGGCTACTTTTACATAAATATTTATATCAGCAATATAAAAAATATCTTTTGTCGATTTTCAAATAAAATGAATAGATTCTTAATAAAAGTAAACAGGAATGATCATGATTTACAATAAAAAATGTTCATCGTCTGCATCAAGAGGAAAGGTTCTTCCTCGTAAACAAGTGCTTTTTTTCGAAAAATGAGAAGTCAACGATTTTCCAGGGTAGTGACAGTCCGCAAATCGGACGAGTAAACCGATGATATTCCTTTTGGTTTTCCGTCCTTTACATGCGAGCACTCGCCGATGAAATGGAACTGTCGCGCGAGTTCGAACGTAATTTCGTAAGTGTCCATCGTCTCTTTGAAAAAACGTCCAGCTTTTTTTGCGGAAGTCGATGGCTCGCATCCGGCTTCACAAAATCGAACTTTTTCTAACTCTATTCCATCTTCCTCAATGATGTTTACCTGAAGCTTCCGATTTAGACGATTTGATCACCCCTTGGGTTTTCCCTTACGAATCCACAATTGACTGACTACCAATACTTGGATTTCCCACTTGCCTCAATGTTAAAGATTCAGTGATTCATTTAGGTTCTTTTGCTTCGACTGTAGGGATATTAGTTACTCTTCAAAAACTCTTCGAATTATTACTCTCTTTAAATGAAGAGAACCAGTTAATATTCTACAATATGGAGAATTAACCATTAATCCAGAAAATAGATATCCTTCGTTTTATATGGCATATTTTATTAGTTTTAAAATAAAAGTAAATATCTATATTAAACAATAAAGTTTAACGTACTTCAAATTTAATGAATTTCAACTTTCTTAATTAGAATTTTAAGTATTTTAATCGAGATTTATTATTTACAGAAATTTAATGCTAATTATTTAGAATTCTTAAAACTTTTCAGTAAGTAAAGCAGATTTTAATATTTTTATAATCAAGCTTTCTTAATATGGATTATTTTTGTTTTAATCCTGAACTTAATGAAGATTTATGAAATATATTTTATATTTATCTGAAATATTTTTTCTATTTGTAAAATTAAAAACAAAATATTAAACATTTTATACTTTGTAATAAAATGTTGAATAAAATTTATAGATTAAAAATACGGTCGATTAGGTAAATTCTATAATGTTCATGTTTTTATTTAATTAAATATTATTAGATGCCATATAGTTACGTGTCAATGGTTATTACATTAAAAAAAAAAACATATTACCTCTCCAAAAATAGCTTTTATTAATAAGAAGGAACGTTTGATAAATTTAGGATGAAGTTAATAATAACTACGAATGTTATCAGTATTTCATTCTTCATTCACATTAAAAAAAAAGTAAATACATCAACGTTTCTTTCATGCTCAAATTCTAACAGACGTAATTAATGTTAATGGTTACTTACTAAATATATTATTTTAATAATTATTTGAGAATTGTCTATAGTTTTTACCATTTCGTTTTACTTTATACTTTATTTTTAAAATCTCATATACTTTAATTTTTTTTCATTATTCACATATTTATTTTTTTTACTATACAAATATTTTTTTTTTTTTAAATATTTTTAATTTTATTTTTTTCAGTCGAGATTGCACGTTTATATAAATATGGTCGAATTTTGCCTTATAACACATAGAAATATGATTCACAATTTCAAATCTTACAATTTAATCCATAAAACTTCTTAGCTATCGATGATATAGTGTATTTGGAGTTCAAGGTTTAAAAATAGGCGACTGTGCAAAAACATTATTTATGATATATCACTTTTATATATATTTAAAATTTACTTATATTTAAAATTTGTTAAACCTAAATATTATTATTTTAATTTATATTAATAATCTATTTTTTCACATTTATTCATTTTTTATTTTTTAATATATTTATCAAAATTTCTGTACATTTTTTATAATACAATAATATATATTTATAAATATTGATATTTATTTACATTATTTAAATTTTATTTATATTATAATTTTATTTTTTAATATGATATTTAATTTAAGTTTTCAACGATTAGCTTTTCGATAACATGTTTATGTAAGTTTTATTAAAAATTACAATAGAAATGTTATAATAATATTGAGTACGCGATTGTTGAACGGAAATATTAAATTATTAAATAATTCTTTTAAATCAGTCAAAGTTGAAGCTGAACTTCTTTATACCAAGTTTCCTTTCGGGATCTACATTTGATGGCCGATTAATTTGCGAAAAAAGTGCGCGACCTTATCTCGTTCAAAAGATCTTCTTGAAACAATATTTTTTATTATTACTAATTGAAATATTAAAAAATAAATTGTTAAATTATTTGTTAAATTGAATAAATTATTTATTCTTTCATTCTTTTAATTGAATGTCATTTTTTTATTGTATTATTTTATAAAATTTTTAATAAAAAAACTGAAGGAACTCACTCTCATGTCTTATAATGCTTTTATTTTTCCGATATGTTATCTAAAACAACAATGCTTTATACATATCATGTCAAAAATATTCTGTCAATTTTAAATAGATTTTGCATGCAAGAAATTGTTTTAACATAGGTGGAATATTTTTGCTGGAGACTCAAATGATGTTTATGTCATTTTAAGTTACCCATATAGATTTTTTAAATATATGTATATACGTAGAAAATCCTAACTAGTGAATAGTTCCAGCTTTCCAAGATTACATTATTATGTGACTCGAATGTACGTTAATGTGTATAAATACTGATATGTATAATATCACGTAAAGGTGTATAATATGATTTCTGTAACAAAGCTAGAATAACTTATTCATGTACATCAATAGCTATCCATCTATTTACGATACATTATATTATTGACAAAATTGATTCTTTTTTATAAAAAGAAAATGTAACTAAATTTAATAGTTACTGACTTTTATTATTCAGAATATTTTTTTTATGTGTATAAAAGTCACTTACTTTAAATAATAATAGACAGGGTAATGGTTACAATCACAAAAGTTGTTATAATTCATACTAACATTTTTGTTTTATAAAAATATATACTATGCCCAATTAAAAATAAAATATTTCTTTATGTACAAAATTGCGCATATTACCAGATATTGAATGGTTTGAAAAATAACATATATAAAAAAAAATAAAACCTTGCTTATTGTTGATAAAATCATCGTATAAATCTGTACATAAAAAAAGGTAAAATTACTCGTCTATGCATTTGAATTTGTGCAATGCAGTGGTATAGGAGGAACTGCACCTATTCTATTTTGTCTAGACAGATAAATACCTCTAATCTCATGTCTTATCAAACAGACTTAGCATACATCCGTAAATCCAAGTATAATAATAGTATGAGTTATATTTCTATTTGATATTACTTTTATATTATTGCTAATATTACAGTTTTTAAATTCATTAGTTGTTTTAATTAGAGACTCATAAAAAGCTTTCAAAATGGCTTTTGTCAGTTGGTCAGTTGTTGTTTGTCGATCGAAGAGTCCACTATAATTTTAATCCGAGATTCTTTAGCTCAAACAAAACAACTGGTGTTCATTCGATATTAAGTATGTATGTCAGCAACGAAGGGATAAAAGGAGGAAGAAAAGGTTGGGTGAGTCAAAGCCTCAAGATTGTTCCCAGAAGAACAGTTCAAATTTCAAGTTATTGGAAAAGCTGGAGCTGAGGCTTTTAACGAGCTATTTTTTTTTACTTTTTTGTATGTAAGACGGTAAAACAAGGTAAGAAATATGTAACGCATTATGGTTCTTATTAGTACTATTTGATTATTTATTGTGTTTTACGCCTGCACATTTTTATAGGAATTGCAGTTCTATGAAATAATCGAAAAGTATTGCCTAACAATACTTTTCGATTATTATTCAAATACATCATTTATCACGACTAGAGTTGCATTGACGATGATATTGACGATGAAGGAATTTAATACATTCTTTAAACATTAGTAGTTAGGTACATTGCTGACTCAAAGAAAATGCATCCACTTTTTTGTCAATTATATAATTGTAAAGTGTAAAATATAAGATAATTTCAGAGATAATTTCTTATTACTTAATTACATAAAGAGTGTTTAAATTTTTTGTATTAATGGATATATTGGTTTGTAATTTAATAGTATTTTTTAATATTAGGATATTTCTAATCCTTTAAGGAAGTAAATATATTTTTTTTATATTTTACTATACTTCGATGTAAAAAAACTATGTGAAACTATGCAAAACAATGTACCTTAAAATTTATTTTTTTTCTTTTAAATTTTAAAGATAAAACAATTATTTATTACGTGTAGTAAAATAAGACTGTATAAATAATATCCAGTATAATATTTGATTTTTTCTGTAATAAAATTGAATTTTTAAGCAAAAAATTTGTATCTCATGTATCACTGATTGAATATTTTTCATTATATATTCTGGACACAGTTAGTATATAAAACTTGTAAGATGTGAAAAATGATACATTTTGAACTAGAAATTCAGTTTTCACGTATTCATCATTTCAATTACTGCCACTTAGGCGCATGTGCTGTATATCACATTTATTACAGCATCCATGTGACTATAAAAAAGAATATTTAATTATATTAATTCATAAAAGAAAAAGATATACTTGAATTTAAAAATCGCTATAAATTACATTAAAACAAATGAAAATTCAATAAGTAATAAATAGAGAAAAATGATTATTTTAAAAAATTTTATTTTAAATTCGATTAATTTACATTAATTAATTTTATATTTTGTACTTGCTGATATATTGTAAAAATATAAAATTCCACAAAAATATACACATGTATATATATTAAAAAAATTTTACAATATATTCAATTAAAAATAAAATAAAACATAATCCATATAATAATGAATTTATCGCTTTCAATTAAACCATAATGCTTTAACATTGAACATAAAATCACTGTATTGATCAACGTTTAATATTTATGCTAATAACTTTATACAAAGTACTAAAATGTATGAAACATAATACAATATATTTAAATTGCTTATCAAACGAAACAAAAATATGAATCAGAGTGCACAAATATTACGGCCTTGATTGTTTAAAAATTGCTTTAAATTTGTTAATAGTTCTCATTTTTTCCATACAATAATATACAATAATTATCATACGTAAATTTTTGTCGGTAAGTCGAGGAATATCTAGAATACTTTATGTATAAATTTATGTTGTAAATTTAATGCTGCAAAGTTAAAAATATATTGAATTCGTAATAATTAGAAAGGATACTGTAAATTGTTGGATTCAGGATCGGGAGGTTCAGGTGAAGAATGAAGACTTCTTATGGCAAGAATAACTTTTATTTTACAAATCACCAAATCATGAACACAAATTTCCCGCAGATCGCACAATCGAAACAATAATACGCATACCAATCAAGAGCGTCAGCGCATCTGACTCACACTTTTTTCTTCCGCACACAATCGGGCCTCTTGGCCTTTGCCCCGCCCTTCGAGATCAATTTTCTTTGTTTTTCCTTGAAGCAGCGAACGGTTGAGCTTATCATCTCGATCACCGAAGCTTCTCGCATTTTCCAAATTCCGCGAAACCGCAAAACGCGACCACACATTCGTCTCTTCGCCCTTGGCATAAAAAACTCCCGTTTTGCCATACGGGAGAAAAAGCCCAACAAAGCTAAATATTCACACTCGCGATTTTATATACATTGTACATAAATCCGACGGAACGTCTCTGTCTCCGATGAGAAATCAAGAAAGAGCACGAGAGCGATAGAGAGAGAGAGAAAGTGATAGAAAGTTTGAGTTTCCGGCCTGAACACATGGGAGAGAGAGAGAGAGAGAGAGAGAGAGAGAGAGAGAGAGAGAGAGAGAGAGAGAGAGACGGAGACTTCGAGATAGGCCGTCACCCGCACACATTCACACTAGCAACCCAACCCTTCTCACACATCGGCGAAACTACACGCACGTCCTCCTGAGCCACTTCGTTCTTCACAACAAATACGTACGGCCAAGCGCACAACACAATCAGCGCGTTTTAATGCAAATTTAAATAATTTTTAATGCAAATTTCATTTTGCGGGCGTCCCCGCATCCAGAACGTGCGCCTGCTAGGCCCAATGCCCAGTCCCGTCCCTAACAGATACAGTGGGATTGGTTTTCAACAAAGGTATAACGTTTAGTAATCTTGTAATCTTGTAATCTTCCGTGTTTATTTTATTTTTTTTTTTTTTTAAACAGGATAGGATAAGCTAAAAATGAAGAGAGATTGGGCTTGTGTCAGCTCTTCCGCAGGATTATTCACAAAGGCACTGGGTTCAGGAGAAGGTCCATTATGAACTTGTTCTTCTTAACCTTAAATCCTCCTGACACAGAAGTCCATTTAGGTGAATACTCCATATCTCCCATAAGTACACGATACTTTCCTGAATGAACTAGCAGATGGAACTAGTTGGCCGTTTTTACCCTTTTCGGTGGGTAGGAAAGTCTGATTTGAATCAAGCATCCCTACCCGTGGTTCCAGTTTCTATCCTTAAACTGTATGTATCTATCCTGGATTCTGGACAAGGCCCAGCTTAAATCGTTACCTTATAATGTCCTTTTAATTGAGTTTGCAATGAGGACCAACTGGTAATGCTTGTTGGGGCCAGCTATAGGACCTTGAATGAGTAATGGTCCTGCCAACTGGTATCGAAAGCAAGAGCTTGAAGTATAAGTCTATTACTAGATTTTAGAGAAGTATATTTACAGGGATTATGCTACCCCATTCTTATTAAGAAATTATTTGAATTATTTAAATTCGAAAGAAGAACTGGTAGCATTTGCCAATTGACTTTCAATTTTTATTGATGACTTGGTATGTTACACTTATATTCTGTTCCCTTAGACTATGGTAATGCAAGATGAGAGTTTCTCGGATAGTCTGTCCTATTTTTGAGAATGCAGAATGCAAAAAAAAGAATATTCGATTGTCGTTAGGTTATTTTAGTCATGCAGCGAATTCCAATTTTTGTATCAAATTTATCTTTACAAATAACAAATACATAAATAAATAATTAATTTTTATTTTCATTTATATTTCTTTAATTTAAATATTATCACTGATTCCAGTTTTGAACTAGAAGTGGCGGTAATTAAATTTTTAATTTAAAGACGTTTAATGAATTGAAACAAAATTTTAATCATTATTAAATTATCAAATTTAATATAAATCATATGAAATTGAGAATTATTATATTTTTAACTATCATCATTAGTTAAACACATAAATAAATTTGGATTATTTATAAAACTTGTGTATATTTTTCTTTCTTTGTAGCTTGTTAAAAAATGTATTATTATTGAATTTAGCAACTCAAATAGTATAGTTTAATAATATTGTTATTTTGTTAAATTGAACAGTTCAAAAATTTTAATTAAATAGAAATTTATGTAAAAAATATACACGATAAACGAAAATGAAAATGTTAAAAATCATATTTGTTTTATTAAATTACCATTTTGCGTAAAATGATAATAACTTATAAATTACTAAAACAAACGAGACAATGAGAAGGTTCTGTACAAATATCTTGATTATATAGAATTTATAAATAAATATAAATTTTAAAGGAAATCGATACACATGTTTATTTAACATTCATGACTTTATTTGAATAATACAATATTTTACCCATTCTATTAAGTGCAAGGTTTGTAAAAGTTTTTTATTAATATAGGAATGAAAAAAATGTTTTAATAAACGTTAAAGAATTCAATAACTTAATTAACTAATTAATTATTAACCAGTTTTTATTTACTTTAAGACTTTCACTAGTAATTTAATACATCTTAAACTTTAAATTTATTAAATCAAATTTAAACAACATTATATTCTTAAGTTCTTGGTTAATGACAAAAAAAGAAAAAAAAGATTCATTCGGCGCTACAGGCATTTAAATCTCGTGCTCAAGCAAAATTTAATAAAGAAAAATTCTGTAGTTATATAAAAGCCTCCCCAACTTACAAAGATTATAAATTTTTTATGGTAATATTAACCAGTACATAGCGTCGTGCTAAACCTGTCACAAATCTCATTTAAGATCACGCAACATTGTTAAATAAAGCTTTTGTTCGTTTGTAATTCGAATCATCTCAGGATTACTCCCACGGAAATTGAAATTGTAATAAAAAGTTTTTCAAAAAATGAAGGAAAATGAAGAATTAAATGATGCTCACATTTTCACAAAATAAAATTCAATGATCGTGCGAATAATAATTATTTCATACAAAAAATTTGTAAACAATTAATTATTACCTATTATGGTATAAGTTATAATCACATTTAAATATTTACATTTGCCAACATGCATGCCTATATGTACACACACACAAACGCAAACAGATGTATATATTCTCTAAATACACACGCACGTAAAAGCGCATACACACGTAGAAATGTCTCAAATGCTAACATTTAAATGATTCTCTAAGAGAAACTCTTATCACAGCATCAAACCCAAACCAGAAGTCATATAGAGTATCAACTTGATGTGCTACCTTTGGTAAGAGATTCCTCTAATAAACATTTAACTTTTCGCGGATCTAGCAGTATATGTGTACATATGTTTCCATATATATATATATATATGTTTTTTTAGTCATGTACATTTACGTATATTTACACAAAAAATAATTTTTCTTATATAATTGTGCGGGAATTTTGAATATCTCAAATTTAATAAGTACATGAGACTGTATACTTACATAATATATTTTTTAAATAGATATCTTTTTTTTTTTTAAAGTACTCAAATGAAGCCGATGATTATAAGTCAGTGTTTGTTAAAAAAATGAATTTTATATTCATTTTAATTTATTGGCCTAATTATAGTATATTTAATAGACATCACGTATTTGAAAGTTTGTTTTATAAAAAAATTTTGTTTTATAACAGAAAATGAACTACATCATCAAATATTAATAATAATTTTAGTTTTGTACTGAGAAAAATCAAATGATAAAAATCTTTTTATTTGAGGTATATAGTCATCTCAAAAAGAAAACTCTTTTTATTCAATATTTTATTTATTTAAATAAAAAAATTATGTGTCAACATACTTTATAATCGAAAAAGAAATGAAGTTTGAAAAATAAAATATCTTTTGAAATATTATCATGATCGAACGAATTTTCATTGGCTAGAACAAATTTTTGTTGTAAAATAAGCATTACAAATTTCAAATTGAAATATTATTTTTATTTGTATAAAAAAAAAAAAAAAAAAAATGATATTGCAACAGAAATATGTGGTTATTATATAATTTTCTATTTATTTTTGTACGAAGAATGTTTTGAAATTTTAATACCACCTGATGTTCAAAATTAGTTCAGATATAAAATTAAAAATTAAAATTACATATTTTGTCATTGAAACCTTAAGCAATATAAATTCAATGCATTATTATTTTCTATATTTATAAATCCATATTTCTTTTAATTTGAAAAGTAAAGATTTAAATCGTTCAAGGATTAATGGATTTGATGATCAACGACAAACGATCATCTTTAAAAGCTTTTTTATCAATTAAGCAAGAAAACGAAAAATTAATTTCAAACTCTATTTTCGAGTTTGAAACATTTGTATAAGCCGCCGATTGAAGAATGACTCGACTTTTGAAGTTACCTTTTTACTATTATCATGCACTTTTACACTTTCCTCGCATGATGAATAAATGGCTTTTGTCTTCCGTATGTTGCTCGAGGCTAATACAAGATATTCTGGAGGTGAAAAAAGATACTGCTTTGCTAATCTCCGTACCGGGGGTAATATTTCGTGACGAGTACCATAAATTCCGGAGAACTGTATTTCCGTCTTAATCTTTCGAGGTTTTTTATCAAAAGTTGTAATTCAACTTTTCGTATCCGCTGTAAATTTTGGTTTTTTGGTATCTTATCTTTCGATTTTTCCGTCCTTATTATTGCTTGTCAGCTAATTTATGTCTCCTTTCTCCAACTAAAAGAGCTTGGTTTTCTTAAGTATTTTCCAATATTTTCGCCTGAATTAACATCTATTTTACGCGTCTTCAAATGGTGTATTCACGCGGTATGTTTTGATGGTACTTTTATTATTACTGCATAATTATGAAAATAATCAAATTAAATCAGAGATTTAATTAACGTATTTAATTTGTAATCGATCTATTTGCAATGTAACCGTTATTAAAATTTCTAATTAGTTTTCATGTTTTATTTTAAATTTTATTATTCATTCTTCAATATAAATTGAAAATTATGTTCATCATCCAGTTTTGATCGCATTTGATGACATTTAAAAAAAAAATATATTATACTCAAAATAGTAAGAATTACTGTGAGTTTTATGGTGTGATAGACTTTATCCATTGTTGAAATACATTTAAGGAATATTGTTACTAAATATTATTTGAATAAATATGATTTTATTTTTCAGTCAAGTTTGAAATGTATTTAAATCTAATTGGATTCATAGGGATTGTCCATAAAAGTTTAATGATCCAAGTTTCATACTCCATGAACTTATAATAAAATGAAGAAGAGAAATTTGCAAAATTTATGTATCAAATAGTAATGGATTAAATTAAAATTATGGTTATTTATCAAGAAAAATTTACTTATATTCTAATTTTTAAAAAAGTACAACATAATCCACGATATCTCTCTAAATTTAAATTTACTTTTAAATTTAGTACAAATGTAGAAAATTATTTAATAGTGTACCTCAATTTTCGTATAAATGTATTTTATTTGTAAAAATGACAGCTTTCTTTTATTAATACCAATTAAAAATCGAATCGAAAAGACATTTAGTATTTTCCAGAAAATATTATTTATTTGATGAACTTTTTTAATGTTTATTCAAGAATTTTATTTGTCATTATTTGCCAAAATTGTCTATTTACTTTTCAAATAGATTAATCTGCGGAATCACCAAATTCTAAATCATTTAATCATTCGCGTATCTTTTCTCTTTCCATCTTGATGAGAAACATAGGGGAAAAACACGTCGAACATAATTACAAAAACTGAAGACTCAGCTGTGAGAAGTTAATTCAGTGAAATTGACTAAAGTAAACCAAACAATCACAACGAGAGTGAGTTTCTCTTTTGAGTAAACATTCTTATTTCAAATGCTGCAGTTCCGTGGTTTTAATTTTGTTTTTTCGTTTTTTCGTTTTTTTTTTTGTTTTTTGATTCTGTTGGGAATCCAAATTTTTTGAGCGACTTTTCTTTCGCTTGTGCAAGTGCGCAGATGAAGCTCCAGTCTGTGTATGACAAAGCAAGAAGACTCGTAACGAAAATGGGTCGTTCGTAACTAAATTCAGTGCATTCGAATTGGTTTGACGGAAAAAGGAGGACGACGGGTGGAATTCAATTTGCCTAGAGCAGCGACAAAAAACTCGAAGATCTGGTTTGAGTTCTTTGATGCTAGGTGAAAATTTTTTGAGTCTAGGAACTTTCCAACTTTTGACTTAGGGGCGAAAGCTCAGAGCCGCGGAAATTGATTCGTCATTTATAGCTTTTGTAAAGTGACTCGGCGGTCGGGATGAAAAATCGAGGGAAACGGATGGGGATTTGACCTTTCCTCCAAAAAGTGTTACTTTGGTAACTCTGTTCGAAATTTGTAAGGGTTATCGAAGAATTTGACTTTTTTATTTGATGATAAATGGAAGGGTGTGTCTCATCGTAGAGTGGGAAATATTAATAACACCTTTTGGCAGCTTAAGCGAAATAAAAGGCATTGATTGATGTGTTCAGTGATTTATTTAAATATATAATGGCAACAATAATCTCTAAGGCAATATTTCTGCCGATAAAAAAAATAGATTTTTAAGAGGTAGTTGTACAATAAATTGTTTATAATAACATTTTCATAAAATCTAAACATGAAATATGAATAAATATGAAAAATTAAATTATTTTTGTTGTTAAGATAGATGGTGTAAATAAATCGATGGTTATGTAACTTTAAGGAAAACAAGTAATCTATTAATCTTGATCTAGCTTATAAATCATGGATTAATTTGAAGCTAGATCCGATTTCTTGCGGAGTATCGTTAATAATTTCATGGCAGAAATCAACTCTCTTTATTTAATATACAATATATCACTGGACTGGTTCATTTACTTATGCATGTTTTTTTTACGTATGACGTTGACCACGAATAAAAATTATGCATCACTGTTTTTGTCGACTTTACACTTTGTACGGCAGCGTATATAAAATAATAAAATATTCTCAAAGTTATATTACAATAATTAATAGCTAACTTTAGTCTTATTATTATTATTATTATTATTATTATTCACAATACGTCGCGACTATTGCCCAGGGACGGGTTCCGTTACATATTGCATTCTTACATTGCATTTACATTATATTTACATTATTACTTATTTGCTATCTGTACTATATACATAATATATACTTAAATTATTTAATATTTTTTACATTGTTTTATTTATAGTTATATTACACATATCACTATGTCTTTCCCGTAGCTTGTCTTATTCTTCTATCTATTTCCGTAATCTTCTTTAGTAATTCCCTGTTCTCTCTTTTGTTTTTGCCAAACTACATGATCGTTTCTCTGTTCGTCCATGTCTTTTCATAGTTCCTTCTCACTTCTTCGCAAATATCCTGTTTTTTTACATATCCATATCAGGTGCTCCTAGTCACCATCGCCTTCCATGCAGAGCTCGCACCTTCTTTCCTCGGTCTTCAACCAGTATTTATTTTGAGTGGTTACATTTCCATATCTTATTCTGGTCATTGTTTTCATATCTGTTGTACTGGTTGTCGATCTTAGGTAAGCAGGTAGCCTCACTTCTTGTATCTCTCTCTAGTATTATTAATGAAAATTAAATTTAAACCTAGGTGTCATGTGGAGATTGTGCACAAAATACAAGAGGAGCCTCCTGAGCGTTTTAAAAAAGAGAAGAAGTTTCCACGATTATGAAGCGATTCAACGGTAGCTGGAAAGTAAAATCCGAAATAAAGCCATCTGGATCTATACTCGCTGATAATTAACTATCTTCTTAAATTGGGTTTGGCGACGGCGTGGACCGTCTCGTCCTTCTCCTCTCCTTCCCGGCGGGGCGAGGCGAAGCGCACAAATGAAGTAGTAGAGCTCAGCTTCTCACGGGGCCACAAACTTCGTTACGCGGGACATTAATTGCAATCAATCACACGGGCCGAGCGAATGCGGGGGTGGGAAAGGAAATAAGAGAGGCGAGTTCAGATTGGAAGTCAAATGGAATCGAGCCAAAACCTTAAGCCTCGTGTCTGCGTCCTTCTCCCTCTAATATTGGATAGATGAGCTTTGTCCGATGAAGAGTCGACCTAATTAAATAGTTGACATGGGAATTAAAAAGCGAAGCTCCGTGTGCCGAGTCGATTCATCTCCAATGTTTATTCAAAGACCTTTCCTTTATTTTAATTTCATACACCGACCCTATTACGTTATTCTTATTTTGCAAGAAGAACATATGCAATTGTATTAATAAAATTTCTACAAAAGAAAACAAAAAATTAAATATTCATACATATTTCGTAAAAAAAATAGCCAGCTCAACTCTTTCTTATAATAGTTTATAATTTAATTTAAGTTGAATAGTTTAATTTCATCGTAAATGTTTTTAATCTTAATATTCGTTTATTGCTGAGTGATTCTATAATTTAATTAAATGAACATTAAATAAATCTTTCTAATCAAAATTTTTTTGTGGGAAAATACACTCTTGTGTAAAAATTTTATCTATATAACTATTATTTCACGTATATTGATCTTTCCATTACTATATTATACAAATAAATATTGCATGAATATAATTTTTATCATTTTAAATATCAAATATTATTATTTTTATAAGTTTTTAAAAATAATGCATATTTGTTTTTATAATAATTCAAGATTATTATAATAATTTTATTTAATATTTGAATGAATAACTATTTATTCAGTGTAAATATAATTTTCAATAAATTATAATTAAATGAAGAATAAATTAGAAAAGTAAGCGAACACTTTTAATTTAATCGATTTCATTTCTAAAAAGAATTGAAAAATTCAAAACATTCTTTCCAAAGTTTTTCTTGGATTTCTCATCTATGATTTCTCCGGAAGCTAATGTTAAAGTCTCTGCAAATTTTCTCTTCCCTGATATATCTTTTATTCATATACAATACAATGTAAAATGATGTATATGTTTTGAACATTAATTTAGAATTATAAATATTAAAATTTTTTGTTAATTACATTTACAAGATTCTAGAAAAATCCACAAATAATTAATGAAATTAAATATGAAGTACACATTTTTCTTAGCGCGTAACATTACATAACTTTATCTTTATAATTTATATTATTATATATCTGTATTATTTTCATTATAATAATTTCTGATTTACACATTGACTTAAATATTTCGAGCTACATTATCTCTATTTCAAAATACAGCCACAGTATTCACAAGCTACCAAGTTATAACTTGAAAATTAGATAAAACTCGCGGCGTAAGAAACTTAGTTCAATGTGAAAAATTGATCGGATTCATGCGTAAAAGGAGTGAGAAATAAAGAAAAAGAATAACAGAAGGATCGTTGCGTCGAATATTTTGTTTGATCTTTTTTGCGAAGCAATAAAATATCTTAGCCATGTATCTTTAAAAGCACATTAGATATGAAGTTGAATTTATATTAGAAGGAAAACTATAATATATTATAATGGAAGGCCATATTAAAACGAAATCATAATAAATTTCAGTATAAATATATCAACACACCTATTCAAAACTTTCGTGTAATTAAAAGGCCGACGGACGGAAATGTATTCTCTAGTAGAATACTTAGTTACTGACTCCAAATTGTCACTCAACATACTTTCTCACAAACTGCAAATAGTCGGTCGAAGGTATGTAATGCCAAATTAATCCGACTTGCTTAATTCATTCACTGTCTATGTCGATATTTAATGTCATCAGCGTATAACCGATACAAAACTAATGGATTCCTATTCCTAATTTAAATGGGTAACAACTATTCAGTTGATGACAGATGTAAGGACACTGTCTTAAACTGTACAGCAGAGGCTGACCGGTACAGATGCTGCAATTAACTTTAGTTGTTTGATCTCCTCTACTATTGATCTTCATCTTTTGAATCCTGCCTTCCAATTTTCGTCAACTTCATGACGACCTCATACCCGGCATTTAAAATTATATTTACGAACCTATTACTCCATATTTTCATGATGAAATAACCTAGAATTCATCTTTGGACTTTCTTAGATTTTGATAATGTACTTTGATTTCATATCTTTTGATCATTTAAAATTAATATTTGAGTCAACTGTAATAATAAAAGGTAATACTGAAATATTTTGAAATAAAATATTAACATAAAGTAATAAACTAGTGTAAAATGGTAAGAAACAAACTAATAATGCATGTATATTTTTGATGCTACGAATAATATCGATCAAAATGCAATTTCAATACAGAGATTTATTTTTTATATATTTGCTAAACAGCGTTCAGAATTTATTAACACAACTCATTATTCATAGAGGTTATCTTAAAAATATAAAAGTTAAAATGTATTATTTAAAAAAGCCATTTTATTATATTTGAAATGAATTTCGATATTATCAATATTAATAGTTTTTAAATAATTCTTTAACATTAGGGTTGGATTAATTTATATTGTAAAAAGATTTACAAGATATATTACATGAATTAATTACACAATTGTTCTGGATATAAAATAAAAGTCATATTTAGAAGATTGTGCTTTAAAAATATATATTTAAGTATTCAATTTCAATAATTTTGTAATAAATGATGTATATAACTAAAATTACTCAAGTAAAACTGTCAGTAGATTCTGAATAATAATTTAAATTACTATTATGAAATTAAATTATGTATTATATACTTAAGTAATAATTTTAAATTAAAATTGTAATTAAACAAAATTAAAATAAATTTAACTTAAATCAGAATTAATTAATTTGATTCGAGTAATATTTTAATTTACTACATAAATATATAAATTTTATTAAAAGAATATACTGTTATTTATAATAATATAAAAATAATAATGTTATTGAGATGGGTAAACATTATTATTAAAGTTTGTTTTAAATAATAAAAATTTAATAAGAAGAGATTTTTTGAGTATAAAAAATTATATAATACATATGATTTTAAACAGATATTGAATTAGATTACAAAATCAGATAATATAAATAACATTTTTATGTTTTATGAAATATTGTGAGTATACCTCAGAGTATTAATTTCTTTTATTATAATACTCAGTTATATCTTTACTCTTTTTTTTTTTTATAGATAATAACTACTTTGAGCAGTATAAATATATTGTAAATCAACTTTTAATATGTAAGAATTATGAATATATACTTTCAAAATCCAGACAAAGATATTACATTAAAATAAATTCCAAGGCATTTTTACCTCATGAGTTTATTATACTACTTATAATAGTAGTTGCATGTACATGTATATGAGCAGACACGGAGCAATGAACATGTATAGAAAGTGTTAGCAAAGAATGAGCTCAAGGATTAGGTGAAATCCACCACTTTATGGCAGCGTTTTCCTTCCTACTATGTTTTCTCCTCTCCTCTTTTCCTCTTTATCTATTTCTTTTTTCTTGAAAGTATTTCAAAGAATACAGTAATTTCCTAGAAAATTTCGTAGCTCTGTCGGTAAACCTTCATCTCAATCCCAAAAGCTATGGCTTAACTTTCAAATCACTGCCACATCCTTAAAGAAATTTTCTAAGATAAGGAAAATGAAATTTAGAAAAATTTATATGCTTATTTTTATTTATAATTTTATTAGCTTATTTTTATAATTAGATTTAATGAGATGCTACAATTCGACCGGTCCGTTTCGGCAAAATTTTTATTTGCATTAATTTTTTTACTTGCGTTTTAGAAGTTTGTTTATTTTATAAACATTAAAAATTTATAATTAAAATTGGATTTTCTTATAATTATTTCTTTATATTTTATTAGATGATCATTATATTTACTAACATTTAACTTTATAATAATCATAATATTTTAATAGTGTAATTTTCAGTTGCGTTTCAGTATCAAAATACGCGTTAGCATATTATATCCATACTTTAATGGTTTTAATGACTTTTAGAAAAGCCATGAGAATAAAGTACAAACTTCTGACAATTAGCCAACTTTTAATATCATTTTCATTAATACCAAAGTTTATGCTCTACAGGTTTTTCCATAGCTGAGAGCTTTCTCAGTTTTCATTTACATTTCTCTTTTCTGCCAACTCCTACGAAAAACTCAACGACCTGCGCGAATATTTTAAAATTCAAACTTGTACTTAATTTTCCAGCTAGAAACAGTAAAGTGTATTTCATACCACTATTTCGGAGCATCGGCATAACTAAAGTTTCTTGAATGACTGACTCGGAATTGCGTAAATCTTAGGGAACACAAGCGAGTACTCAAAATAGTGGCGAAGCTTTTCCTGCTTTTCGACTTTTAGACAGGCCTTTTTTTTCATCTCTCACTGTGCTCAAAAACTGTGCTGTGTACCGAATTTACCGAACTCGGTTGAAAATTCAAGCACAAATGTTGAAGTGAAACTAAACTTGCTCATAGCCCGCAAAAAAAAAAAAAAAAAAAAAAAAAAAAACTGTATTATTGAGACTTAAATAAAAAATGCAACAGTCATAAATATATTTGTAGTTTTTAAAATTACCAGTAAATTTTTAATTACATTTTAAGTTTAATTTAATTTTAAGTTTTTGTTAGGTTTCTAAAATCTAAAAGGCAATTTGAAAAATCTTGTAAATATTCTGTAATTTTTTGTTGTTGATGTAATAAATGAGCTTAGGAGTTGGTAGGTTAACCAATAGATTGTGTCACTATCATTCGATGTGTACAATTTTTTTAGTGCCTATCTTTGAAAGATAAATGCATAAACTTGACAGTTGTGGGACAATTGGTTCGTGAGATGTAGCTTTGTGAGTAGTGGAAGGGGTAGACCTCAAAATAGGTCTCAATTTCGACGATAATTTCTGCATCGGTGCTGAATTTCTTTTCAACGAGCATTCATTTGAGGTTGACAAACCGGAAAAAGATCTGGCGAATAATAATAATAATATTTTGCTGAATTCATTCATTTATATTTCTTATGACTAAGATTTATTATTAAATGTGTTAATTTATTACATTCTTAATTTTGATTTTAAGAAGGGAGTGTTTAAGCGTGAGAAAACAATCTAGCTAAAGTAAATGATTTTATTACTTTAAATAATAAATAGATGCAAAAAGCAATAAGTACACGAAAGTATATGTATAAGAGAGTGGAAGTACTTTAGTATTGAAGGTTGAAAAAACTTTGCCGAATCATTGAGTTAAAATGTTACGAAATTTGGTGCTTTTATTGTATTAGAAAAACGAATAGTTAGACTAATATAACCTAAAAATTAATGCTAATGACTTTGGAACCGTTTTTTCAATTTTTTAACCGAAATATTGACTCATAAAAACTAGTAAATCTTAAATAAGTACCTTTGTAGTAGTACCACTGCAAATATATGAATAAAATTTTATCTCTGGAAGCTCGAGGAGCCAGTTATCACGAGCAGGGTATTATTCAATGAACAAGTTCAAGTGCGCTCACGAAATCCATACACTTAAACTTAAACGCATAACGCAGAGGCGTTTAGTCGATTATTCTCGGAGATTAAGTGAACGGTGCAAGAGCTGGTGCTCATTGTTCCCATTGTCCATCATCTGGCAGCGTCAATTGCCTTTGACCCAGAAGGTCATTAAGGGTTCCCAAAGGTAGCCGAAAATTTTCCAGTCGGAAACTCATTCGGTATCGGATTGTTGTTCTAACACTCGGGCCCTTCAAAAGTTTTCCCAATATACGGGTAACGAGTACCTTTAAAAACACTGCGATTTTTTCCCTCCTGCCATTGTAGCACCACGACTTGATGATCTCAATACTTTCGTTTTCACGTTGTTTTGTGATGAAAATTGCATGGTTCATGCGCATGACTGTATAAATAAATAAAAAAATTGCACGGTGAAAACTTCGAGGCTAAATATAATCGATCGATTTTATTTGGTGCTTTTAATTAGATTTTATCAGCACTTCAATGCTAGAGGTTACAACATATTAAAATTTCTAATCAATACATTCTATTAATCTATTTTATTAGTAATCTATTTCTGCACTGTGCATGATTCAATGAATAATTGGAATTGAACTCGGTGCAAGGGAAATTTTGTTGCTATTCAAGCAAGGAAAATTAAAAATTTTCAACCATGCATTTCTGCAAGATATGTCGTGTTGAATTTCTAGTATAACAACGGCAATCGTAACATGTGCCATAGTGAAAACCTTTTATAAGTTGAACACATCACGGTATCAAACTGGAACATGTTGCTGGAACAAAATTTTTGTATTTGTTGCAACGTTCAATTTTTATTAAACTAATACTATTCAATTATTTAATAAATATATTTTATTAACTCTTAAATTTTATTACTCTCATATTCGCTTCACAGCCTATCCCCAAAAACTTTAATTATCTAGTTATGTAAAACTAATATAAAAAAGAAATATATGTATATTATTGTCAAATTATTTATAATTTAAAAATCAAAATTTTAATATGAAATAAATGAAAAATATGTTTCAATATATTCATAAAATTGATGCACATAAATAAGTCAATGCATGAGGAAATCCATTACTAAGAAATAAAAAAAAAAACGAGGAATACAAACATTTATGATAGATTTATTTACAGTAATGTTTAGTCGTTTTGATATATTCATGAGCAGTGTAAAGTAGAACATAAATAATTAATCTGTTGGATAGTATTATAACTGGTATTACAAATTTTGGTATTATATCTGGTACATAGACATATATTTTTATCAATATAATAATTTATATTTACTTAGATTTCATAATAAATAATAAACATATATGGTCTATTGAATTTATGTATTGAAATAATTTAAATAACATGTTTTTTTATATAATAGACAGGAAGTAAAATATCGTTTCTTTCGGCTTCAATAAGCCGTGAGATATAGTTTGATAAATAAACATGTCAGTCTAAATTATGAATCAGTTACACTACCTTATGTACATGTAAATATGTGCAATAAATTTACCGACTATGCAAAGTTAAAATGAAGTTAAAATAAATTAGTAATATTATTCATGTTTAATAGAGGTCACTAGGTGTTACCAATGTTACTTAAATAGCATTTATTTGTCTCTGTTAAATTTTTAAAGGAATTACAAGTGATTACCATAACTTAATTTTATTAATAGCTATAGATTTCGATTTGACTATAACTAAAATTTTGAGTGAAAATTCCGGACTCTCGATTTCGTCAACATTTAGCAAGAGAATAGATAGATAATTCGAGTGCTATCGATCGAATTAATCGATCGAGCTTCCAGTTAATATCTAACCGCAAAGTAATCTCTAAGAGGTTCAAAGCATCATTCTAGCATCAGAATTTTGTGATCTTTACTCCTGAAAATATCTCGCTATAAAAAATGATGGCTATACTATTAAATACTATACCTAAACATATGTATACTATTTAAACATCCACTTCACTTTATACTGCCTAGGAAAACTACAAGCAAGACCTTTATTGGGTGCTTCATTAGACGGTTTATTGTCCAAATATTCATCTCAATAAATTCAAATTAGTAAATCCACCATTATGTCAAATAGCCTAAGCCATGTCACAATCCCTTGCCATGCATACCAAATATTATCCTGTGATTTCACTTTGGCATTCACCTTTACAAATAAATATGTCAAGCATACTCCATTTTTACTCAATTTTGCTACCTAAAATGTTCGAATTCCTGCTAGGAATATTAAAGAATGTGCTTTTGTTGTGTTACATTTTTAAAACCGTAGAAAAAACTGAAATCGTCCGGTAGAGTGACCTGAAAATGACTTCGTAATTTTTCGTACAATTTAATTAATATCAGTATTACTCGAGAACTAATCCGATGAAGCCAAAATTTTTGTAAAAATAAGTTGCACATCCATCACTTTAATATCCCAAAACTAGAGTTCTAAATATTAAAAAATAAAAAAGTTACAAGTTTTTTAATTAATTTTAAAATGTTTTCCGCTTATAATTTTAAATAATTTAATAATATAATATTGTTGCACACCCATTTTTTTAAATACTACGATTAAAAATTAAGGTAATACCCCTATTTATATTGAATAATGAAAGCACACTATAAATAATTGTTTATAAAATATTAACGTATTACCCAATAATTATTATTATTAAATATTGAAAAATAATATAAATATTCGTATTTTTTAAATATTCAACGTGGTATAATAAACTCATTAAGATAAAATAATCCTTTTCATGCATAATTTATATTATTTATATAGTTTATACATATTTCAATTACTATTCATACATATGATTTCATTGATTTAATTAGTGTTGATTGCATTATTCAGTTCATTATTTTACTATTCTCAACTTAAATAATATGCGTTATTTATTGTAGTTGTATCCTATTTTTCTCAGTATTTATATCTGAAGTAACCAAACAAAAAAGAAAAATGACGACTTGCACATTGTAAAATGCAAAGTATCAAATTATCTTCATTAATCACTTTCAATTAGTAACTTTTATTTCTTTATCATGAGAGTAATCGAAGGAAAAAAAGAACAACTAAGAACGTGTAGTGCATGAAACTAAGTAGTCGAGATAAACCTCCAAGATTTCATGCAAAAATGAAGCAAAAACTATTTCTCGTTTCAATTAAGACTTGAGTGCTTATAAAGTCCGAGCACGTGTTCATCGATACTGATCCAGTGATTGGATGCTACGACTGTTAAGGACGAAGATAATCTCGAGTTGCAATTTCTGCTTTTGTTTTTCATTTTTTCTTGTCTTAGGTTTTCATTTACTGTTACTTCTGTGTTTTCATATTATTTGATTTAATCCTTTGAATTTTTGTTTTGTAAATTAACGACTACAAAATATTTTTTTAAATATCCAATAGTACTATGCGTTCATTTATAATGTACCATTTTCTAACACATGCTCTAGTCCTTAATCAGCCTTGTGCTGACGTTTGATCATAGATTACTTATAACTGTTTTATGTACATAGATTTTCAGTAGCTTATATCTCAATTATTGTTATCATTTTCATAAATTTCTGTATTTATATTTTTTAATAACAAATATTTTTTAATAAATTAAATTTTTAATTTAATATAATATATATACCTATAATTCAACATACGTGTATTTAATATTAATTAGTCTTCAAATTTTGACGCAAGAAAACTCCTCTTTCATTTTAATTTAAAGTAAAATAAAAAACAAAACCAGCTATAATTTATAAATATTTTTTAATTAAATAGTTTCAATACCCCTATTTCTCTCAATTTCTGCTTTAGTTTTGAATATAAAGTTATTTTTTTCTTTATGTATCTATAGACAGAATACGCAGTTTCTTCTCGTATTCATTATAAGACATTTTCATTCTGTTTTTCCAAAATACTTTTTATCAATTGCTACATATATGGTGTGTTATAAAAGTATTGACGTTGAATTTTTTATGACTGTCGTAGCGTTTTCGGAAAGGTTGCAAAATATGCGGGGCAGATTTTCCTATCTTTCCTTTTTTACGATCAGTTGGAGCGTTAGGATGCGTCTTGGTATGAAGCGTGTTTTTCAAATTTGTAACACGGCACGATGAAACCTCTGGTGGAAAAGCGCTGCGCGGTAAAATTTTGTGAGCGGGTTGCAAAGAACACTGTGATGATTTTTGAAATGTTAAAAGAGGTCTTTTAAGATAAGTGTATCTATAAATTGCAATGCAAACAATGCTACAAGGTTTTCATGGATCGTCGACAGGACGCCATTGTCATCTAAAAATAACCCAAACTAGTACCAGCGCATGTCCAGTGGGAACATAAAATTTTGAGCTTAAACCGTCCCTTAATTATGAGGGCAATCGATGAACTCTAAAAATTCTAATCCTAAATTTATCAAAATTTGAGGTGTACAAAATAATGATAAGGGATTTATAAATTGCGAAAGGCTTGTGCGAAGCCGTCGATGGAGTTCCAGAAAAAGGTCCAGTTTTTTGATATAATTATGTTGATGAGGAGGAGGAGGAGACTATTTTAACGAGTTTTAAATTTAAATTTTAAAATTAGTGCTAATCCGATCAATAAATCATCTTTTAAAAGAAAAGTATTAATTGTTTTCTTTTTCCATAAGTGTGTGCTTGATCGCGTGCTGCTCTTCCACCAAAGGTTCCGTCACGCCAAAACAAATCTTACCACTTCTGCTGATTGTGAAAAAAGGAAAGATAGAAAATCTCCCTCGCACATTTTCCGATCCTTCTGAAAATACTGCGATATATAGTCGAATCATTAAGAAATCCAACATCATTAATTTTATATTCTTTCTAATCAATTATAATAAACTTTTTTATTACAGTTTAGTTTTATCTAGATCATTCATAATTAAATTTGCTCATTTTTTACTTCTATTTTATATATTTGTAAATTATTTTAATCATTTTATAAAATTATATTTGAATCGGATATACTTATGCACCTTAATTTGTTACACTAAATATTATATTTAATATATTTTTTTTATATTTATATTTATATCTATAAATTTTTATACAAAAATAAAACTTACCTATCTATCGTTTTATTACTCTTCATAGAATATTCTATTTAATAGATAATACTGCAAGTAATTAATTTTTTTCCATCATTAATTACTAATCATCGTAAATTAAAAACATTCATTTTTTCAAATCAAAATGATGTTTAATATAAAATAAAAAATGATGTTTCCTAACAATTATTAATGTATTATAATAATTAATAATAAATGAACCCCGTGAACTGTTTCTTAATTAATGTATGTAGTTAAGAAGTTATATATAATGATTATACTCAATTCGCAATCAGCAATTGTATGATGTATTTATATTAATTATATTTTCTTTATAGGAGATATAAAAGTCTTTTTAAAATCTCTTTCTTCTTTCTCACGTATTATTTCATTTGAAAAAGCTACAAAGTAACACATTTATTGGTAATAGAAAAAAAAGTAATGCGTATTTTCGATAACTATTCGAAAAAATATGTAATAAATAATACGATAAATATTTGAGTAATAACTTAGAGTAAAGTTAATTTTAAATAATTCATTATTCTGGAATTTTATATGGTTCATCCGACATCAATGGTTGAAATATTTCTATTCTGAAAAAATTAAAAATTCATCTACATTAATCTGGTACAGTACAGTTGTGTATAAGTTTCGATTGTATATGTAAAAGTTTGTCTTGGTTCTTGTTCTCGTTATCCATCCTTCTACTTCTCTCACACGCCGATCACATTTTCCATTTTCTCTCGATTCCTCTCGTCGAAATTTTGCCTTAAGTCTTGTGTTCATCTCGGACATTTTACCAGGCGAATCTGTGTGAGAAAACTTCTTGGCAGGTACACAACTCACGTTTTCTACCGTCATTGCTCTCTTTCTCTTTCTCTTTCTCTCTCTCTCTCTCTCTCTTTCTTTCCTGCGTCTCACCCTTTTCTGCTCTCATTCTAGTTCACAATTATTTTCGACTTAGAACTTGTGCACGCGCATACAAAATCGCTTCGAATCTGAGCTCGAACTCTTCTTTTTTTCTTTTTCTTTTTTTTTCTTAGCACTTCCTGGGTGTCGAAATTGTGCCCACTACTAGAAGGATTATAGTTGCTTCTTTCTACTTAAATCTAGAAATCCACGTACATCTCCTGGATTGAGCTAATCAATTCGTATCCTGACGAGCTTCCCATCACATTAAGGTTCTTCTTTTCCTTTTTCTTCTTCTTGTTCTTCTTTGTATTTCTACTTCTTCTTGTTGTTTTGGCTCTTGTTGCTTATTCAAGATTCCTAGTACATTCGCATTCCGCTTGTCTCATACCGAGTATTCGCATTAGAAGTTTTGCATCTCAGACGATAAATGATTGCTAAATATCACAGTGCAATGTCCTTTTAAACATTCTTTCAGGTTCCAGTTTGAGAGATGTGCACGTTGTAAAAAGTTTTTATTAAAATTCGATGAAAGTTTCTACTGTGGTTCGGGACATAAATAAATATAAATTTATGTTTGTGTTTCTCATGTTTTTTACTCACTGCAACTGTGGAATCAGTCTTTTCACTTTAATTAAGAATAATCGATATGTTTAAATTTCTTGCCAATGTAGTATGTATTTATTTGTTCAAACGCAATAATTTATGTTGAAAATATTACAGACCAAAGCTTAGAATCACATTTGCACAGCGTTTGTATTCAATTAAGTTAAAAATGATTGGTGTACTTTTACTTGCTCATTTGTAAACTGATTACAATTATAAAGCAAATATATTACATGGTTTTTTTAAAAGATTAATAATGCAGCTGTATTTTTAGGATTTTTCTAGAAACACATAATTTCAAACTAGTAATCAATAACATTTGACCATGCAATCACTCAAATAGTACGCGTGAAGGAGTTTATCTAAAAAATACCCAAAGTTCATCTCTCTTATAAAAGAATGTAAAACTTTTAAAAGTTGTCAATTCACACCTGCTCGGAGAAGCAGTAGCCAATGAAATGTTCGTAATGAAAATAACCGGAGCCGAGTTAACGAACTCTTTACCACTCACACGCACGCGCGCGCGCGCGCACACACACACACACGCACGCACGCACGCCCATACATTTATGCGTTGGGGTTACCAGTTCGCAATAACAACTGTAACCTGCTCTTTGCGAAGATGAAGCGTCTTTCATCAGCGATTGACTACGCACTTCATACTGCAAAAAGAAAAAGTCGGTGAAATAGGCTTCATCAACTTTTATTTTAAAGTTTTTGCCGAACCAATGTTTTTTTCTTTTGTTTTACAAATAATTTAGAAATACTTGTAAGAGAAAAGATACAAAAGTTGATCACAAATACAAGTCAACAGATACCTTGCAATTTTTTATTTTGTGAAACTTATTTGACGAAAGTCTTTTACCTTGTTCAATAAGTCTCGTGATAATTAAAATGAATCAATTTACATTCAATTTTCATCAATTTTCATACAACCTATCGCAGCTGCCTTTGAATTGATACTTTCATCTTTATGTTCATAAAATAAATACTACAATTTGCAATGTTTTTGATCTCAATTCTTATAGCTTGTAAAAATTAAAGCAAAGCATCAAAACTTTCAGTTATACAGAAATACTTTTCGAATTATTAATTTAAAATAATAAATAAGTAAAAATATTTAGAAATATACATTATACATATGTATATACATGTACATATTATATTACATATTATATTTATATCTATTTATAGAGTAGTATAATTCTAAATACTTAAGGACAGTGTGATTTTCACTTTAGTTATATTATGTATAAATATAATAATATTGATTAATTTAATAAAATTAAAATAATTTATTTTTCATAGTTTATGAATATTTGAGAAATTTTTATTATTCACATTTGTAAAAATAAAAAATTTTTTTTATTTCTTACCAATATCATCATTTTTTAAAAAAAATTAGAAATATATAACTAACCTAAAAGAAAAAAAATAATTATTAATAAATGGCATGTGCATAATAAATTGAAAATTTTTGCAGATTTTATTCATTTAGAATCAAATATTTATTACATACATACGTATGCGTTTTTTTTTTATATTAATAAAATTTTTATGCCAATAAACAACTAAATATATTATAAGAAATGTATAATAAATAAATACATTATAAGAACATTATAGTATATTTTAATTATTAATGTTTCTTTTTTAACTCAGTTTTAGAATTAAAAATCTAGAGAATAATTTAAAATTAATATTATAGAAACTATAATATATATATTATTCTTGACGAAAAATTAAATTGTCAATATATATAAGTTGATATATATATTTTTGTAATGATCAAAAAATAATTATTTCCAAAACGCTCATGTTAAAAATGTATATTTGTATTTTATATACGCGGTTGTGTATTTAATATTAATTTTTCTTTGAATAAAGGTTATTGCCTGATATTCCCAGTTCACAGACATATTCAACGGTGAAAACAAACAAATATTGTTAATTTATTAATATAGTGTGGCAATATTTGTTAAACAACTTATGTAATATTTTTGAAATAGTATATGAAACGCTTTTGAAAATGTTATAAATATCAATGAGAATTGAAAATAAAAAAAATATTTTTTTTAAGCAATTAGAGCTTCTCATGTTTTAAAATCAAATATATTCATTAGAAACATTATATTATCGATCAGAATTTTAGTAAAATACAGTTATTGCGATATAGAATGAAAGTAGGATATAATGAGTTAAAGATGTAAGGATAAAAGAAAAAGAAATTGGTCTGAAGTTCAATAAAAGGAGGTAAGAAGCTAGAAAAAGTAAGTCAAGAATAAGGAGAAGGATGCAGTTATCATGAAAAATTGTTAAAATTAAGGTGAACGGATAAACAGTGAAGTTGTCTTAAGTAGGTTTGAGTCTGGTAAGTAGTCGTAGGAGCTCGTAGAAGCACTTGGAGAAGTGAAGTTATGTAAGTCACCGCCTCTATTTCACATCTGAAATTGCAGTTGAAGCGGTTTTACAAACGGATGAGACTTTTGGTTTTTATCTGTCTGGATTGCCGGTCAATTCAGAGTTGGGCGCACGCGCAGAAAACCTCGACTAAGACCTACCGAGAGGGGGGGAGAGAGAGAGAGAGAGAGAGAGAGGCTGAGGTGGCCATTGATGAGATTAAAGCGCTGGACTTAATGCTCCGTGCGAAATGGAAGAAGAAAAGAAGAAAAGAAGAAAAGAAGAAAAGAAGAGAATCAGAGAGTGTGAGAAACAGCGAAGGGGAGGGGGTGAATGCAATGTGGTATGGGATGAAGAGATAAAGTCGACGTGAAAAGGACGAGCCGGCTCCTTTTCTTTTGATTTCCCCCATATACCTTACCTTTCTCTTCCTCATTTTTATTTTTTCTCTGTTAAAACTCCTGACCCCTATGTATGATATCGATCATAGATTTTTATGTGGAATTGATGAACCTAATAGGGAATAATGGTAGATGCGATCAATTTTCACGATGAAATCCTCAGAACCAAATTCAAACTGATATCGTATAGCTAATTTTTACATTTATCAACCTAATAATCTGCATCATATCTCGTTTTTTTTTTCTTTTGTTCCTGCTGCACCATATATTCACGGATTTTAGAGTATTGTTCTTTTAAATTTACTATCAAAATATGCAACGACTGTCCCTCATTCTTTTTTAACTTGTATTTATTAACTTGGATTAAATATAATGTATCAGTCTATCAATGACTTTTTTCTAACTATTAAATACTACCAAATTTTGTATTATATATTTAATTCTAAAAGGTAAACATTGATAAAGAAGATAAGTACTGTTGAAATATGTAAAAAAAATTCAAACAATGTATAATTGTATCGATACTATCAAATTATATTAAAATTTAATATATAAAAATACTTTTGATAATTTAAAATTATTCTCATTAGTGTAATAAAAAGTAATTAGATTTCATACACTTTAATTATATTTGCTCGGTAATATCCAATAAAATTATCAGAGTATTATAAAAAAATTTTATTATTATTTTCATGTTTTTAAAATTTTTATTCAAAAATAAAAAATGTATAATAGATTATATGTAAGTTTCAATTATTTTTAAATATAATAAACGTAACTCTAAATAAGTAATTATAGTATGTGGAATTTTTTAATATATAAAAAAGAATTATTATATAATATAGTACATTATAGTATATAAATTTTATTGTTGAAGAATTAAAAATTCTTAATTAAACTCCATTGTTTTATCTACAATGAGAAATTTTAATAAAAGGAAATAAAATTCAAAAACTCTTTTTCTTCTTACGTTTTTTACTATTTAATATCATTTTTTTAGTTCTTTTCTTTATATTTACAAATAAGAGTAATGGATAAAAAAATATTCATCAAATTTTCCCTATTTAAGCGCTTTAGACTAGAGTGTGTGCAAATATAATTATCAGTCTCTTTAAATGACTAAAATTTATATTTGCAATAAAAGAAAAATATAATAAATAGTGTATAATAATTAGGGGAAATTTTTAGGAATTAAATGAAGTAGGGCGAAATATTTTTAATATGATAGAATGACAACTTTCTTATGGCAAAAATTTTTCGAAAATCGATGAAGCAACAGAATATTTAAGAGTTGTGTCGGAAAAAATATAAAATATATAAAAAATAAAAAATATATAAAAAACTACACGATGAACCCATAAAAAGTACTCGATAATGTTTAGTGAATAAATCTTTTCTACAAAAGCTGAACCATCTCTTTGTCTGTTTAAGATATTGAGGATCACAGAGAACTATTAGTGAAAATTCATGGATCGCCAAAAAATCTGTATATTTAAAATAAATTAAATATTAAAAATTACATATATTTCTATGAATATTTCTAAATCAGAAAGCCAATAACGATTATTAATCGTGATAATTAAGGAATAGCATAATTCGTAAGTCAGACGAATATTTCATTTTTAATCATTTTATTCATTTATTTAAGAAAATTTATAAGAGAATTAATAAATTTAAATTATTGCGAGTAAAAGAAAAATAGGTCAGAATTTAAATTTAAAACAAAAGAATAATACAATTTCGTAGATTACATGTGTTATTGAAACGGAATAAGCCAAAAAATTTTAATTCAAAAGAAGAGCCATGTTAACATTCTCAACGAAAGACCTCGAATTCTAGAAAACTGAGTTTACTTATACTATTATAAGCGCTAGAACTTCAGGTAAGCCTTGAGATTACTATGGAAGAAAAATATAATCTAGAAGTGGATTGAGCTCAAAGACATACAATTTTAATTTCTTCGTGGATTAACGTGTAAATTAGTTTATCGACTCTACACATACAATTGAAGAAAGAAATCTAAATGAAAAGAAGTCCTACTCATTTTCATCGGCTAATTAGACTAAAATGTTAATTTCCTTCGAGCACTTGAGCTTTATAATTAATAAAAATGCAACTTGGGAATAATCTTTTAATTTTAGTAGACTTTCCAGATACCATATTGTCTTAATATAATCATAATGCATGCGTTTTACTAAAATTATTAAGAATTTTTTAAAATTTAAAAATCAAAAGTAAGATAATGTTGGTTTGTATAAAATTAATATCTAATATTAATTAATTATTTGCAATAAATAGAATCTTTGAACTAGTTTCCTTAAAAATCATTATAAAGTAAAATTCCACTTTGAAAATCTAAGATGATATGATAGTAATTTTTTCTTAACTTTTTATCATGATCATATACTTTTAATAAATTTAATAAATTTTTACTTTATAATCGTATGTATTACGATATTTACAATCAATTTTTATGACCAAAACATAATTTTATTTATTTTTTATTATTTTATGCAATATTACACAATACTTACTTTTATGGTTATAATTGATATAGATACATTTATATATTAATTTAAAAAAATTATTTCGTAATTTTTTAGTTAATTAGTGTAATAAAGTAATTAAAAAAATTTCTATTTAATCATATAAAAAATGTTCATAATTTATTCATCTCCAATTTTTATAATCATGATTGAACGTTTATATACCATTAATTATACCTGTATTTGTTATAAAACTCAAATATTATATTATATATCAATTAAAATAGAATAATTTTCAATATTTGTTTTCTGTTATTTATATTGTGGTAAAAAATATTATTAATCAATAATTTTTTAAATAAATTGCAATACATTTAATGAATGAATGTTAGAGGGAAGAGTTCGTAAACTACAAAAGAGATATTTAATTTTTTAATAAAATTTAATAAGTAAAGGGTTGATCGAATTTGGCCATTTGGATCTGCCCTTATGAATGATGGTTAATATTTTATTTTAGAATATTTTACTCTTAATGTATTATTTACGTCACTGACTATTTGTCTCTCTCTCTCTCTCTCTCTCTCTCTCTATTTCTATCTTTCGTATATATGTATATATATTCCATAAACTTTAATATATTATGAGTATTTATTTGCATTTTTCATTTTCAAAATGGAATTTATAACTATTTCACAGTATTCGCAGTATTTAGCGCAATTTATTTTCATTTCTTATATTTTAATAATAAATTTATCTTTCTTAGATTTTTTTGTGTATTTTTTCTATTTATTAGATCTATTATTATTACTTATTATTTTACTAAATAATAAGCATTAAGGCATGCACTATAACAAATATAGCTTCTTCATTAATTAAAAAATTTTCTAAATATAATTATTTTATATTTTTTCAGCACTTTATAATTTACACATGAAAACTCTTTATTAAACGTAATTCTAAATAGGGGATCCTGAATTCGCTTTGGGTTCCTCTTAATTAGAATCCCTAGGTAGATAAGTCATTCTAGCTTATTTCCGTCTTGCAGACTCATCCCTTTGAAAATTTCAGATTTTCTCCCATGCTCATGATTGCTGTTCTAGTTGAAGACGGATGTATAAGATGTCAATGAGCTTTCCTCTTTTACGTTATCGCCAAATACAGATATTCTGCGGAATTTTTGCTCCATGATTATTTCTGTTTTTCTGACAGATAATTTAGAAATATATATCTATCCATACCTGCCAATCCTTATTGGTATTTCAAATATATTTACCAATTCTAAAAAAAATCTCAGAGATAATTCATTCTTGTAAGCTAAAGTAAGCTTAAAGATCGTGTAATAATTAAGTAGCCTTGAAAATGATCACAGACAGAAAACAAATAAATTACTCTTAATTTATTTAATTTATTTAATTTATTGAGCTCTAGCATAAAAATCGATTGAATACATTTAATAAATTATTTTTAACAACATTATTAATTCAGTCAATAATATTCTGAATTTTGTGTCATTTCCAGCTATGTATTTTTCATGATTTTATTTTTGATCATATTTTTATAGAATGTATTGAGTAGATCAACTTAAAATTCTTCGGATTTATTAATTTTAATGATACTTTACTTCCAGTGCACTTCAACTTCAGTGCATTTATAAAGTATTCCTTGAAATAAATTTGTTGAATTTATTTAAGCATGTTTTATCGTTTTCCTTAATTTTACCTAATTGATATGGAAAAAATGTCAAAAGATTTAAAAAAAAAAAATTAAAAAAAATGCAAATGTATTTTTTTTCCTCTAGAAAACGTTTCAGAAGTTGTTTTTAAAATTTACTTGGGTCCATTTTCAGCTAGTCCAAATAACCAGAGTTAAGAATTTTGTTTCAGCTACTCCCAGAAAGTGTACTACCCAAATGTTCCTTCTCTAACTAAATGCTGCCTTCTCAACTATAGCCCACACAAACATTCATGAATAGAGCCATTCACTTCAATAGTTTTAAGGTCTCTTTGAAATCTCTTGACTTAATCCGTTTGTAAGCTTTTGACTGAAGCAAATAATAATTCTGGAAGTATTTATTGAGGTATATTTATACATTAACTTATGTTGCTAAATGTTGTTTAAATAAAAGAAATGTAGATGTTATTAAATTTGTTAAATTTAGTAAGTGAACAATATTACAGGTTTTTAAAAATCAAATAAAAAAATTCCAAAACGATTAGGAAATTTTTTATTGGAATCTATATGTGATGAAAAATCATTTTGTGAAATAAACTTTAAAAATATGAATTATCCATTATGGACTTATCGAGGAGTTCCAAGTTTATTTTTATTATTGGATCATTTATTATTTTATATTGTATATTCGATTTACTTCTTAAGCAGTAAAATGAATTAGCAAGTAGTATATTTCAAATGCAATTCTGCAATTTTTATTTTTTTTGTAAACAATTGAAATCTAGAATATATTCAGAAGAATAGTCAATAATCGCTGGAAAATAATATCTTTAAAAAATGTGTGCATTGATATTGTAGTAATAGTTAGGTCAAATTTGATAAATATATCAAGATAAACTATTAATTGTATTTAAATTTAATTCCAAGAGAAAATTTTTCCGGGAATTTCAAATGCATCTCATTTACTCGTATATAATGGTTTATCATGATTTCTAGATTTATAAATGAATTGCACTTCCTAATGTATATTTATTAGTTCCTTCTCGTTTTTTTTCTCAACTAATTCAATCTTATATTTAAATTTTTCAACACCAACCGCTTTTGCAAGTTACTTTAATTCATATGTCAGAATTAATTTTATATTCAGGAATAGTATAATGTTCGTTTAACCCTTTGAAAAAGAAGTTTAAGGAATGAAATAACTCACTTAGATAGATATAATTTTGTCATTAATAATATTTTACTTGTTGTTATATTAAAAATAACATAAAGCGTAGAGGAACATTAGGAATTAATAAAATATAGCTTAGGAGCTTTTGTCATCATTAATGAATTATTGAATATTTGCACTTTTTTTTAAAGATTTAATGAATGTTGATAGACAAGTTTTACGTAGAGCTTGGAAGTAGATAAGAAATGCCATCTTTCATTTGATATTCGGTGAAAATATAATGAAAACTTTCATAGAAATTTTAATGAAAAAGAAATGGCAAATGAATGTATAAGCTTGAAAAGAAATTTGCGTAATAAAGAGATTAATAACAAAATTTTACACATTCCATTACATTGATAATGTGTGGAAATTTAATCATTTTAAAAATAATTATGAATATGCTTTTATTATATGATAAAAATTTTAATTATTAATTTAATTATGTATTAAAGGATTTACTAATAATCAACCTTATAAAAGATTCTGTAGAAAAACATATTGTTAATCAATTAAAAATTACATTTAATTTTCAAGACTCGGTGGGTAGATTCAAGAATTAATTCAAAAGATAGGTTAATACTTGGGTGTATAAAAGGTAATGAGTTTATATTTTTTAAATATCTTATCTTTTGTTTTGTCGCGAGGAGAGGCAGTGGCAGTAGGTACAATGAATCACTCGCTAAATCGCTAGGACATGCGCTGGTCGTGATTCCTGCAAGTGAGTCCTGCGAGTTGGTCCTCGGTGTTTTTGATTTTTTCGAACGGAAACGCGTCGGGAAATGGCTTTTGTTAATTTTTACTCGAGCTCGAACCTCTCTGTACACCTGCCGCTCCATCTGTCCATACCTACGGTTCCGGAAAAACCCAAGCGTCAATCGAAGTCGCCACCACGTAATAGCCTTGGGAAATCGCGATTAAACCGGAGTGATAGAGGTGCATTTTCTCAGTCTCGCCGAGGGGACTTCCAGGATTCCCCTAGCCAGGGCTGCCTTTCCTCGCGACGGTTTCAACTAAAACTTCATCGCGGGGTGCAGATGTAGGCGGACCCGGAACTTCGTCAGGTACGTGTGATTCGCACCGTTTCCCGTCCGCGGAACACGTGTTACCATGGACAATCTTTGTAGGATAGAGACGCCATAATAATTTATTTTATATTATATATTAGTATATTGCTTTTATAACACATTTATCATAGGTAACTTCAAAAGTACATTGATTATCGACGTTTAAAATAATAAAATACCATAGAAATTGATAAATTATAATATAATAAATAATATTGTAATTGATGACTTGAATGTGTATTTAGTGAATTATAAATACTGTGTGCATATTTTATATTTTAAAGTATTGAATAGATTTTAATTGCCTTAATTTATACTGTTAAATAAAAAGGTATGTAAATCCAATAACCTAAGTGTAAATTATTGCTTGAAGTTACAAATAAATGAGAATGTAAGAAAATAGAAAAGGTAAAAGAAGTGTCTCCCAATTATCGGTTCACGTATCCGTCGCTAATAAACACGTTTCTTTTTCATTATTCCATCTCTCTTTGTCGCTCTGCCCTTCCACCCCCGCCTCTCATTCTCTCATGATCTCACTCTTTTTCTCTCTATTCATTAGTTAGCAAAAAAGTACTAACACAGGTAATCTGATGGTAATCAAGTTTCGACCAAGAAGGTGTTTGGGACAGGTGAATTGTTGTGTGAGACTGCCGGTGCAGCTTTCGTAGGAAACACCTGGGCACTGGTAAAATAAATAGTTGACGATTGCAAGGGCTTTTCCTCCTCGATGGCAAGAGTGGTTTTTTATGCAGAGGTAAAATGGCTATTGATGTTAAGAAAATTAAATTTTATACGTCAAAGTGACGAAAACAATGTTAATATTGAAAACTGTGACGAGCTTTACAAGGAGAGAGTTAGGACACCAAAGTTTTTCGAGTTAACATCATTCGGCTCTTGCGAATCTCTGCTCAATAGCTCGGATAAATATCTGTTGATAAGAAAACGTTGTAACCACTGAAATTAATTTGAATTATTGATCCTCAAACATCAATTCTCATCCGATATAAGGCTCAACTGCGGTTGAGAGGACCCTTTAACAAACACTCTATCGATACAAATACAAATAAAGAAGAAATTCTTATGAAAATCTTTCTTTGAAGCATCCATACCTAAAGAAAATTAGTTTTTTAAAAATTTTTTTATTGGGCTCTAAATTATTCATACGTATTAATATTATTCTTCCAAGTAGACTTTTTTTCGTTAGTAAAGAAAAATTAAAATTATCAATATTTATAGCAATGATGTGTATACATCATTTATGTTTATAGTTTATCTTGAAATTAATAATAAACATTTTAGTGATTGTATTATTTATGTATGTATTTACATTACAAACGATATTTTATATCAATTCGTAAAATTATTAAAATAAAAAGATAATGAAATCCAAGAAATAATTTGTTTATTATTAAATACTTAAAAATCAATTTCTATTTCTTCTTAATTTTTTTCGTTACAAACATATTAATAAAATTATTAGAGTAATCGATTAGTAGACATTTTTTTTTTAATTTTCTTTTGTTGATTTAAAATTTAAAATATTTATCAAGAATATTCATAGTTCTACCTCGTTATGACAGAAATAATAAAAAATAAATCGTGAGTTCAAATGACAAAAATACATAAAAAAAAAATTTATTATCTCAATTCTCTAAAGTACAGAGTTACATATTATTATTTTTGCAATCTTTTTTATTTCGTAATGAAAAAAACGAAAGTCAAGAGATATTCTTGCAGTATAAATTTATCACGTAAATTAGAGGTGGCATCTTTCTTAGGATTATTTTTTTTATAATAAAATAAGTCATTTTATCATGAGGATTAATCTTCAAGGAGTTGATAAAAAGTTTGACAGATTTTTTTCTCTTTTAAAAATGGCTAAATTATAAATCATGTACATTATCTTTGATTTTAAATGAAATTGTATTATTACTAAATTTTAGAAAGTAGAAATTAAAAAACAATTAATTAAATTTCTTTTTAGAATATAATATGTGTAATGGCAAAGGAAGCTACTTCTATCATTTTTAATACTACATGAATTAAATGGTAAATTTAATAAAATTAAAGTCAAAAGTAATAGAAAATTCTTTAAATCTATGGCATCGTGTTCATAATTGATTATTTAAAAATTTACAATAAATTTGGTTGATTCATTTTATTACATACTATATTCAAAATATTTTTTTCTAGTTTCAGATTATTATCAATAACTAATGTTAGTTATTTATTGAATAAAATAAATGATCATAAAATAATTATTTATATCGTCAAGTCCAATTAAAATTTGGACAACTTGATGTAGTAGAATATTATGTTAATTTAAAAAAAAAAGTATTATCAAATTGTGAAAAGGCATTTTAATTTATTCTTTGGGTTACGCGAAAAAACACGGAACAATAAATTATGTGTACATACAGTGTGTGCGTTGATTTACGCAAAAATGTATGCAAGCATCATATGTTAAAAATTTACATTAGTAAATATTGTACTCTATTAGATATGTCACATTAAAGCCACAAATAATCGAGAAATTCTGCAAAATCTGGATTTGGTGTCTCGTGCGTAACCATAATTTCAGCCGCAGATATCATCTTTTTTCATCTGCCTAACTACACGGCCACAAAATATCGATCCTGATTGGGATTATAAAATGGAAAGCCTACTTCTCGTAATTACAAGGATTATGTTTTTTAGAAGTTTATTTCATGTTGCTGTAGAAATTCTTTTTCTCTTTCTCGTAAATTTGTGGACCCATTCAGACATCGCAATGTTCAGCAACTGCAGATTTGTATTGTTCATACTAAAAGGCAACCTATACTCATGTAGTTTATTGGAGAGATTTTAATCAAATGAACTTTCCACACCTATACCTTCCATATTACAACATATGCTCCAGAATTTTTTAAGATAAATTGGTTGCGATATTTACACGACTATGTAATTCATTTTTTAAATGTGTACTGTGTATCTAGTTTCAATATTCAAGACAAATAGACCATTATATAAAATAACTAGATTTTCTTTAAAAAAAAAATAAATAGGATTTATAAAATATTTTATAGAAATTTATAGTCTTTTGAAAAAATTTAATTAATTAACTAAAATTTATAACGAATATGAACTCCTTTAATCTCCTTAAAAAATGTAAGGGCTGTTTTTTGTAACACAGATTAATAAATATAATTTGCAATTTATTGAATCTGGCAAAATGGATATTTATGATTTAGACTCCTTGGAAGCGCAACCCATTATTATTAATTTCTTATGAGGTACACTGAATAACACTGAATACATGAAGGCAATATAAAATGTTTACTATAAGAAAAATATTTAATAAACGTCGATAGTCTTCAATTGGAAAAAGCCTCAATAAATACTTATTGCAAGTAAGCGACATGGGAGCTCTAGGTATGATTAGATTTTTTAAAAACCTATCGGTTTGTAAGTACATATCCACTTGTTTTAAAAAGACACCGAGTGATGGAGGTAATTTAGGTCGGGAGTTGGTTGATCTTTGGCCGATCGTACCCTGACCGTAAGTGGATAGTATTCCAGCCACGAAGTGCGAAAAGGAGGTTGAAAAGGTCCGAGGCAGCCAAGTCGAGCAGATACAAGTAAACTCGAGTTTAAGTTTCTCGTGTCCCTTCCCAACCCCAGCGTATCCTTGTAGGATCCGGAGGGGGGGGTGGTGGTGCCTTGCGAGCAAACTTAAAGGATGTGACTCAAGGAGCCGTGAAGTTGCTTCTCCTGCAAGGATTCTTGTTATTTCCTCTACACTTTGTACGGGTGACTGCAAAAGTTAGGAACTTGCTGCGGATTTCAAATGGTAAATTCTACTTTTTCCGCCAAATAATCTTATAGATTATTCCTCCAAGTCCGGGAACATAGTGATTACCTTTGTTTCTTGTACTAGTTTCGAATTTTTTTATCCACCTGCAATCAAGATACTTTTGTGCTACACCTCTTCTAGACTTTAATTTAGTGACTTAATCAGGCTTTAGATTTTAGAAATGTCTACAGAAATCCAAAAATCCCGCCATGCCTCAATCTCATAGGGATATATGAAATTTAGGTTAACATCAGTGAAAATTTATTATTATTTAATTGGATACTATATTAATAATATTTTGTTTCACTTTAAATATTTCTTGTCTACCTTTAAATTAATTTCACCAAGGTTTTCAATATTTCTCGCACTAAGGAATTCTTTCATTTTTTATGTATTATGAACTTATTATTCTGAATTATATTTCAGTTTACTTACTAAAAAGAATACATTTCATAATTATTAATTATAATTATTAAATAACTTATTGTTCGGGTTAATTTGTGACTGTTACTTTATTTATATACACCGTGTTGGAATATATTCTACAATAGTTTGTTAAAGAAGATTTCCTAAATGTATTCAAATGCTGGATTAATCTTTTGCAAGTGACAACTAGCATTTCACTTTACCGAGCAATATTCATTCTACGGGAATACATTACATACCAATTACATATGTAAAACCCAGATCCGTATGTTCATGAATAATTAAGTCAGTCAATAGTGTCATTGTTTTTTTCTTTATTATTTTCTTTTAGGAAAAGGTATTTCATTATTAAAATTCAAAAATTTCCACCTAATATTGAATAATTATTTTTTTAGTTATCAAAAGTAGTATATAGCTAAAGTTTTACTATATCTTTCAAAAGTAAAATTCATTCCCAATAAATTAAATAAATAAAAGTTCTTTTATTCCAATATATTATGATACGAAAAAAATATTGAAGTTTTTTAGGAGATGAAATGTAGAATATAAATTAAAAGCAAAAAAATCATTTATTAAATAAAAATGAATGTATATATTCAAAAGAAAGACTTAGATTTTTGCTTTTGAAATTTGAATTTGAAATAACCAAGAAAAGCACACCAAGTCTCAGAAGATGTAGAGAATTGATTACTTTAACGATACAAAATATTTTTCCACGTTTATTATATTGTACGTTAATCATTGCATTAAAAATCTGCAAGCATTTTTTATTACGAAACCTCTCTTCAATTTAAAATAGCACATATTAATCTTATCCATTTGGTTATCAAGAAAAAATGAACGATATGTAATAAATAATAATAAAAATAAAAACAAAAAATGAAAATTTGTATCATTTTGGTACTTAAAAAAGGCTCACATATGTCTAACATCGTATTTTTGAATCGTTAATTGGCATGTGAAGTAAAAAACAAATATATAAAGAAGAACTTCAATGTAGTAGATTTAATTCGAATGAAGGGTGTCTCGTTATAATTCAGAAGTTTGAAATTATTTTTTGTAACCACGGAGCCATATTATTACGTGGAAATTGCACTCTTAATAAGATTAATTTTTCTGTCATGGAAAAAGAGAAAATCCTGCGACTGTAAAAAAGCCGTCCAATTAACTTCGCGAAAAGTTCGCACTAGCAACTAATCTTTCAAATTGCGTGTCGACATCAACCATCTTTCATTCCTTTTTCACTATCGTATGATTGTTCTGCCTGAATTAGGAAATCCTCTGGAGTCTGGAAAAACGTCAGCTTGATCGATGCATCGCCATGAACTTTTTACCTGAGTTTTAACTTACAAATTGAAGATTAAAGGTTAAATGTTGAAGATTATAGTTTAAAATGAGATTCTTCATACTCTAATTCATATGTATTATGAGTTACAAAAACTTTACGCAGCCGCTATAAAAATATGCTTCCATGAATACTGATGGATATTGATGCAAATACATAAATTTATTAACAATATGTTCTTAATGAAAAAATAATTCATTTATTTATTAAAGTAATGCAAACTTTGTTGATTAAAGCACAAAATTTGAAATCCTTCAATGTTGTTTTCAAGATTTTTTAAATGTTCAGTATTAATACATTCACTGAATAAAAAAGTCAAAGTATTGAAACATATTAATAAAAAAAAAGGACTATAATATTTAAATTACAAATAATCAATAATATAAATGTAATTGTATTACAATAAAATTCATTTTTAATAAATGTATCAAAATATAAGTAATAGAATATTCAATTATTTATCAAACGTTTCGTGTAAATATATAAAAGCTTTTATCAGAATATGATTATTTATTATTATTATTAATTTTTATTCATAATTTTAACTTTTTTTGAAAACTATGATTATTTTAAAAGAAATATAATGTTTATTTTGATTTAAGTTGAGAAAATATTCAAGAAAGTAATGAAAGAACCTTTGCTGTACTTGTAATTTATTTCATGGGCTCATTTTATCCTATTCTCATTTTTTAAATCCTCGAGAATTGCAACATTGGAATGAGATAGAAAATTAAAAAATTTGTTCTAATGCATTATTTAAATTTATATAAGTTTCAAAAGTTGTATATTTTTGCTTTATCATATTAATAATTTTGACATAAAATTTAACGATAAAAATTCCAGAAAAATCTATTAGACGTTACGTACCATTACGCCAACTGGCCGACCAACCCTGGCTTTCTCTACTTATTGATATACATTTATTTCAATCCTTAAACATGGGGAAAGGTGATTTGATAAACGAGATTAACGAAACATATAAACTGTGCACATTATCAGATTATTGGTAGGGGTTGGAAAATTATAATTTCAAAGTTAAGACATTTTAATATCTTAATGTGATTAGATTATTTGTATTAGAGATTGAATTCACCAAATGTTTTGTTTTAATTATGCATTCCAGTTTTATTTTCTTGAATAAATAAGAAAATTTTTGAATGTAAAATGTTTTGAATGTTAAATTTCAGCATTTTAATATTATTTATTATTAACGGGGACAGGTATTATTATCGTGTACACTAATAAGATTGAGTGATATGAACTATGTGATACAATGAAAATAACAGTTTTAGTGGTTATTTTCAGTGTATCATCGACTTATTATGTATTGTCACGTAATGTTTTATTACTGTGGGGTTACACGTGTATCGCTACGTCAGAGATTAGTTCGGTACAAGATTAAGAGTAAGCAAGATGGTATCATCCAAGGAATCATAATTCTTAGTTATTGTTGGAAACTAGAAACGTAGCTGACACGTATACGCGCGTGGCGTGCGAAAGTTTGGAATAACGTAGACTAGCCGTCGTAATGAAAGCTTAGAGGGTGAAAAATAAAGGAGAGCGGGGTGGGTTGTGGTGGGTGGGGGGGGTCGTCGTCGGATGAGAATGCGTGGGTGGTACCTTTCAGGGAGGGCCCAACAGTGCCGTGACGCCATGCTTCTATTGTACGATTTTTCTCATGATATTTTAGCACGTAGCAGCAGAAAAGTAATAAAGATGATTGTGTGTTTCGATAAAGTCAACTTTGCCGCTGTCTGAGAAGAATGAAATGAAACGCTCATACCTCGCGAGGAACGAAATTACACACGGGGGTTGGGGGGTTGGCGAGGGGGTGGTGGCGAGGAAGAAGAAGGGACGCCGCCTGCAAATGATGCCGACACGACGCACTTTTATATATTTTTCTATTCACCTTGTCACCGGCAGTTTCTTAAGAAATCTTGCGGAGGAAGGGAGAGAAATGAATTTCGCCGAGCCCGGGCGACACTCGCATATTGTTTATACACGCTTTTCCGGGAGATGGCAAGAGTTCCTTTTTGGATACGAGAATAATAAGCGCGGAAAAGCTCGCTCAATGTCCTCGGCTCAGGTATGGGTCAAGAGTTGATAGTTTCCTTTGAGAAAGAAATGCACGTGCATTACTGGATATGAAGTATTTGACGGAGATGCACAATAAACGGCGCTAATGAACACCGTCTTTGGTATTTAATATTTAGCGTATTTGTTCTTCTTTCAGCGCCAGAAATGAAAATGTAGCGCATAACTAAGAAAATGAATGGCTCAGCGTTATTCTTTCACTCGCACTGTTATTTAAATTAAACATTATTTTATTATGCCTGCTGCATTTAAATAAAGTAATTAATTTAAATAAAAAACTTATTTTCTATGAGCTTCATGTTGTTCACCAAGATATACGGTGCTCCAAAACTTCAAAAGTCCTGAGCAACAATAGAGAAAAGTATAAAAACACCTTCTTTATTCCATCTTTATGCAATTAATTCATATAAAATCCATAATCCACTTGAAATCACTATTTGCTCACGCGACCACTAATTTTTGTATGAATTCGTTTTTTGAAAAAATTTCACGGAAAAATAAATTAATCATATTATCTTTGAATTTGAAATCTACTCTAAAATTTTATGTACTGTTTCACACCAATCACCTTTTTATCGTGTTTATAATAAATCTCGTTAAATAGTTCTTGTTAAATCTGCATGTAATTTTTATGTATATTAGTAAAATTCTTTTAAAACACTCATATAAGAAAACGAATGGTATTTTCGATTGCTTAATAATAAAAAGAATATGGAATGTCAGTCGTAACTCATAACTGCTGTGACGTCCACGTATTTCTTCTACTAGCATCTTTTGAATGACAAAATAAATAAAAAAGTATTTTCAAGTAAATTTCACATGAATTGTAAATTACGTATACTTCTTTTGATTTGATGTCATTAAATAGATAGTCTAATAAATCAATATAATTCTACAATTATTTTGATTAATTTCTAAATACTTAATTGATTATTCGTGTTACGTCCCTGGCAAATCATTTGTGTTTTAATCTTTGTATTGCTCTAAACGAATACAAACTACTTTTCATTCAATGGAAAAGTTTAATCATTTTAAAATTAAAGAAAAAGCATTAAATAATAATATAGAACTATATCCGTTTTAATTATCTCTTTCCATAAATCTTTACAAAACCCAAAAATTATAAACTTTGCTTCTTAATTGAATACAATAAAAAATGTACTTATCCTAAAAACTATGATATTTATTTTTAATAATGCTGTTGATATTATTCATTAAATAAATTTATGATTTAGTATTGTTTGTAGCTATTTACTACTAAATGAGATTCTTATTTACTGCACTTATTATCGCATAAATTCTTATCATTTTATATTAAACCATTGTTCTGTTTACAATAAGAAAATTGATAATTTAATTCATTATATATTTGTTTGTGCCAAATTGTAACTTTTCTATCGTAAAATTTGTAATAATTCTCCTTGATGCGTTTGCATAGATTTAAACAATCCCAATCTTTTGTCATATTCTCTCCCTCCCACGACCCTCTCTCTTCCTTTTTTTTTTTTTTCTTAATCTGTATCTCAGTCACCCGCAGCATATTTGAGTTGTGAAGCATTAGACTGAATAAGGGGGTGTAAAAACTGTGACGTATGTACGTAATACGACCACGTACACGATTCCCGAACAGCGACTGAGGGGGCGGGAGGAAGGGAGGAAGGAAGTTGCACTAGTGCTTGGCTGCGATAAGTATGCGAGGTGAATAATATTAACCACCGCCGAGAGAAGGACGGCACTTACCATTTTTCTTGCCGACTAATCGGAGCGCGAGAGTAAGCTACTGAATTTAATCAACGACTTTCCCCTACGAAAACTGTCGTATTCGGAAAAATCGATTCTTATCACATCGGGGCTTAGATCCGTCGGACATCTTGACTTCTTGTCACTTCGACCCCTGCACTTCTCTTCCCGTCCCAGTTTCCATGGTATTATTTTGCACCCGTCGGTGGTTTATTGTTTAGAGGGAGAGTGACTGAAATATTAGGAACGATCGTGACTGGAAGTCCTGACAAATCCGGAGGATGAACTTTACCTTTCAAACAATTTCACGGCCTAAATTTTTCAAATCCTCGCTAATCTCACTTTCTTAATTCCTGATAGTATACTATTCAAATCTTACCATTTGTTACAATCTACCTTTCCTTATTATTTCCTTCTTCATTTTGTTCCTCGACTTTATCGAATGAGCCAAGACGTTATTTCTCCATATTAAATTATTAAAAATTAGAAATTTTTTTTTGTACCTATTGTATTCACGAATACCGTAGCTTTTAAACGCAATACGACTCTATTAAAAACCATTTAAATATTTATTTCAATACAATGGCAGTCTCTTTTCACAATAATGCTTCAGTTAATTATTAAAACCAAATTATGAAGCTCAATTTATTATTATATATGCCAAAAAAAGAATATTTTGAATTTAAAGTTTGAAATTGTGGATTAATGTTGAGAGTAATGTTGTACAATATAAAATGCTCCACTGCATTGCAATAATGTTCGAACCCCCAAGAATTTTTATTGCACGTCACTGACGACTATTTTATTAAGTTAAATGCTATATAATTCTTAATCCACTCTATGTATTATAAATAATGTAAGAATAAAACGTATATTCCTCAGTCTTAGAAACTGTAAACATCTTAGCGAAAATGATAAATATGTCAATATAAATCAATTAACTGTAATATATACATGTAATACATTGACATAATTTCTTCATTATAATGTAATTTCATATGATTCATCCACTGTATACAAAGATTCAAACTTTTTTAAACAAAAACGAAGTATTTTTTCTTTTCTTCTACATTATTGCATAACTAACAAAGGATTTGCGATGGCTTGAATAATGTAGAGCAAAAAAGTAATAATAATTACTTTTTAATCAAATAATTTTAAAATTATATAAAATAGATTTATATAAAGTAGGGGAATATTGAACAATAAATCTTGTACATTTGATTTAAGCATAAACTGGAAATTATATCTTTTAATGTCCAACTTCATTTATAATAATATAAACGCTCTTCATTATTTTCAATGCACTTCACGAATAATATGACTTATTTTTTTATGCATACAATTTTTTTGTTTTAATGAAGCAATGGCATCAGTACGTACGCGTACAATAATTCAATCCCGCAATTAAAAAAAACACTCTTGCAAAGTGAAGATATCTTTTAGTTTCAGGGTGCTCACATTCCTTAAGTACTTTCAGGTGGACAATAAGGGGAAAGAAAATTCTCGACCTTCCATTCTTGTTTTTTCAGATCTCCCAACAATCCCATAAAATTATCCTGTAAAAGCTGTTGTGTATATGTGCACTCGTGGACTAGAAACAGCAGTGAACCTTCCGGCCCTTGTGTTTCAAGCAATGAAAAACCATTATTCTAGGATTTTTTTTTCTTTTTCCTTCCAAGGGATTTTTCTGGAAATAAAATTCGTGGCATTAACATGTTTTTTTTTTTCTCGAGTAAACAAATACACCAGATGAACCGAAATTCATATAAGCTATAGAATTTTTAATAACAAAGATAAATGGATTGGACTAATGATGAAGTAACACAGAGACTGTCATCGCTTCATTATTCATTCCTGCTTCTTATTCAATGAATATACAACCTGAAAAATATCATTTTAAAGAATAAAATTATTTATGAAAAAAATGGTATATTTTGAACAGTTGTTACAGATACATAATGCACCATAATGAGATTAGTACCATAATCAATTAAGAACGTAAACTTGAATATTGTATTCAACTAGTTTTAACGCTAATTTGAAAAACAAAGATTATATTAACATGCAATTGATTATAAAAAAAAGTGTATAATTTAACACGCCATTTATCCTGCGTGACATATTGAGAAACAAATTATCAGTTAGACGGAAAACGTAATTATACGGGTTTCTCAAAGGCCATAGAAAGAAAAGTGGAGAGGAAGTGAAAATAGCTTGAAAATCAGTGGTCGATGCGCAAGAGCCTCCACTATTTGTAGAGCAAAATCTCAATATTGATCCCATGAAATTAAAAAACCGTAGACTTCTCCAGAATTTAGAGTCACTCGGAGGAAGGAGTTTTGGGTGTTTAGGGGGTGTTTGGGGGTTTTTAGGGGTGGATGAGTGGGTGGGGTGGGTGGGGGGGAGTGGTCTCGTGAATGGAATGGGAGGGTGAGCTCTATTTCCGGCTCGTTTCGCCGGAAGCAAGCCGTTTCTCATGCGGTTGCGCGCCATTCCACGAAAAAGGAAAACGTTTAAAAGTGGTCGGTTGATAGGGCCACGAAGAGGAAGGAACCGAAGGAAACGTCGAGAAGCCCAAAGAAAAAATAAAGATAAAGTGTGAGTGTTGGAATTCCCACGTAACTTAACAACTGCAACTGAAACTAGAGGGCAGGGTGTAACATGGAGGAGATGTGAGCCACGATATGGCGATAGAGTTGTGTGAAGTTGGCGCCGCGTGGCTGTTGAATTGTTCCTTCCAAGATAAGACTTTAAATAAAGGGCCCCTTTAAATCCGCTACTGTGGTCTCTCTCTGCCCTTAATACCGATTATTTTAGGTTGACCGAAACAAAGACCAAAGAGTACTGTGATGATTTTTTTTAAATATTCCTTTCCGTTTCCTGGGAACTTTTATTTTTTTAATTTTTTATATAGTTTTACTAATTCTCAGATTCATAAGTGCATGGATTATTCCATTATGCCGAAATACTACTTGGAACTCCATCGTTTATATCAAATGTATACCAATAATTAGAACAAGTAAAACATCGCTGCTTCTACAAAATAAGAAATATATAACATAGCAAATTGTATAACATAGCATACTACAATAAATACCTAATTTTTCAGTTAATAAATGTGTAATTCTATACGATAATAACAATACTTGATAATTCGGTAATTTTAATATTCTTTAAATGAAAGTGTTAAAGTAATATAAACAAAATAATTGAAGCATTTGATTTATATTCTTAATGTCTTTGATACAAGTTTAACTCATTTTTTAAGTATTTATTTACATGAAATATAGATAATTTTATATAAAATTATAGTAGAGCACCAAACATCATATTAGAAAATGCCATTCTTTAAATTTTTTCTATTGAATTTTCCACATGTACATATGGTAAAGAAGCTAGGTTTCCTTTCACAACTGAGAAATATATTCGTAAATAATTTGAAAACGGATTTAAGGAGGTATTTTCAATTTTTTTCAAAGTTTCAGCATCCATGTATGAAAAGATCAAAAAGAAAAAATGAGAAAGATATACCTATAAAATCAAATAAAAAAATTGAAATATTAGATGGTAAAATATTGTAAGTTAATATGGATGAAGGTATAAAAAAAAAAATTCAAATGAATAGAAAAATACATACATAAATATATATACAAATTAAACATAAGAACAAAAAGATGATACTCACTATTTAATGAAGGACTAAATGTATTACTACTTTTAATTTTTTATTTTTTTACTATATCTTGTCAACACAATAATATTGCTTTTTTAGCACTATAATTACAAAATTCTTAAGTTATTTATCTGATGTATACATATATATATATATATATATATATATATATATATACATCATAAAAGATATTATATAAGTAAAAATTATTAAAAATATAAATAATCAGTAGTATTGTATATTTTGTGATAATAAAAATTTTAATACGTGTAATAAAGATAATATCATGTACTACAATTTAATTTATTACGTTCTCCATTAATTAAAAGTTAGGTAAAGCAATAAAAAACTGTCTGTTTTTTTATTACGGTCATAACATAAACCGAAGAATGAAAATGTAATATAACTATTCAAATAGAAGCTCAGACAAATAATAAAAATTAATTGTTTATTAAAATCCTTTGGACATAAATATTCAATTTTTTATTTTAATTAGACCATGAAAAGTAATTGATAACTAATATCTATAAATATAATGGAGTATCACCATTTATTGACACGAGTCACTTACCAAAAGACGATTAGCTTTAAGGAGTATTAAAAAATATTTCTTTCTTTATTTTATGCATAAAATAAGCAATATTGAAAACATCTAAATAATGATTTTTTAGTAGTAATTTTTGTATATAAAATAAAAATCGCTACATAATAAACCTTTATTTTAATTTTAATTTTTTTACGTTAAAGTATAACGAACGATAATTTTTCAATCAAAATGAAAGCCAATTAATTTTTAGTTTCCTCAGGAGAATTTACAAAAATTTAACTAAATATTTGAATAAATCAAGAGACAAAAGTGTGTGACCAATCAGCTAGGTTGCTAAGTCTAATTTAAATAAAAAAAATTCGTATCTATGAAGCGATTCATACATATTAATATACAAAAAAAAAAAAATATAAATAAATAAATTTATTGTATCGTGTCAGAAATATTAATATATATGTAAAATATGAATGCAACAAAGAAATTAAAAGCATCATAGTAATGAATATTTGTCAGCAATTTGTTCAGTGAGCGGTAACTCGCCAACTTTCATCCTTATATCGAAGTTTGTTGTTGGGGTGTAGTTGTGTAGCCAAGTAATCAAAATGTTTGGCAGTAATAGTGTTAACGATACGGAAACATTTATACTTATACTTGAAAACATTTGTAAAACAAAGGAAATCGAGCTTTCGACCACTGCAGAATCGAGCGGCTTACGAGGGTTTGTGGAAGGGACAAAGAAGAGAAAAAGAAAAAGTTTTTCACGTAGATATGAACGTGTCGGGGCTGATGGTTTTTCCAACCTCAGCGACGACATCCTAAACTATGTCTTGTGTGTGGGAATCCTCCTCGACCACATGACGATGACGTGCCCGGTTTTCCTTTGGACGGGCGCACAAATTCTTTCCACTGTTTTTCAAATGACATTCATTTCGAGAAATTCGTGAACTCCACGTGCGTGTCCGATTCAGCAGAAAAAATAATGTCACCGAGGAGTTTTCTGCTTTTGGGCACCAGGAATAAAGTTTATGGCGCGTAATTTAAATAAAGCTGCTTTACTTTTTACTTTTTTACTTTTCTTTTTTTTATTTGCTTCCGGTTTTTACCTCATGGGGATGATAGCTGTTTTTGAATTTCGTAAAATGAGAGAAATAGTTGACGGGGAAGTTGACAAGTATTTTTTGCAAGTAACAGAGTTGAGAGTAATTGGAAGCATCATAGTTATCGTTAACATTTGAATTACCCATAAAAATAGTTTATGAGATATAAGTTTTTTTAAGTACTAAATTTTTTTCTTAAATTTTCAAACTTAAATACTTTCATTATATAAGAAAGTTTTACCACATATGCTTCAAATTTTATTGGTATTACTTGATCAATTTTTACCGATTAAATTAAAATTGTGAATTTTTTTGATGGTATATCAAAGTACATTCCAAATTCTTTTATTTAGGTTACTATATTATATTTGTAAATAATAATCAATCTATTATATGTCTATTATAAGTTTTTAACTAATTTTCTTGAAATTGCACGATATTTAATGCTGTATTTCTTCATGGCTAATTAACTGGTATAAATACATATTACTAGGATATTTAATTAAATTGTAAGTTTTAATTTCTTTAGAAAAAGTAAACTGATATTTATTGTATTTATGTATTAAAATTTATACAAAAATTTAAACGACAGTTATAATTTTCATTATATTATAATAAATTGACTATTTCTACTCTTTTTTCTGAATAATAGGTCAGAGTATATTATTGATCCAAGATAAAAAGATTTTTAGACTTAAATAAATTAAATTGCAATATTTTAGTTGCTATATTTTTTTAATTTATAACGTCAAAATATTAATCGATACATTAAAATTCAATGGAATAAAATTTTGTCATTTGATAAAACAAATTATATTTTTAATATTCATAAACTAGATTAAATAATAATTTATGTATCTTCAAATAAATATATAGATTAAGAAAAATTTTCATCATTATTTCACATATTTCTTTAGAAATTTCGTTTCAGTTTATAAAATTACAGTTTATAAGATAGTTAGCGGTGATTCAATGTAGATATATAATAAAGCTATTAGTGATGTAAATATTAAATCCTTAATACTTTGCTACTTAAATTTCATTGATACTTGAAGCCTTTCCTAATGCGATAACAACTCTCTCCCCTCCTTCCCCTCGTAGAGTGATATCATCTCATACATGTCGAGCCTTTTTAAATCTCTGCCAATTAGTCTGAGTGACTCATAATCGATTGTTCAACTCATAAGCATATCTGATACACGATAAAATACCAGAAATTCGTTTCAGTTTATTGCTCTCTTTTCGGTGTGGCAATGGATTTTCATGTTTACTAAGGTGAAATGTACGTGATACTTCTTTGGCAAAGTGTGTACATACTTTTCACCAGTTTGGAGTTCAAGAGAGAGTTGTTCGATGAAAAATTGATGTTATCGCACTTGAAAATTCATTCCGCGGCATTTCCAAAGCTTCGCTGGTGGGGTGAAACGAGACGCTCGTGAAAAAGGGAAAAGGTCCGTATAAAAAAGGAGAAGCAGAACAATGAAGCACAGGGTAAAAGGTGCAAAAACTCTAAAGATTGAATAGAAAAGTTGGAAGGAGATAAAAAAACGCTGTGATTTGGCGTTGAAAAGGTTCAATAGTATAAAAATTGCATTAAACATGGGGTCAAAAAATTTTCCGTTTTTCTTGCATTTTCCAAATTATTTTATGATTAGATCCATCTCTATATCTCGAAAAAAATTAATTGTAATTCAACATTAATATTATAAAATATTTATTATTACAAAATCAATGCAAAGATCAATTGAAGAATTAATTGATGTATAATAATTATGACATAATAGAAAATAAGAAATCCCTAATGTTATGAGTATTTTTAAAATTAAACTAAAACTTCGACATTTTATAACATTCTTAATTGAAAAATATTTTAATTGTAACAATTTTTCTAACAATAACAATAAAAGTAACAATAGCAATTAAAATAAGTAAAATTATAATATTACTTAATTATTATCTTTAGTCATTGTATATCTAAAAATTTTTAATAATTCTAATACATACATTAGATGTAGTTTATAGCTATTGTAAATTTCATTTTTAATATTATAATGTATTTTTCTTTTTCTAATAATCTATATATTAATCTGTAAATATATCTAATATTAATGTTATAAAATATTAACAAAATCAGAATTTTTATTAATTTACATTTATTTCCGCACACTCTACAACTGAATCTCTAATAAAAACTTTATTTATCACTGATTATATTATTTACCATAATTATTTTTATTACTTATTGAGAGATGATGCAATAGAAAATAGCTCAAAAATTGCATTATTTTTATAAAAATTATATCTAAATATATCATAGTAATTGAGATAAAAAAAATTTTGTCGTAATCAACTATTATTTCATGAAATTGAAGGTAATTCTATATAATCATAAATATAATTTTTCATAAAAAAAATATATTTTCTTTCAGTTTCATTTTTATTACTCATTGATGCACATGAGCAAATAAAACATTAGGATGTTAATAATTCGAAGATTCTACAGCTTATCTCGACAGGTTAAACCTGCAACGCATTTATTCTTTAAAAGTTATTTTTACTTATTCTTGGCAGCAATTTTTTTTCTGATTCAGGTATTTATTTAATTGTAATTATCGTTTATAAGCAATCACATGATTTTCACACTTTTTAAGAACTATAATAATACGTTTATGTTTGGTTATTTTGTGGTGTTTAATTTTATGACAAAATTTGAATGATATACTTTCAGTTTTAATAATACGAATTTTTAAATGTATAAATTAAATGTTATGAAAGACTTAGAAAATTGTTAAAAAAATAATAATTAGAATATATTTCATATACAAAAAAAGTTAAATGAGTTTTAATTATTTTTAATTTATACTTAATTTAAATTTATTAAATTCAATTTATCAATTAAAATTTTTTGGTATAATTAAATTAAGAAATAAAATATAAAATTACTTATGGTAATTTTATAAATAAAAGTTGTGTATGTAATATTTACTTTATTGGAATGGCTTTAAATATTCATTAGTTTTTACAACACTTAATTGAATTTAAAAATTTTTCTTTTGATAGATTATTATATAATAAACCAGTCAAGTTAGTTAAGAAAGTAATAAATATGAAATATTTATTCTTGAAGAGTTTAAAAAGAAATCTTTAATTTAAAATATTGTTAGACTCAAATGCGAATGTGATGAAATAATAAAATTTAATAAAATAAAATGTTTTATAATACAAATTACCGATTATGTGCTTAAATTATCATTCTAAATTAGATGCTATTAAATTTATTGACAATTACAAGCGATAGAGCTTATATTTCATACGAATTATAACATTAACAATCAATATCTACAATACATAATTGATGCAAAAAATCGAACTGTACATAATGTGGAACACGGAATTAATTGACAAGTAAAATGGGTTCTATTTAACATTTTATAATAAGTCCAAAAAAAATTAGATCGTAAAAAATTTTTATTTAACATTGTGAAGTACAAGAGGAACCTTTATTATCTTATTTTCAACTGCGAATAATATAGCAAGAATAAAGTTAATACAAACCGTGTTTTTCATTTGTTAGTAAAGTTAACATTTTCGAACAATTTTTTTCTCCGCACAATAGTAACGGTTTCATTCATCACTTAACTTGCAACATTAAATATGCATAAACCTACGCAAAACTTTACGCTAAAAAAGTTCGGAGAAACGTCAGTTGTAACTATAGATGCTGGATTGAAGGAATAAACTAAAAAATTTTTCATCATTAAAATTGAAAAAAGGAGATCCAAGGACGTGCCGAGGGGCAGATCGAGGAGAGCGCGGACCAGATCTTCGAAGCCGCACGTCGGGGAGCGAGTTCTGCGGCAGATGTTGTCCAAGGCGCCGTCGGCCAGGTCATAGATGTCGCGAAAGCGAGTGTGATCAACGAGGTGGACACGGTCCAGGATGTCGCGCGACTTGGCCTCGAGACCGGACGCAACGTCATCGAGCTCGGGGAGGCGGTCGTGCTCCGGTACCTAGACACAGCCGGGGCTCATGCCTTGCGCCGCCCATCTCGTTAGCTCCGCTGGTTATTGGCAACCAAATCGAATCGAGGATGCGCGTTGCTTTAATCTCCGTACACTTTGCATTAGATTAATCGCGAATGGGTAAAAGCGCTTAGTCCCTCACTCCGAAATTAAGTTTCCGTTATTGAAATATCGTATCTGTTGTGTAAACGCATGGCCTCACTTTGTTATCACATGCCCTCAATATTAATTGTAGCATTCTTTTTAAACTAAAGGATATTTCTATTCAATTTAAATTTGTTTATTTTCGAGTCAATGTTTACAATTAAACGATATTAAAACACATGCTGAGTTTATAAGATTAATTTAATATTGTTATTTCTGCTTGCATCGTAATATCATTCACACAGATATTTAATTAAATGATTATTGCACAACCAACAATGTAAATGAATTAAGTTATAATAAAGAAAATTTTTATGTAATTATCTCTTACAATTCCTTTTTTTTATGTATAAAATGGAGTGTTGTTGGTGTCATTTTGACTTAAAATTTGTATTTTTTAGTTAAACGTACTTATAATAATTAATGTAAACGGAGGCATCGAAATCCATACAGTAATGAAATATTATTATGAGTAAATTATTAAATTTAAAAATATTATGTATTATACTGTGCATAAGTCGAGTGAATTGTGTCTGTGATGTGATGTAATAATATCAATAAAGTCATAACTTACCAAAGAGATCTCATTAATTTTGTACGTTGAAAAACAATCGTATGAAAAGTATTTAAAATTTATATTTTAAAAGTAATAAAATCAGAAATTTAGCAAGACATAAACAATTCAACAAGAAGTTAGTAAAGCGACATGACTAAAATTCAAAAATCTGTGGACATTGAGTAAATGTTTCTGACCAGCAAATATCTCCCTCATAAGAAGTTGGAGTATCTATCTTTGTGAATTTATTTTTAAGCCATCGGTATTTCATAAAGATTAATTGAATGGCATTAGCGTTTTCCACTGATAAGTTTGGCTGGTGGTCGGTGATGGGGCGAAGTGAAGGACGAAAGAAGCCCAACAAAGAGAAAAATGTAAGATAAGGGAAAAAAAGTTGTTAGGTTAGGGAGGAGGGTGTGAAATAGAACGGAAGCGGAAAGGATAATCCCGGAACCGCTAATGGTTTATAAACAAAACTAAAACAAGAGGCAGAGGGTGGGGGGGCGCGAAAGAAATGTCACTGCAATTATTAATTCACGGGTAGAAGGATTGCGCCTTGTGTGTGCATCCGAGGCTGCACCCCTTGGCTCCTTTGCAGGGGTGCAGCAGTTGGGGACGAAAGCCGAGAAGGGGATGGATAAAAATAAAGTTGACGGGGCGCTGGATTTTTGTTTGCTGTCTTGTTTCGATTACGCGGCTCGCTGCGATTTCCGAGGCGAGAGACCGACCATTTTCTCGCGTAATTGCTGTACTTACTTTTTGCCATTGTTGTTTCTTAATCCAACGGGTGCTTGCGTTGCGAAGTTCGGGGAGCGTAATTGCAGGCTTTTTCTATACCCTGTATTTGAACTCTCATAACCAACGTTCAGCTTCCTTTATTTAAGTACACGTTTTATCCGTTTTGTCCAGCAAAAGTGTGAGAGTTTGTAATTCGTTTATCGAAGTCTCGCAGCTTAGACTTGCTTATTCGACCTTTCTCTTCCTGCATCCTCACGCCCATTAAAATACTTTTAAATTACTTCCTGGATTAATTATATATTAAATTGTTCCTTTAGATTAAAACGTAGACACTTTGTAAGAATAATACTGAAATGGCTTGATCGTGGCTGGCAGAATAAAATCCATCCGATTTGAATTTATAAAATGCTGATTGAATAAAGAGTTTAAATTGAAATTCAAGCTACGTATTGTATCAAAATATTTTCAATTTTCTGCTATAAATATTTACATTATTATCTTTATTTAGCAATATATTTAATGCTGAAAAAGACTTCTATTGATTCAATACATAAAGTTACATTGTATATTTTTACTAATAATAAATGATAATTGTATTTTTTTTTACTGAATTATCTAAACATAATTATTATATGAATTTAAGTCAAAAATTTTAATTTTCTATTAGTAGTGATCGAAAAAAATAAATGAACATATAAAATATATACAGAATTACAATGAATTAATGACGCTCAAAATATTTACTCTCAACATTATTGCTAACTCATAATTATCCTCATTCTCATTCAATATTAAATTTTTTAACTTGTTACCTGAAAAGCAAAACAAAATATTGAGCTCGTCATAACAGTAAAAAATTTGAAAAAGCTAACGAATTAATACAGATTTGGTGTGTGACCTGTCGAAAATGACAAAAATATTCAATATTTCGAAATAAAGGCATCTAACGTGGTCATTATTATTTTACGATCACCTGAGACTTGGACACAGATGAATTGTTAAGGGAAAGCACCTGGGCCAATGCCGCATAAAGTGCTGATGAAAAAAAATTATTTAGCGGAAAAAAGCCATAGTTGAAGGTGACACTCGGTAAATACTAATGGATGACGCCATGTCGGTATAATTTTTCCTCGTCGCGGCTTTTCACGCAAATTTTTCAAGTGTCGCTCCGTTTTTCCGCTTCGCTGATTTTATTTTTAATCCTTGTGCTTGCACAGCATAATCCTTCGAGACAGAAGAGGTGAAAACCAGAAACCATATGAAAAATTAGCAGTCGTACGCTTGATTTAATGAACGAGAGCTTTTTTTTATGTAATATCAAGATTTTTAATTACGATATGTTGGACTATGGTCTTACATTTTGTATTTTTACAGTTTTTTAATGCGCAGAGTATTTCATAAAGTTTCTACGTAAGAACGCAAGCTTTGATACTTTTCGTATAGTACGTACAAATTCTATTTGCAACAGCACATATACATATATATACAATTATATCATATAGAAATGGAATATAAATAAACGTTAACAATAACTCATTGTAACTTAATATCATTTACATTAACTTTATACGTACTTACTAATGAGTAACATTCATTTAGAATAAATAATTTATTTCCAACATATTCAAAGAAGCGCAATAAAAAACGAATGATTATAATTATCATTACGGTAATCTTTATTAGGTGTATAATATAATAAGTTTTCTAATTATTTTATTTTAAATGATATCATTGGAGAAAAATTGTGTGTAAATTAGATATTTTAATTTCAACTCATAAATTTTTTACGACAGATCTTTTAAAAAACGCTCAATCATTAAAGAAATAAAATACATTTACCGAAGCTCTTTATTCCCTTTTATATTTAGATTTTACATACCGCGAAGATCTCTAAAATCTCATTGTCCTAAAGATCATAAAAGTTGTGGAGGTAGTGGGAAAAAAATCATAAAAACTTTACGATTTCGTTGGATTTTAAATTTCGTTTTATCATCACTTGTTTCGATTTCCCTATGGACATTCAGAAAATCCACGTGATACAGGAGAATCAAACAAGAAAATCGGCTTTTTAAAATCAAATACAGAATATTAGACATCTTTTAGAGATTTTTTCCATCAAAAGCATTATTTTTTACCCTCCCATTACACTTGTAATATCATGATTAACATAATATTAAAGAAATCTCAAGATTTCAACATTAATCAATAGAGCTATTACAAAAATATTTTATGTTTTATTACATTCAATTTTTGTATTGTGGATTCTATTAGTAATTGAATAATTTGATAAATAATTTCTTTAAAAATATTTATACTTATGAACATGGTCAATTTTTTTGTTTTATTAAGTTTTATATGAATGTAAAAATAAAAAATGTGATTCCATTATTATAAAATATAATAAATTTAAAAACAAACTTTTATTATATTAAATGAGTAAATTTGAACTATTCATATAAATAATATATTTTAAATATATTGTAGCTGAGGAATATAGAATCAATTTATTCTTATAATCATTTTTATTGATTTGTTTGAATAACAATTTTTGATGATATATTCATAAAATATATATAAAAAAATTTAAGTATTTGATTGTTACTATTGTTCGCAATTGAGTGCCATACGTATTCTTTTTGATATGCAAATAAAATAAATATGTAAGGGGTGAGAAAAAGAGTGAGCAAAGTGAAAAATGAAAGAGTTTTAAATATTTGAATTTGATAATTAAATCAATAAATGTCTTGAATAATAAGAAAAGTGGATAAAAATTGAGTTGTATGAAAAAAAAAAAATATTCCTCCCGATAAAGAAAAACAGATTTGCACGAGAAACTTTTGTCTTTATTCACAATGTTTTGAAATAATACAAAAAAAATATTTTCCAAATATAACAATAAAATAATTTGAAGTTATTGGAGTTGAAGTGAAAAAGAAAATAAGTGTGTGTAGAATTGTGTAAAGTGTGATAAGTCAATAAAACATGATAAATATACGATAACATTTATTTCAGTTAGTCTGCTTCTGGATGAAAAAGGATAAGAAGAGAGAGAGAGAGAGTGAGAGTATGGGGGGGGGGATAAAATAAAAATAAATATGCATAAACAAGTGTGTGAACTTTTTGAAATTCGAAAAAGAGAAAAGGGAAAGCGGGTAAAAGGCGATAAGTTGACTCGGGAGCAGTTGATGGCGGATCCATTTATGGAGATGCACTTCGTGGGGAATTGAACTCGAGGATTCATTGTGCCTATCACAATGCCGGGATTATGACGCACAAAGAGCAGCAAGTGTTACGCACCGGTGTACAACGCGTGGATGTGTGGGTGACACACCCACGCGTTATAGGAAATAGTTGTAAGTGAGCCCGATCGCATCCTGTCCACTCGAAAGCGCACCGAAGGGGTTGGCTCGGGGAAGTTCACTTCGAAATTCATAAATCACGTGCGAGTCCAGGGGTAGAGCCGAGTTCTCGCAAAATTTGTATTGCATTGTCTTAGCCAAACACGGGAAACTTTATGAATACGCAAGCCGGCGGTGCTGAAATTTTCATTTTCGTTTCAATGTTTCGATTTCAATTCTGGCATCCCATTGCTAGCATTAAAAATTCACAAGATTCTTTCCAATTAAAATTTAAATTTTTTAAATTTATTTGACCTAAATTTACGACAAATTTCATTTATACGCCGGAATAATTGCAATTTCAATGGAAATTAATACATGGATTTTTCGATAATAATTTACCTATATTATAAACATATATTATGATATCAAACAGTTCAAGCCACGAAAATTCTTTTGCACAATTCCTAAAGCAAACAAAAACAAGCTATTAAATAGTTTCAACGTGATCATTATTATTATTCTATTGTTGTTGTTGTTGTTGTTGTTGTTGTGGTTATGATGCTGACATTACTATCATTATTAACCATTCGATTTTTTCATTCCATTCAGAATGGTTTTTTGAAAGCAAATATGCAAATAAGAAATAGACAAACGAATTTCGAATGCTTCTTTTCCTCTTCCTTACGCCCTCTTCTCTTTACACCGTCATTATATCGAATTTTGATCCAGTAGAATATTTTTCATAAGCCTACAATACTGTAATTTGGACATGGAACATTTAAGAAATTAAAAAAACTGTTGAAGCAAGGTAAACATCAACCTTGGATGATAATGTGGTCAGATAAACATATATATATCTATATATCTACAGTAATGTTTGTACTTTGCACATGAATCTTGTTCCTCCTATTTTTCATTCCATTGCAAAGAAATGCACTATTTGAAATACATATTTACATAAAAATGTAGGCGTGAGTATAAAAAAAATAACCAGTTTCTACTTTTGAACTATACATTTTTCTTTATTACAATAGTTTGTTCTTATATTAATCCTTATTCTACTTCAGACTAAATTTCTTTTTTATTTCAGATATATTATTTAAAGTATAATAATAATATAAATAATGCCATGCAATATGCATATCAACAAATAATGCATAAACGCAATAAAAAATTGTATTGAAAACATTTAAAATACATTTAAAAGATATGCATTCAACTAGTATATATTGTTAAAATTTGAGATTCATACAATAGTATTAAGAGATGGAATAATCGAATGTTTTATTGGTAACCAACCAAGCTTTCTATTGCCTAACCATTCTACTCTTAATTCCAGAAACACGGATTTCTAGCCTTTTTCATATACATGCACTTACAACAAATACAAAAGAAATGATTCTTTACCCATCAACATTTGTTTATTGAGACTAGCAGCCTCAACTTTCTTTAATGAGAGTGTAAATTATCTCCGGAGCCTCTTTGTACAGTAACCAAGAATCTGACAAAAGTTACAACTTTAATAGCTAGCATAAAGTTTTTATCTTGAGAATATGCTTTCAAGTTTTAGCTGATTTTTGTAGTTTGAGTATGACTCAGATGTTTCTTTTTTTTATCTGAGGACTTAAGTAACACAGCTCGCGATTATTTAAGTTAATATAAAGCTAATTATGGAGATTGTTAAAACTGAAATATTGAGATACATGTCGGATAATATTTTCTATCAAAATATTCATTGTTTGAAAATGAAGTGACGCATAAAATTATTAATGACTAAAAATGTTTGTGTATGAGAGAGCAGGTGGTTACAATACACAACTGCCAAACTCATACAAAGAGAGACAATGACACGGCAAAGGTGTATTGTGAGGGAGGAACCCCTCCCCCCCCGCAGTATCAATATAAACACATGCACTCCATATGACTACAATGCCAGCCCTATACAGATTGCAGACAATTTATAAAACTATTATAAATATGAACAAATACATGTAGGCGTTTCGTCTATTAAAATATAAACTGTCTAGCATTCGAGATAAACGTGCAAATTAACTAAAGATTAAATTGACAAAGTGATTCCTCAAATACATTAAAGTAAAATATCCAAGATTTTCTGTTCAATTTACATTATTGAATTGAGATCTATGTCTGCTTGTAAATAGAAAACTCTGAGCTATATATTTAATCTATCAAGCATACGATTCAACTTCACTTGATCTTGTATAATTTTCAAAGTATATTAGTGTAAGAGTAAAAAGAGTTATCAATTTTATGAATGTTATAAAATAAAGTTATTAAATTAAGATTGTGTTAAATAATATAAAATAATTTGTTTTTCAATAAACAATTAAAACACTAAACTCTAAAATTTATCAAGTCATTGTTTTATTTCCGAAGAATATGTAACATATACAGAGTTTTCCATGGGAAAGTACCGTAAATACGTACTCATGATCTCCGAAGTTTTGTAAAAAATTTTCACATCATTGTGTGCTACAAATTAATTTTTTCTGCAGTAGATCAAGATATTGATTCGGATTTTATGGATACATCAACTGTATGAGAATTAACTTATTATTTATAAAGAAAAAAATATATTTAGATGTTAATTTAGATTTCAGCTTATTATATGTCATAATTACTCATTTACTTTTAATTATTCTATTGAATATTCATTTTTAGTTTTGACTGTAGTATGCTAATACTATGCAGTACCGCAAAAAATTTAAATAATTATAATTTATGAATATAAAATCATTCTTTTTTTTAGATTATTATGAACTGATTACTTAATGGGTACTTAACTGATTACTGATTGCTTGAATATAAGCAAAAAAACCAGAGAATTTTAAATAAAAATTTATTGAAGCCAGTAGTCCCAAGAATCAAATTAAAATATGAATTTTATTTATTTTGAATGAAAAACATAAAAATATAAGTAACAAAAATATTTTAAAACATTTTTTAAGGAAAAAGTACATGGAACGCTTGTACGAGTTTCACGTTTGTATAATTATCTGTTTTAAAACTAGAAGGACAATAGATTTTGTAGCAATAGCTTACGGTTATTATGATTTTACGGAAATATGTAGTATTTTGGTATAATAGTATGTTTTAAACAATTATCTCCAGTTAAAAGATCGATTTAAAGAAAGTTTAATTAAAATTTAATTAATCCACCTTGTGTAAATTGCATCATGTAATTTAAGAATATTGCAATTTCATCATCAAAAAATGGCGTATTAAACCAAAGACGAAAAATTCCAATAAATACATGTATGTATTTTTTATAAATCATTTAGTTATTTTTTTAAAATAAAAATATGTTTAAAATTTTATAAAAATATAATTAAAATATTGACTAATAATTTATATTGCTAGTTGTTATTTCTCTTTATCTTAATTTTTTTCCATTGTTACGTCGCGATTTCAAATCTAAACGCGTCATCGAAATTTGATCGGTTTGTGTTTTATTTAATTGAACGATCCTCCTTTTTCGGCCTTTGCTTGCGCACACTAGCTCGGGACGGAGGAGTAATCGGTAATCGCGAAATGAAAAAAAATTGAATTTAACCACGTAACTTCAAATAAGCGTTTCCAAAACACCCGCGAATTATTTTAGAGGTTATAGTCTTTACAAAGGAAAGTCAAAATAAAACAATAAGAAAAATATAAAGAAAATTTATTTCTTACTTTTGTTGAATGCGTGTGTGAGTGTGTGAATCTGAGATCTTTAGGTAATGTTGAATAGCTTAGGCAGGAGAAATCCATGAAGCTGCAGAAATTAATTGACAGCAAAAACTTTTTAATAGATTTTAAAAAAAGAAACAGAGCTTGACTGCTCTGTAAAAAACTTGAAATTTGAGTGTTCTTCACCTGATTTTTCCTCCCTTTTTATACAATTTTTTAAACACAGGGTGTATGGGCAAGTGGGAAAATTTTATGTGTTTTCTTATTTATTTGGCATTAATTAGTTAATTAATCCAAATTCTAATTTAGTTAAAACTTGCTCCATACATCTGTTTACATGTGTATTTTTTTATTTTTTTGAATTTATTATTATTAACAGAGTTATTTGATTTTGTTTAATTAATGTTTAAAATAACAATGAAGTGTATTATTTTTATTTTACATATATGAAGTGAAGTGTTTGTTCTAGTGTTTTACAATTTTATTTTGTAGATTTTGTATAATTATAATGATAAAAATGGTGAATTAATATTACAAAGGATATGCGATAATGAATTAATTAAGTGTTTTACTTGTTATAAAAACTTGTTTTGTTAATTATGGTGAATGAGATGGTTTTCTCATCTTATAGTGGAGTGATTACAATAAGTTTTATTAATTTATATATTGTTAATAAAAAGTTATTAATAAAAATGTGTTTTATTGATAGTTGATTTTATTATTTCATCATTTGACATATGCAAATCATGTGCGGGTCTCCTGGAATCATTTTAAAAAGGTTTGTTTTATTTTCTAATAATTATTTAATATAGTTTTCTTTGTTTTTAACTAATTTTCTTTGTTGAGACTTGTACATTGGAATTTTCCTTGTTTTCATTGTCTCAGTTTTTTTTACATAGGGTTAGATAGACCCTTTGTTTCTACATAGAGTTTTTTGCTATACCTTTCTCTGGTCAGTTTCTGACTTTCTTGCCCAGTGACACTTTTTAGGCTCCTTAAAATTTTCCTATTAGTTAGAGAGAGAAGATAGATAGAAAATTTTATTTTATTTTAGAAGTTCTATTTGTTTTTAATTTGTACTGTTTTGTGATGATAGGGTTAGCGAGTGTCTTTATTTGTTTTATTTTCTATGTTTAGATTCAATTTCTTAATTAGAATTTTAGCTAGTTTTGATTGATTTCTTATTATTCGACTTATTTTATATTTTTTTCTTTTCTTCTTTTTTCACCATTGTATTTGAAAAAGTACAATGGTAAACTTATTTGTAATGTTATTTATATTTCTTTCTAATAATTTTATCATTAATACTATTAGTATTATTGCTTATTATTAACTAAGTATAATTATTATTACTTATTTTATTAATTATTATTACTTATTTTATTTAATATTATTACTTAATATTAACTTATTTACTATTATTTTTACTTACATTACTAACTATTATTATTATTATTATGATTATTAAGAATATTTAATAGTATGTCTAAGATCTTTTTATTTTCTTTCATTTTCTTTTCTTTTATATTTGAATATTATTATGAAAATTTTTGATCGATTTTCTTATGATCAGTTAGTATTTAAAATTATTTATTACTCTAATTATTTATTATTTTGATTTAAAATTATTATAATTTGTTTTTATTTTTACTTATTATTATTATTATTATAATATAAAATTATTTTAGAAAAAAATTGTGGATTAGAGGGTTTTTGTTCGATTTAAAAAATTGTATATCGTAGGTCTTTTATAATTTTTTTCCTAAAATTACTTATCCTAAATGCCGTTTTTTTGGTTTAATAAAAAATAAAAATTCGTTTCGGCTGGCTGCCGTAACACCATGTTGCATTCATGATTGTTAACAACAGGATAAAAATATTCAATAGATACATATAAAGCATCGTATAAATTTTGTTGATTATGATTTATGCAATTTAATGGTATCCGAGAAACTCAATTTTATCATATTTACTGTACTCAGAATAATAAGTGGTCGTTCGTAAATTCTTTTACATTTTAATATCACAATACTCTTGCTAAATTTTCTTATATCAATAGAACAATAAAAACTATGAAAGGAAATCTTTCTGAATCATTTATTATGAATCGACGATATTGTAATAAAATATAGTAAGAAAAATTCTTTGAAATTAGCAGTAGCTGGTGATGTCAAGCTTTAATACCGATTAACTAATAATCTTTTTATAACTTATAGTCTGTTCTAAACAATTTAATTATATTTTACGTTTTTAATTGTAAATTGTAAATGAAAATAATTGTTTGATAAATTGATTTTCAAATGAAATGTTCATTGGCCGAAGTCAATATGTATTGATACTCGTAACGAGTTGTTCTTTTCTTTTGGGGTGATCTTGATTGGATATTTTACAATTTCCTCTCGCGACTAGTAAAGAGGGCTCTAAAACACGCCCCCCGGCTTGGACAGTTGGTTGTCGGTCGTCGGGGGGGGGGTTGTTGCTGAGGTGTGGGCAGTAATTGGGACAAACGACGTCGGTCGGAGTTTATTGCCGAATTTAACATATTTTGACAGAGCTTGGGTTACAACCTATAAAGGGTGAGCACGAAGATGAAGTGCACCGAGTGAAGGAATCGAAACGCTAACAAGAAGGGCAAAACAAAACTCCTATTCGTCAATAATTCTTTACAGGTGAGAGGAGTTCTGGAATTAAATCATAGGTGATATATTTGCGGCGGGGAAGGGGAGGAGTTGGCAGGAGGCAAGGCGCATTAAGAGGAAACGGATATGCCCTGTAGTGGTGCGGGCTTATAAAGTCTGGCACATACACGTCCTGTCGCTGACAGCGGTTGGCATGTGCATGGGGCCAATCTTGTCGGTGACAATGGCCAGGGTAGTTAAAACTGTCGTTGACAGGGGTCTCTGTATCGAGACGATTTCCAGTCGGGAAAAACCGAACATCCTGCTTATCCGCGAATTTTTATAGCTCCCAAGTCGTGGCTGCATACGTGGAAGGAGCGGGGGTGTAAGTGTAGACGCACAATCACCTGCATCCATGTGTGCTCCGATAGTTGGCCAGTACGCCGCCAGGCGCCACTACCAGCGCTCGGACCCCGCTCCACTTTCACCCCTCGGGTATGCACACTTGTTTAACATCTAAATGCAATGAATGGTCAACAACAGAATTATTAACAAACGGTCTTTAATACATAAATTCTAATTTCAGTGAATTATATTTACTAAGGACCTATTAAAAATAAAATAATCTATGGTTTTTTAGTGAATCGATCGCATGTGTGTGTTCAACCAAGGGGTCCACCCAAACTACTACCGTGCACTTACTTACACTTCCTATCCTTTTCCTATATTTTCTCCTTCTCTCTTGTACGCATGCGATCGATTCTAACTCGCGTTTGGAACCAAATTTCCAGGTCGTGGGTTTACTTTCATTTTCTTTTTTTACATCTGCGTAGCTTATGAATAGTACGACGGTCGATTATTAATATAAGCCGACTCGCTATACATGTATATACGATAATCCGTTGAGCTTTTTGAAGGGACATTGGTTCGAAGTAAAGAAGCCACTAAAATCTTGTTAATAATATTATAGTTAAATAAATTTGTATAAGTTCTTCTATTTATTTTTCATGCTCTTCAATAGATCGAAATGAATATAAATAGCAAAGATTATCTCGCTTTTCACTTGATGTATTATTTAAAGGCATCATTAATATTTTCATTAAAGCACACGGCATAGTTATAAGGGCTATAACCGATAGAAAATCTAAAAGAAAAGATTTCCCGAGAAATTACATTTTATTTGTGAATAATAATTCTTTACTATCGTGACTCTCGGAGTTTCAGGAGAAAATCAGAAACGACGGATAAGGAACCGTTGGGAAAAGAAAAAAGGAAAAAAATAAAAACTAAGATGTAGATTTATGCAACTGATAAGATGCAAGAAATTTGCTTGTAGGTGTGCCTATATATACACGTATATAGCTGATGTCATTCATCTTCGTCGATCGTAAAATAGCGACTTGCCCCTTCACGCGGTAGCTGTCACAAAAATTTCCCGGGGGATATTTTGCAATTTAACGGGTGAGAGATCGCGATCTAGTGAGCAAAACGAAAACTGTCGTATCTATCCACGTTGTTACATGGTTAACGGGATTCGCGCGATGATCCTCGATGAGTTGTGGCGAAATTTTATTCGAATGAGATAAGCTTACTTATTTTTGTAACCTGATACAAATTGGGGAGATGCATATCAAATGCTCGCACTCGCAACCACCGAGTTTTATCTCTCGATTTTACAAAAAAAAAAAAAAAAAAATCGAATATGCCCCTTCGTCTACGGTCTAATTTTTATCAACATGCTATACCTTTAAAATAAATTTTATATTCTAAAAAAAGAAATTATACGCAATGTGCATGAGTAATGAACGTCAGTAGGTAAAAAATTATATATATTTGTTATAATATTCGTTCTAATAAATTTACCAAGAAATTCACTTTCGATAATAATGTTCCCAAAAATAATGCAAAATAAATTTTTAAATTATCCAATGCTCTCTCGAGTACAGCATATAATGAGATTATTTTTATACAAACTTAATGTAGAAATCATTCTTTCATTCTTATCTCTAGCACGCAAATGCATTCGCAATAATTTAAGAGCAAATAATTTACCGCAAAACTAAAAAGTATTTAATTTCATTTTTAAACAATACCAATTAGCTTGTATTACTTAACGATAATATTTTCCAGCTTTAGTGATATTATTAAATTATTTACTTGAGACACAATTTTAAATACTCGAGTTAATAATATTAAAAAAAGCAAATAACCGTTATCAAAATAATGTGTAATTACTCAGTTGTACATAATAATAATATATATAATGGAATTACAAGTATTGGATTATGAAATTTAATAATATTGTACGCATGTATAATATTTCGAGATATTTTCCAAGCATCATATGGAATATATCTTTGAGAACCTAATTTGCGTAATATTTCGTCGGTCAATAGCAGAGAATAAGCTTTACAAGTCATCCTCATGGGCTCCAGTACCAGCCAGCCAATAATCCAGCGAATCCTTGCAATTTTCTAATTCGCCTTAATTAGCGAAAAACGTGTACACGCGACTCTGAGCTATAAATCGCGTAATTAGGCAAGTGACAGCGTATGTTCGTGTCAGGCAGTTTGCATCCACATGTTCGCCATTAATCTCAGCCCGAGAATGAACCGATCGAATGCGTCACATTTCATTGCTGCTTGACCGGTAACAAGCGCTACTAAAGAAAAACGTAACAATCACTTGGAACCTCTCCCTCCTTTCCCTTCCCTCCCCCCTACCCGTCCACCCCCTTCGCCCCTTCAACCCCTTCACCCTCCCACGACCATTAGTTTCGACGTCGTTTGTTCTTGTTTTGGAATATTGCCATCGCGATGCTGCACTCGAAGTCATTGAAAATTACATGAGCAATATTGAACCGGAGTGAGACAATTTTTGCCGTTTTTATATTCCATTCGCGGATATACGATAAGAGGTGCGTCAGAATCAGAGTTTTATTTTATGACGGCCCAATTCAATTTTTTCATCTTTAAATTTATCCGATATTTGTTTTTTTTTTTGCTTTTCCTGGAAAATACCGAAAAATTTGATTTCCAAATTTGTTTATAATGAATATTCGTAAGTATTATCAACCGTATGTAATTATTTGCTACAAACAATGGATGTTTTATTTATAAAATGAATCATAATTGTTAGTGGCAATATTTTATTGTGCATTACAGTAATATCACCAAATAAATGGATTCAATAATTTGTGAATTTATTTCATATGCCATAATTATTATGCTTCAGTTTATATCATTAATTCTCTAGTTTATTAATATATAATTTATAAATTTGTAATGTTACAATCAATATTATTATTATTTCCTGTTTTCATTATGAATGCACAACGACTTAAAAAATAATTTTAGATTTTCTCTGAATATTAAATAAATACCACTAAATAATATCATAAAAGGAAAAAAAATAAATTTTATAGGTATACATATAAAAATATAAGATTTAAAGTATCTTTTAAATTTAAAAAATTAAACTTTTTAAAAATTAAAAATTAAGCTTATTTTTATTTAATAATTTATAATCATGCATACAGTGGAAAATGAATGAATGTTCTTCGCAATCAGCCAATCCTCGTAATTAATGTTTTTTGGAAAGTTAAAGGCGCAGAACGAACTGACGGTGAACGAACTAACGCAGAATCAGTCAGAGGGAAAATTTTAAACCTACGTCACGATTCGTATGCTTGAAATTGGTCAGCGGTTTTCCCGACGCCCTATTGACTTTTCTCGCTCGTTGGATAAATTATATGTCATTCGTGGACAGACGAAACGCGGACATTCATTCACATAGTAAATCAGCAAAAAGGCCTGGCATGCCAGGCTCTGCCAGTTAACTGGAAACGTGGAATGTGGAACATTGGATTAACTACGACCATACACTTGACCTTTCTTTTTTTCCAATTATTCAATAATTTTTTTTTTTTTTTTTTTTTTTTTTTTGCATTTCCTTACTAAAAATACTGACTTCTACTACTGCTGTTCCTATTTACTTATTCTTTATCATCAAATTCTGGCTGTTTTTGAACAAATTATTGATCTTTCAACAGTTTCTCCTTGTGTTTTAACTAAGCTATTGAGTATATATTGACCAAGAAAAGTCATGTTCAAAATCTGATGGATCGTATTGAACTGATCTATTTTTTTTTAAGATAGGACTCTATTTTGATTCTAAATGTCATTTACTGCTACTCTTGTTCACTTTGATGGATAAAGTTCAAAGGAAAAAAGAAAAATTAATTGAAATTTAATGTAGTAAAATTTATTTCTGAAGTAGGAATTATATTCGTAAATTTAAAGAGTTTTTGTATATAAAAAATTTTTATCTTAAGCTCATAAAATAGAAATAAGTAGTAAGTAGAAAATTAATTACGATAATCATCACAGACAAATGCAGATAAAATATAGAATGAAATTGACAATAATCCTAAAATGATAAATTTTGTATTAACTTATTAAAATATAATAAGTAATAGAATAATTTTTTTTATAGACTAATTAACATAATTTTTAAATCAGTACTAATGATTTACGAGGAAAAATTTTATTACGGATCCAATAAATCCAGAAAATTAATTGAGAAAATTTTAATACAGCCAACTTATTATATTGAGGAATAAGAGTACATTCAAGATAAGTAAGAAAACGACTTCTACTTATCTTATGAGTAATGTTTGAAGAAAATTCAATAAAATACAAAATCTTTTACATTTTTATATCAAGTAAAGATATCTGTTTAATAAACATAAAAATATATGTACTCAGCTTATAGTTGTACAGTATACATATCATTATTTCACCAAATTATTCTATTTAGTATTTATTAAATTCATTTATTTTTTTAATAATTATTTATGAAATTTTTAAATTTAGTTGATTGTCTTATAGAGAAATAATTAGCTATTTTTATATAAATTATATTTAAAAAAAGATTTTAAATTATTGATAATAGTTTTCAACAATTTATTTAGCGTTTCATAATTATTTTATTTTATTTGGAATTTAATTTTATTTATTTATTTTATTTGATATTTATTAGCTTCATGCACTGTAGAAATTATCTGTGAAATTATATATCGTTTTCAAAATTTGTACATTAATATACGATTTATGCGTCGTAAAAAAGAATATTCTTATTTGAATATGTCAATAATTTAATTTTATTATTACACATTAAAAGTTTAATTACACAAGTAAGCTATACAAATTAATAATACATAAATGTAATGATTTTTTTTTTTAAATTTAATTACATTTATGTTTTATTATCGCATACAAAAGAATATTAAACTAATATATGTATAATACTGTCAGAGTGATAAATAGACTGCAAAATGAATATTTAAGTAGTAAAGGCACTCTTTATTTTAAAGAAAATGTAAAAAATGTATTTATATATATATATATATTATTTTAACTTGAACTTTTTTGAAACTCATAGCGATTTATGATATAAGATTCGAATTCCAATAGATTTTACAATTCCAAAACTTATACTTGGATTTTCTCAGTGTCTTTTTAGACATTCATAATAGAAAATATCTTATTGTCTTGAAAATTTGCATTTGAACTCATATCTACACATTCAATTTATTTTGTGATTATCATTAATTTTTTTTAATAATTAAATATTTTAAGGATTTCAACTACAAATTATACAACAATATAAATTGTATAATATTGAAATATTCAATATTTAAATAATTTTTTAATATTTTTTTAAAATTATATTATAATATTTTAATTTTTTTAATATCATTAAGAATCACTTTATTTTGAAATAATTATTAATCAATAATTAATAATCTAAAATTAAAAGTCTCCTTTTCTTCAATTATTGTTATTGTTTTATGTTCAGGATAAAAACGAATTAATATTTTAACTACGATTTCCATCTCAAAATTAAAGTATGTAAATCCGTTTTGAATTGCGACTTTTTAATTAGAAATATGGAAATTCATTTTTTTTTTCAATAGTATCACGTAGTAATTATGCCTTGTAGTATTTTGTATGTTTGATATATTAATTTGTTTCTGGTTTATAAATGGTATTTTGTATAATAATAATAGAATTTTTTCAAAAAAATTTTATCACTGCTATTAATCATCAATCAACGACAATACAATTAAGACATTCATACTTTTATTCTACCATTTTTTTCTTTAATTTAGTGCATTTAGTAAGATAAAACCTATAAAATATCATTTAAAGAAAACAATTAAGATAATCGAAATTATGCATTCATATAATTAAAAAAAAAGAAGTATAAAAGATAAGTAAATATGAATAATGTATAAAAGAAGAATATATGAAAATAATTAAAATAAATTTTGAGTTTTATTAATACAATTGCAGAAAAATTATTTCTTTTAAGACAAATATATTAATTAAATAATATAATAATATACAATAAAAATATTTGCCTATACATTTTTTTCTTTTTCAATTATAAGAATTAAATAGATTATGTTATTTTAACGGAACTATTATAAATAATGAATGTTTTAAATGCTTAAAATTATTAATAATAAATTATTATAAATTAACAAATATTTCACTTTCCGATAACATTGGATCATCTGGATTATCTAGATGATATTGGATTTTGTAGCAGAGCTTGTTTGAGTTGATCCAAAGACACTTGACTAAGAAGCTTCTATTATTCACCGAGGATTTACAAACACTAATTTCATCGCAAAGCTTGAAGATAAGTTGTTAACTAATTTATGCTAATTCAAGTATATTTCCACATTCACAATGTTAAGGCATGATTTTAATTTTTAATTGTGTAAATCAGACCTATTTTTTTTACTTATTCAAAACTAATAGCTTGCGATTTTAACGAAGAAAACAATAATAGCAAATATTATTAAAAACTTCATAACAAATAGATTGAGAGTTTAATTCGTTATGAATTGCAAATTAGCATTATAGATCTAAAATACAATATTTTATAGTATATATTTATAAAATAGAAATTAAAATGCTAATCATTATAAAAAAAAAATATTATAACAAAAATTTAAGTTTAGTATAAATTTAAATAATTATATCTTATCCAAGAAGTACGAAAAAATAAAATTATTTTCTCATAAATATTCTATTATTGCCTGTTTAATTAAGTTTTGAAATATACTTTTTTACCGACATAAAATTAATTCAGAATTATTTTATCTATGCACGTGCTAATACAATGTAAATGTTGATATCTGTAAATTATGACTTCAAGAATAAATGTTTCTTGTTAAATCTAGATATTGCATGAGATAAAAGCTTGAATAATATATGAGAAAAGTATTTCTAACTATTTATTATTAATCATTATTGTAAAATTAAATTTATAAATATAATCATAGTTATTTAAAAAATTTTTATATATTAAATAAATAACTGTTTCTTTTAATATTTAATATTTATATATTATCAATTAATGCTATATCGAACTTTTGCATCATTATTAACCTATAAAAATTTTGATTACTTTTATTAAAACTTTGAATTTATTTTTCTATTTCGTATTATTTTACCTCAATTTTATCCTCAATTTTATATTTGTCTACAATTTTGTTATTTTATATTATCAAACTTCTTTTTCTTATCTTACAATTTATGTGATACTCAATTTAAATTGCTTTAATCCTCTTTCGTAACTTTAATCATTTCCCTTTCATCTTCAAGAGAAAGTTCTTGGGAACTCATGGAATTTTTTATTTTTATTAACTAACTACCAGTTTATTATCAGAATTTTTGCACGCATAATCGACATAATTTTTCTCACGTAATATTTTTTCCATTTCACTAAACTGTAAGTGTATACTTTTATAAAAGTATTTAAAAGACAGTAAAATCAAATGCAGGATTGTCGAATAATAAAAAATACACACTTTAATCAGAATAAATTTTTGTTACGAGTAAAAATTTATGTTATTTTAAAAATATGTAGAACAAATTTATAAATAAGTTATTTAGTCGATTACTTGAAATACAAATTTTTCTAATTATTTTTTGTTTTTTCCTATTTACTAATTTTACTTTATTTCATATTTTGTCATTAATTTATTATAAATTTTCAATTATTATTTTAAAAATACCTAATTACTCTTAAAATTTCTTAATGGAACAATTATAAAAATAATATTTTATAAAAAACACATCAGCATCATGACGCATTGAAGAGAAAAAGAGTGAAATATTATAATGAATAGTGAGAAAGAGATAGATAAATAAATTAAAAAATTATACAGCAATTAAATTGCTATCAAAATAGAGAAACGAATAAAGCAAACGAACAAATAGGGAGAGAGAGAGAGAGAGAGAGAGAGAGAGAGAGAGAGAGAGAGAGAGAGAAAGAGAGAGAGTGAGAGTAAGGGAATAATCCATTTTAAAACGTAAAACGAATGATTTTGATGGTCAAGACATATATATCTGTACACATTAAGATATTATTGTAAATTTTTATTTTTTAGCTTATTGCTGATTATCATTCACTATGTTTTTTTTCTAACATTTAAAACTATTTTCGTTTGATTCCAATACCTGATTACTCAATTTTCTATTCTTTTACGATTCTGATTTAATGTATTGTAAACATCTCCGCCTTACAATTCTATAAAAGCGCAAAGACTCAAGTAAATTTTGAGAATGAAAATTGTAAGTCGATTTACTTACAGAAAACAAAAATTGACAATATACTCCATCACACCTACCTGTAATGAAAAAGGAAATAAAAATTAGTTCTGATGATAATAATTTCAAATTAATATATATTAATTTATTTAATATATGATAATAATATGAACTAGAATAATAATGATAATAATAATAATAATAAGAATAGTGATGACAATTACAACAATTACAACACAACAATAGCAATAATGCAATTTTATATTCAATAATTTGAAATTTTCTGTATGCTATCATGTGGGCTATTGATTTTCGCCGATTTAGGATCGCGTTTCCGAGATCAAACAACCTGACACTGCCTAAGTCCATAAATTCGATACCTCAAAGAGAACGATTACTGATTTAGTTAAATTTGATGCTGACGCACCGATGGAGCGATGTCTGGGGTTATTGCGTGTATAAGTTATGGGACGCCCCCGAAATATGACCGTAGGAGGGGTATGAAACGACAAAGGATCTGAAGAATATAAATGGATCTGATCAGGGGCACTCAGGGTTCGCTAATTTTCCTCCAAAAGCTTTTTCTTTTGATTTTCCCGACTGAAAATTTCTCGGAGATACATACAAGTCCCATGGGTTGGATTCGCGGCGAAATTTTATTTCTTGCAAGTACCCATTGATTGATCGTGGGGTAAAAATTGAACTACTATTGGCAATTGTAAACGGTGAGTTATAAAAGTATTCGGCCTGTTTGTTTTTTTTTTTTTTTGACCATTTTGCTCCGTCACAAAATCTGTAGGAGAACTTTTTCTCTCCCCTTCCCCTTCTGATTGAAATTAGTAGAAGCAGCTGCTTTCGTATTGGCGTGAAGCGGTTTTTTTAAAAAAAAAAAAATACTTTTATAATTTTAAATGCCGAGAATGAAAAAATTGACATATTTCATTCAATTTGCTGTCTTACAATGGCAAATTTTTATGATATCATCGATTGATCCGAGTTAATCAACTATTCCACCATCGTCTGTATATATATTTATTATCCTCGACTTCCTATGAATTATTTTCGAATACCTCTGCCAATTTGTTTCACGACTAAAAAGTTAATCACAACACTGGCCTCAATCGACTGCAGATATGATTTCTCTTGAAAGACATTGATTAATATTTGAGCGCACGTGGAGGACCAAATTATTTTTCTTATTTTCTTCCGACCTCCTTTTGGACATAGACAAATAACTACCACAAAAGAAGTGTTGCAGATGACACGTACACCTGGATAGATGATTAGTTTTATTTTCTGCAGAAATGCCAACAAAATTATTAAATTACTAGCTAAAAATTTCAAATGCAATCTTTGTGAATCTTTAAAAAAGGTAAAATATATTTTGGACAAAAACAGGGATGGTATGATTACTTTTTTTCTTCTTTACTTTATTCCAATTTTACGCAAGTATAAAGATTATATACGGAGTGAGAAGATTTTCCAATAAAAATAGTGACTCAAATTAGTACTTGCTCATCCATTTTATTGACACCGAAATAATAGTCCATTCTATCCTCATATTTACAAAATTTTCCGATAATCAATTTGTGATACCTTTACGACAAATATTCCCCATATTACGTATCAGACTTTAGCTAATCCGGGCGTAAAAAATCTCCGCCGAGCCTCAGAGGAAACAACCGTAAATAGATAGAGTTCGAATTTTCTTAGAGCAGATCTCGCTTTGAAATCTACAGTTTTTGGGGATCGATAAATCCAATCGAGTTTGAGGTATATTGATTTATCGATTTTGTAAAACTCATTTAAGAGAGTGGCAATGCGAAATGTTGACTTTCACTTTTTCATAAACTTATTTATTTTAAGTTATGCACACTAGAGTTTTAGGTGTTGCGCCTTTTTTGTAGCTTCCATTGATTTTATTTGACCCTCGTCACATTTACAAAGCGGCTACCACGATTGTTATTATGCTTTTTCTCTGCTTTTTAATAAAATCGAGCCATGCATTGCGGCTGTTCCAGCGATACGAATATTTGCTCTACGCGGGATATGATTCTTAATTTATTTCTGACTTTAACTGAGTATACATTTTCATAAAAAATGTATTAAAAAAAATGGGAATTACAACATCAAATAAGCTTATTTCAAATATTAACTGTGAATAAATATTAACTTTTTGTGCGTTATACGTATACATTTTTTTCGATCTTTAGTATTCGTGCATTTGCGAAGTAATTTTTATAATGTTCCTGACGAATTTCTAAGGCGTCTAGACGATGAGTAACTCAGGTATCCCCAATGGAGACATACCGAAGTTGGTTTACAGGAGCAACCAAAATGAGCCTAACGACCTATGAAATTCAAACTATGATTTTTGCAAAATTAGTTTACACTAAGAATACAGATAAACTACAGTCGGTCTGCTTAAATCTTTTTTAGCGAAAACTCGACAAACCATATCATACTTCTAAGAAAGAAATCGCATTTTCATGAACTCGAGACGAAGACGGAGCTAGGCGTTTCTCGCAAATTACACACTAGAGCTGCGGAGTCATTTTTGTCAAGCGATTCGTAAGATAATTCAAATAAATTCAGTGTAAATAAGTGATACATTAAGCAGTTGTATTGTATATTAATATTTACTTTTTAAATGGTAACCTCCTCTTTTCCAAAACACTCGTCTCATCGGATTAAATATTTATTACCTATTATTATATAATCTATAAGCCAATGTTTATCATTATTATTCTTAACGACGTTTCATTATTTTTTTCAAATTATTTAAAGAAGGACACTGCAGATATTTAATTTCCACTTTAAATGACCATAAAAATGCAAATGCACTTATATAAATTTATATGTGATAAAGAAAATTTTCAAATATTTAAGAAAAAGAAAATTTTAAAAAATTCCTTTTTTTTAATTATGATACGCGAAATTGATACATAATTTTTAGAAATTTTATTAATAGTCAATTATTCTACAAATTATGTATTATGTTCGTTTTAATATTATAATTTCATTAATTGTTGCAATTTTTGTGGTTTATAGTACGGGAGATTTTTTCATAAAATGAAATTTTATTTAATATTTCATTTCTTTTAAATTTTCTTTTTAATACTTTGAAAAAAGTTTTTATGAATTTTAACTTTCAAGTTGTTCAACTGATTTTATTTCTCTTATTAAAACTATTAATATTATGATGGACTTTTGAATTTCAATTTACTTTCATTTTATGAGAGGAAAAAAATTTCTGTGAAAAAAAGGTATAATTATCAATTAATATTTTTGTAAAAATAAAGTAAAGTTTATTCACTAAATTATTTTCATGTAATTCAAAAATTTTTTATGCGAAGGAACATTATTTATTTTTTAAATACCTATTCTAAAGTTAACCACATATGTCTGATTCACATTTACATGATCCGCTTGTCTTCTTTTCGAACATCATAAATTATATTTTACATAAATAAAACGAAAAAGGAAAAAATGAAAATTGGTGCCTCAGTAATAAAATCAGTGCATATATTATTTTCTGAACTATTAATTTTTATATGATAGATTATAATTTGTTTATTTATTTTTAATAGATATAAAAGTATTTAGAACACCTGTATATATTTATAAATTAAAATTTTGAAACTTTCTACAAATATAGAATATTAAACATTATAGTCAAACAATTAGATAATTCAAATAATGATAAGAATTTATGTAATTTTTTTTTAAATATTACGTTATCCATTAGATTGCATTTATAATTACAAGACAAAATATAAATTTTGTATGAGAGAAATGAGCAGAATATTTTTTTCTCCTTTAAAATTAGTAATTAATAATTTATTCGAACTTATGGTAACCTTAATAGTTACATCATATTATCATATGTAGATTTTGCTATAAATACTTTGAAAATGAAAGATAAATTTTTTTTTAAAACTTAATACTTAATAACTCAATAAAATAAATTGTAATATTTAGAATCAAGAATTTTTCGATTTCATTAATAAAAAAAAAAACTGATACGAAAATAACTTTTTATAATATTACAGTTCATGCTATATACAGTTGAATTTTATTGATATAATATTTTAAATTTATATCTCTGTAAAATTAAATTTGATAATTATTTGTTTTATTTTTAATGATTTTAAATATATGAATATCTTCATAATCAAATCAAATACATTCCAATGCTAATTAAGCTGATCTAATATTATTTAATCAATATTAAATTATTCTAATTAACATAGAAATAAATAAAAAAACTAAAAAATAAATACTATTATATATTCTATCATTAAGGATTAATCACTTTTCAATGAATTTAAATTAAAGCTACATTTGTTAATCGTAAAGGTATCTACTTGGCAATATTCAATCGATTATTACAGGTATAATTATTTAGTATTTTCAATTATGAGTATACAGAAATTGTTCGCATAATCACTTTGAAAGATATAATGATTAAAATTTTTCAATATCAACATATAATACGTAAATTAGAATATGAATAGTAGTACTATTTAGAACTATATGTTTTTCTTTTTTTTTTTTTCTAAATTCAAGAATTTGTTAAGTATAGTCTGTGTAGTGTTATCTAGAACATAAAATTTTGAATGAAATCGTATGATATTTATAATTTTAAGCAATGATTTTAATTATCGATGTTATTTCTATTGTGACTATTGCCTTTGAATTGCGAATAAATTATCAAACACATGTTTCAATTTATGTACCATAATTACCTTTTATTACGGGTAAAAATATGGAAGGACAATGAAAAATATAAATAATAAATTTCATGGACATAAAATTTACAGAAAATAGTGAAATCTTTGTACAGTACAAGAAAACGGTAAATTAATGTCGCCGACTCACCTGTTCTTGCACATCTACTCGTCAGATTTCTCCTTACACGCGATTTACCTTCCGAGCCAGCCGTAAAGCGTATAAAAGTTTAGAAGTTGGTTCAAATTTTCAAATAAGATGAATTCATAAAATAAATATTTTAAAACATATATATAAGTATATATTGTTTTAATTCATTTGAAATATTCCAAGTTCGATTGCTGACAAAAAGAAAATGGCTTAAAAAATGGGTATTGGACGCATCATCTTGTTGTAGAATAATAAGGATGGTCACACTAGGAGATAAGGAAGGAAAGTTCCCACGACCGGACACAAAGTACGTAAATTGCACCAAAGATGAACAGGGAGATTGTTGTTGGCCAAAGGAACGATTTTACCAAATTGTCAGTGCAGTTTCTTGCGACTGAGCTAAATTCGCTTTCTTGGCGCGATGGAAAGGTACCAAAACCGAGATTTGAGACAATGTGCGAATAAATCATGTTGTATTAAATATTGGTATTCAAATAAAGAAGCTGCCTTCATTGTTTAAATGGAACATTCAACTTGAGGCAGGCGGGGGTAGTGCCAAACGTTACCCCATACTTCTCTTGTTTCATTTACAATAATGATTTGAGTTTATGAAATATCTGCTAGTACAAAATATTAGCACAGGACTTGGCAATATCTCTGTTCATCTCTAGTTGCAATAACGTTTCAACTCAATAACCCTTATTTACTTGAAGTTTTATTACAAAATCCAAAGATTAATGAAAATGTACAAAGTGTACAACTTCCTTCAATTCTTAGGTGATCATCGGTACCAAAGCAGCAATTTATACATTTCATGTGCTTTATATTATTTACCTTAATATCATTAACAAATTAATTGATTTAATGCAACTATTTTCTATTACTTACTGTCTAGAAAAATAATTCTTACATATAATTTATTAATCTTCGACCAATGAATTTATGATATTAAAATTACTAAATGATTTAATTTAGTATTTTCTTTACAAAAAAATGAAATTTAAATTGTAATTACTTTTATATTATTATTTAATAACAGTAAAAACCATATCTTTATATATACATTAACGTATATAAATGGTCTACACGTACACATGTATAAAGAGATGATATCGCAAATATATAGATACAGCAGCAAGAGAAATTTTCACCGCAGCATCCGCAGCCAATGCATTGCATGTGACTTTTCTTTTTCAACGTCTAATATATAAGTTATTTGTAAAAATAGTTTTTCATATTTTATATTAAGTGAATTTTAATTTTATCAGAATTTCATAATTTCAGATAAAATATATTTTATATAAAGTTGCTATTTTATTAAATAGCACAAAGCAGTTGTAAGCACTATTGCTATAGTGCTTACTCTTATTATATCGCTTACAACTACTTTGTGTTTCTTTAAAATTAAATAAAAATTTAAGATTCGTTAAAGCGAAGATAAATTGTGATACAAAAATTAATTATTATAAGCATATTGCAACAATAAGTATAAAAATATTAGAAAAATATGTTCATAACACATGCATGAGGTATACAATAAAACGAACCCGTTCTTTCTTATATTAATGCGAAAAGAGTAGCATATTATGATATTTAATTAAAGTAAAATATTTGAATGTTATTATAATACATTATTTAAAGTTTAAATTACTGTTTCAACTCATGGCTTAACGCTAAACAAGAAAATAAATGAATTCAATGTGCGTTTCAATTATAAGATGTTTTTACCATAAAAATTAAGGTCATCGAGAACTATTACATAATTTTTTTTATTAAACAGTTTATAATTTGAATTCCATTGTGTACATTATAACAGTAGATTTTGATATAAAAAAGAAAATATATTTTTAACAAAATTAAAAAAAAAGTTATTGTTAATTAAAATAGGATTTTAATATAATATAAATTACTATAATACAGTAAGAATTAATTTAAAAATGAAATCTAACTATAAGTAATAAACTAAAAAGTACCAAGATAATATTTAAAATCTAATTTAGATAATTTTACTCGAAGCTGGAAACAAAATATTACAAAAGTTAAAATAGAGATAAAAGCATGCGTACGGGAAAATTAGAAGAATATGTCGGCTCTAACTTTTTTTCATATACACCGTTTCTTTCACTGATTTTTTTCGTGCCATTCCTCCTTGTTGTACACCTCAACATTGTATTGTTTGTGATTTCCTTAGTATCCTGACGGAGTATTCGCTCGGCCTCCTCCCGACATATAAACTCAAGCTGCTTTGAATTTTTATGATTATTTCCTGAGCTGCACTTTTTTTCCTTCCCAACACGGATTAACAATTATGCTGCTGTTTCTTTCGATCTGCCATCTTCTTTTCCTCTTGCACAGCCCGACATCTGCCCTCTTTCTTTATATATGATCCACAGTAATGGCGTATTTTAGTTTTCTCGAAAATTCAATACTACGACGTAGCCTCACCACACCTTTAGAACCTGATTGTTTCTAGTTTTTCATTTTGCAATTTATCTTATCGAGATTCATTTGGATTTTTTTCCCTTTCAATGATTTTATAAGCAGTTTTCAATAGGTTTCAAACTGATCTTATCTTTTTTCTTTTTTTTATAAATTTATATTATTCTAGAATTTTCTTTGACTGCGATTCTTTGCATTGAATTACAATATTAATTTTTTATGATATTAGTTTAGTGCTAAGGATAAAAATTTGAGTTCATATAAGTTGAATAAATATTTTGCATATTCTTATTTTGGAAAATATTTTTTACGTATAGGTACCATGTGTATTTAAAAAAAAAATTAATATACTAGAATATAATTAATTTAATAGAATTAAAAATAATGTTAGCAAACTCAGTATTAATCATACGTTTATTCAACAAAAAACCGTATATTGAATTGTCTTTGTTCATACTAACTACAAAATAAGAAAGACTTATTATAATTTAACTTAATGGTTGCGATAATACACAGTTTTTTATTATTAAAGGATCAAAATTGGTTTTACTGTTACCTTAAATAAAAATTTCCTAAATTAATGTATAGTTTGCTGTTAAATTTTAAATATTCTTCATGGTATAAAGAAGAGCATTTATATATAATGTACAAATAAAAAATTAATTAAATTTCTACTTAAAAAAATTACTTTAAAATAAATTTAAAAGGTTTGAAAGTAATGAACTATTATTAATTTATGGTAATATTTTTTCTATGTTCAATTTGTCGTATTGATTATTAATGGTTTCCCACTTTTACGTGTAAGTAATAATATGTATAAAACATGCAATGACATTTTGGTAGAAAGAAAACCAGTTCAGAATATATGCCAATTTATTTATATAAAAAAAAAAAATCGACCTTGAAGTATGGAAGAAATTACTCGAGTCAAACAATGAATTTGCCCCTAAAACAAAAAATATATTGCCCTACTTGCAGGAAATGTATATCTGATGACTAGTTTTACATCCCAGGACTTTGCAGAAATATGTGGTCATCTCAAACAATTTTTAAATTCCGGTTGTAATTGAAAGCTCTTTAGCATTAGAATTTAAAAATTAAAGGAGAATGGTTTTTTCGCAGAGGCAGAATTCAATCCAAGAAAAGACCAAGAGGGAATTAAGGGCCAGGATTAGAGGTCGTCAAATTGAAAATCGTTGGGCTAAATTTAGATGAAGAAAGTAAGATTGGCTGGCCGATGAGAAGTCCTGGTTAGCCGAACCTTCGGCCCGGGAAATCTTTAAGGAGTGGGTCTCGTTGTGAAAAGCAGAGGATACGGGGGTCCGCCACCCCTTTCCCGAGCCCCGGGGGTTGAATGGGCAGGAGGCGCCCTCGATACGCCTCGGGTAATAATTGTTGGTGAGAATTGGGGGAGCACCGGTCGCCAAAGACGAATGGAACAAGCACTTTTCTGTGCAGGAGTCGTGAACAACAACTGCGCCAGGGAGCAAGGAATACGTAACGAACGGGGTAGGGATGTGTGCACCTGGAAATGCCCCCACCCCCACCCCACCCCCTTAAGCCTTTCGCCTCTCCGACTGTATTCACGGCGGACGTGCTTCCCCCCGCCCCCCTCCGACCCTTCCCACCCCCGCTGTACCTCCTTCCGTGTTCCGCCCTCTTTATAGTACTCCCAAGCACATGCGTGCTCCTTTATTACGTACTTTGCTCTTCAGAGTAAAAATAATCCTTTGGGAAAAATGGAGCTTTCTGCTTCTCTACAGACGGACACTTGATCGCGTTGGGAATGCTTTTACAATGGCTTTTCCCGCAGACGTACATTTCGACGTGCACTCGCCGTTTCATTCGAGTATGAATTTATTTACCCTTCTTTCTTTATGCAGTCGTATTGAATTTAATCTCAATTTTTCTCTCCCCAATAGAGTTTTTATAATTTAAATAATTTATATTTACTAATAAATTTGACGAGTTTCAATTAAATTCATGCTTGCGAGCGCTCTCCCCAAGCCAATTATGATTACAAATTTAATTAGCAGCTTATTATTCGGCATTTTATAATCATTTCTATTTTATACTTTCGACTTTTTCAATAATTTGGTAAGGCTAATTGTTAAACTGTGATTTAAAGCAACGAACGATAATTAGTTTATTTGATAGTGTATCAATTTGATCTATTAATATATTAAACTATAAATTATCTGAATAAAACGCAGTTGCTTCGTATTCATATTGTATTATTTTAATGCAAATATTTGAATGTGCCTTATCAATGTCGTATTTTCAAAAAATTATTATTGTTTTAATTCGTCATTAATGATTATTATAATCATTGTTACAAATTTTTAGTACAAGAAAGAATGCTCTTTTTATATTTTTCTTTTTTTGCTAATTTTTTAATACAAACAAACATATATATATATATATATATACACATCAATGTCGTCTTTGAAAATATAATTGCTTTTTAAGCATAAATATGATATTCTTACTTGCCACCCCAATAAAATAATAAATTATGTTTTCAATTTTACTATTTTTAGCTTTATTTGCTATATTCTGTGGAATATTTACAACTTGGAATTTTAATTAAATTTCTATACAATTTTTTTAACTAATATCTCTAATAGGTATTGCAATAAATCAATCCGATAATGATTTGATAATTTTTAGACATATAATTGAGTACTTTACAATTAAAATATTATATTTCTTTTAAAGTATTTTTAAGTTTTTATGACGCTACGAGTATAACACTCAAAAAAGTTTTTAATTTAAAGTAATTTAAATAAAATTACTTTATTCACAACTTGTATATGTTTATCACAAAAATTTTTTATTACAATGAACATTTATATTATAATCATTATTTACCAAGCGACATTAAATACTTTTAATACCTTATTTGCAAACAAATCTGCAATATAATTATAATATTTTGTATATGAATCATTTTTACATTTTAAAGAATAAATCTTGTCGTAGGATTCTTATCTTACGACTTTAAAACAAGCTGCAGTTAATAATAATTTTTGAAAAACTTGCAACTATTCATCTTCTTGCAGTGTTAAAATTTCTTTTATCTGCATTAAAAAGATGCATCCCCGTCGTCCTTGCAAAAGTAATGTGCTCAATCCCAGCAGAAATCTAATAATGGCGCCACCTCACCTCCACTGCTGATTCCTCATTTATTATAAAGTAAGTCTTGTAATGAAGTGCCAAACAGACCCCCGACTCACCCCTAAATTTCATAACCTTCTCATTTTTCACATCGTCGGCGGGCGAATCACCCCCGCTCGTGTTTCAATGGCTCGTGCGAGTGAGTCCCGATCTCGTGACTCTTCTCTATGTTACTTTAGCCCAACTTTACCAAAGATTATTAATTTTCGGCATTCAATATATCGCCCGATCAATCAGTATTCCCATTAGTTCGTAATTTTCACTTAAACTCAAGAGTACGAAAAGTTTTTAATGTTAGAGAAACCTTTAGTTTCACTTGTCGATACCACACACCTATACATCGACCGCCTATATCCATATCTGTCACATAATATATTCCAAGTTTTTCTATTTAACCTTGTGCCTTTAATGATTTAACAATATCATATTACCACTAGTTGCGATCACGTTTTAAATATTAATCCAAAATTTAATTTCGTAGTACAACGTATATTGGGAAATTAAAATCCTTTCCTATATATATTTTTCAATTATTTTTTAACAAATAAATAAAGTTTGTTTAATTTTACTTTTTTTTCAAAAATATGATTGCTAATTTTACGAAAAATTGAAGATAAGTAATACTTTATTAAAGTTAGTTACATTTACGGTTCACTAAACTGTGCTTACCAAATATTTACATTGAAACATACACTTTTAAATGTATTTCTGCAATTACAAAAATATATTTATTTATGTCAGAGTATTCTAATTTTTTTCATAAAAATAAGCTAACAGTGCCAAAAAAGTATAGAAATATTTATTACTGTAAAGAACAAATGTAATTTCATTTAATAGTATAAAATTTTAATGGAAAAAATTTTTCTTTATAAGAAGTATTAATTTTTGAAGAAACTAATGTTGCTAAATCTAGAAATATATTATGGCCTGAAATATTAAGATATGAAAAAAATGCTTTTTTTTTTACAAAATTTATATTTTCTTTTATAAACTTTTTTTTTTTACTAACTAAGAATCACTAATGATAAGTCATTACATAAAGTCTTTAACCTTCTAAAATAAATTACTTCTATTTCTCACGCACAAAATTTCATTTTACGAATGTGCTCTGTAAAATTTAATACTTTTTCCAATCAATAATTTATTAAATGTTAATTTAATTCATTGAACAATTAGAAATGCAGAGGGATAAAAGAACTTTTATTGTATCTTTACTTATCAGTAATTATTAACTTCTATATTCATACAGAAGGTATTTGCGAATCATGCATAGCATGCATAATTTAACTTCATTCATCATTCTGATATTATCTAAATCATTTCACCAGGTCATGCATCAACATACAAAGCAAATTGAATAAACGCTTATTAAGCACATAATACATGTTATACTTATCAAATACGTATTATTCCAATATCAGATTTAAGTCAATACTATAAAATACATGGAATTTTATTATAATTGAAATGCGATAAAAAATAATATCAAGTACAGTTATGCTCTTAATTAAATAATTTTCTACAGTTATATACATGGGTTATATAAAAATATTTATATACATTAATCAAAAATAAATTTTTTAAAAATTTAATTTAAATAATTTGAATAAATTTATGATCAGTTTACATTGAAAATACTGTAATTAATATATATGAATCTTATTAAATATGAAAACTATAGCTACGAAGAAAATATTCTGACTTATCAAGAAGTTTAGAATGAAAAAAAAAATGCAGTAAAAAGAAAAAAATCATGTCCATTTCAAATTTTTCATTAGTTGGGATGATCAAATTTAAATATGATTTATAAACGAATTTTTTCTGAATAAATAAAAATGATTACATGTAGTTTCTGATAAATTTATTATAGAATCTAAATAAACAAAAAACTAATGCTGTTTCATTAAAGAAATAGAATGCTGGAATTAGGAGGATTTCATCACAAGCAGAAATCGCACACTGTCTAATCACAATTTCAATAGAACATTAGGTGCACAATGGCAGCGGTTGTTCTATTTCTTGGGTCACTAACAACCTCGATATTATTCTCAAAATTATATATCGCAAGATGACTAAGATCCCTCGAAAATTCCTCACAGGGGTTGAGAGGCTAGGGGTAGTTGTTCCTGGCTAAAACTCAACGTCAGCTTGTGCAAAAGATAACTCCGACACCAAGGCGTCAGTTTTCAGTTATAAGTGTGCACGACGCCTCGTCGCACCGAGCAAAAGGGAGTAATTGTCGATGTCTACGTTGGGGTTCGCACGCAACGAGACATTTGGGGGTGCGATTGTGCGATACATTTCGAGCGTATTATCTACGAGCGACCTCCGCCACAAGACAGCGCCATCAAGTTTCAATGGTCTTTTTTTTTTTTTTTTTTTTTTCTTCTTTACACTTCGAATAATCGGACTTTTTCTCATTTAGGCCGCAAATTATATACTACGTAATGTCTTGCTTTACATTTACTGGTATTAATTGCTGATGAACCGGTAAATGGTACACCATTTATTTGTAGAATATTTCAGAAATAATTCAGTCATATGTAAAATATAATATTGCAGGTGAATTATTAAGAATATGTCATTGTAATATACGTCTAAAACTTTTCTAGCGTAATGCTTTACAAATATCTTAAATTTTGAATTCATGAATCGCTAAATTTTATTTAAACTGAAATATTACGGAATTATTAACGCAGAGCGGGCTTTTATTACTGTATAAATGAAATAAATGTTGATTTCTATTGGGTGTAGGGTTAAAAAAAAAATAGCACAATTTTTTCGTTAACGACGTTTCATCAAGTACAATCCTCGCCTTCATCAAGCTTCAGTACATTTCTATGAAAAAATTCTAGCTTGAAAGTTTCGTGACACCACGTCAAATTTGACTGTTCAGTCTTTCTAAGGAACTAAGTTTCATTTCATTTATATACAATCCGTATTTTTTAATTCTTTACATTTCATTACTAATAATGAATAATAATGAATTCAAGACTACATTTAAGAAAAATGATGTATTTTTGAGTGATTGCATTCATATTTAATGAGCACTAAGGCTTTCATATTCAAATGTACGTAAAATTCATTTTACAACATTTTCCGCGTATACTATTCTAGTGTGTGTATTAATTTTTACCTCACTATTGTCATTCAATCTATGCTCAGTTTTTCATTATTTCTATGAAATCGATAATATAATATTTAGTAGATACTTTTTCGTGTATCTTTTTTACTTGCACGCTAAGAAATAGGTATAATAATGAATTCCTTATTTTTTTACCCATATTCAAAATATCTTAGATTTATATTACTGCTAAAAATATTTTTACATGTATGGTCTGTCCTCGAAGTATCGAGTTTATTTTTTCCTTTGGCGAAAATTGGTTGCAGCAATTTGGAAGTGATCTTATCTTTTTCTTTTTCTCCTTTTTTTTCTTTCTTTTTTTTCGAGAATTTTGAACTTAAAAAAAACAATGCAAAAAAATTTTAAATGTTAAAAAAGGCTTATAAAAATAGTTGTATGTTAAAATTACAATGTGAAAAATGGTACAGAGCTTTTAAAGACTGTCGGGAAAAGATCATCGACGAGTTCTTATTTGGGCGCCCAAAAAGCTTTCTAATCGCTAGAAATACTCGCCATGTGATACAAATTTTTAATTCAGACCACCGAATAACAGTTAAAGAAACTGAATTTAACGTGATCTACGGTGCAGAATATAGTGTACAAAAATTAAGAAATGCGATAAGTTTGCGTAAATATCAAAGCTGTGGAGTTTCAAGCTGCCTTCGAGACCTGGAAAACTCGCCTTCGTAAATGCGTTGATGCAGGAGGAAATTATTTTGAAGAAATTTAAATTTTTATTTCAAACTGTTTATAAATCTACCAATGAATTATATTTCATAAAAAAAAGCTAAATATTTTCTTTTATTTTTATAATCTTTAAATGGAACGTTTTTGCTTAGGGCTTTTCCACTAATTATTTTAGAGTGCCATGTCAAAAAATTGAAAAACACTCTTCGCGTGAAGTAAAATCTTGCCGCATCTAATTATCAAAGAAACAAAAAAAAAAAGGAACAAATGGAAAAAATATTTTTTTTGCATTTTAAGACCCCTTCCAAATCGCTGCGACCAATATTCGTCAAATGAAAAAAAAAACTCGATACTTCGGGGACAGACCATGTATACTGTTTCATTGGTTGTATAAAATTTTTACCTAATTTATACTCTATGACTATTCATTATTTTTACCATTTTTTTATATTTTCATTTTTTAATTTCAATATTTAATTTTTAATTTCACTGTTTCCGTTTATACATTTATAATCTACACATGGATAAATTTGTAAGCTGTTCATTTATAATATAAGAATTAATTCTTATAAATTAATAAGAATTATAATATTAAAAAATTTATACGAATAAGTGAATTTACATATGCATAAAAAAACTTTAATTATGCCTTTTTGTGTAAATAGTGTTATATAAATTAAAGAAAGTATTTTAAATTTATAATAATTTCTGACGCTAGTTTTTAGATAATATCATAAATAAAAATACTTAAAATAATTATTGTGGTAAATGTATTTAAATATTTAATACCATACCTTATTTTTATATAAACATAATTTTTGTAAAATAAATATTTTGGATCAATTTTAAATCGAATATTTTTAAATTCAGTGAACATTCAATCTAATTGCTGAGTATACAAAATTCGCAGCGTGCGAGTAACAAATATGAGTGATGAACAATAATAAAAATCGGGTATCTCCAACTTTCAAGATGAAGTTTGCTGTGAATGCTAAAAGTCAACACAGAATTTCCCATCACAAATCCTAAGTAACTGAAGAATCCCTTCAGTTATCCCTTCATGGATGGAGAGCAATTTGAGCCCGCGAGCTCAAGTGACTGTAACCAGAAGGGACCGTAAGTCTCATGACATCTTAGCCGGGGATGAGTGAATGAATCGTAAGGTACCAAGGTCATTGATTGGCATCCATGATCCCGAATAATAATCCATGACGTGGTTCCAGTATCTCGACTAATGAGCTGATTAATTAGCGAGATCTGGAGCATGATAGTAGTGGGAGCAAGAACCTGCTTTGACGGAGTAGATGTGTCCCCCTGGTTAAATAACCATATTAATGGGGGGGGGGGAGTGCATCGCTTTTCCGACGAGGACCAGAATTAGCCCCGATCCCGTGTCCCTCTCGTTTCGCTCTCAACATAACGACGTTAAACATGAAATCAATACACAACGTGCGCACGGGGACTCATTTGTTGTGTAATTAATCGAATTACCTTGAATAATTAGGTCTTTCGGGAGCGCTATGCTTTATTTGAACCTCAACATGGGTTTATCCAATTTTTTTATTATCTCAGTTATCTATATATGAACTACGCATTTATCTGAATGTCATAATTTAGCCAATGAAATATTTTATTAACGACTCGTTTATTTCCCCTCGCTTACACGAGAAAGCCATCTGCCAAAGTCTTTTTGTTCAATTGATTTCTTAAAATAAAGTAAAATGAAATAAATATTATTTATTATAAATTATTATGAAATAAATTTTAAAAAAATGAATCAGTAAAAGAATATGATAAGAAAATGAAAATGATCGCTGTGAATAAAAAAAACTTTAACAACCTATAAATTTAATGTATAAAATTTTATTATTTTAGGTTTAGCGGGGGTATAGGTCATTTTCATGATATTATATAAAAGTAAATGTATAAAAATAACGTTTAGTAAGATTTTTTTAAGGTCTTTTCTTTCGATGTTCAAAAAGAGATTTTTAGGTAAGCTAAATAAATTGTAAAACGTAACTGCGTATAATTAAAATAATAATTGAGTATAATTTAACATGGGAAATCGTATTAACACTTTAATTTCGTTAGTGATTTCGATAGATATGGCACAGGCGGAAATATTTAAGAGAAAAAGTTAATAAAGAGAATAAAATTTGAATTAGAAGTTGCGTTCGCTCATATTCGCCAAGTAGGTGCAAGTGTTTTTCCCGTTTCACTCAAAAAGGTTTTTGACCTTAAACTCATATGTATACATAGTATTAAAATCATTCAATAAAGATTCTCTGGATTATATAAAAGTGTTTTATTTTTAAATTTTAAATTAAAAATCATTTGCGTATTCAAAAAAAAGTTTCTTCATTTCATCAAGAATAAAAAAAGGCAAGTATATTTTTGATTAAATTTTTGAGTCAACACCATACAATACAGTAATTTTTTAATGAATCGCCTGCAGCACACACAAAACTGTATCTACCACTGTAAAATCATCAAGAAAATATACATTCATTTTAAAAATGATTTGAAAATTGAATTTACCACCAGAATTAATTCGAGACAGTACAATTCAATTACTAGTTATTTTTATATTTCTTTTATATGCGTAGATAACATAGGAAAAATGTAAGACAGAGTATATCAGTAACAATATGCCAATTATTGTATGATAGACATGGGTTTGTGCATCTTCAGTTCATAATGCAATAGAAAACAATTACTGAAAATAATTACTGGTAGAAGGTTCAGCTTTGAGTAATTAGCATTGGTGTTAAAACGGTGAAGTAGGACAAGATAATATTATAAATGCTGGATGGATGTTATATTATGGATATGATTTTAAATTAATCGAAATCCTGGTTATACACATATATATGTCTAATAACTAAAAAATTAAAAAGTGAATTGACAATGCTATGTAACTAATAAATTTGATATTTAGTGATAATTTACATATAATATGATCTTAACAAAAATAATTTATAATGATAATTTTTTTGTTTAATATTTTTGTATTTATCATAAAAACCATTAATTAATTTTTTTTTTTTGATGGGCCTCACTTAATTCATAAACTTATCTTTTTCCATGGTAAGATAATAAGTTGTATGAATGTATTAGCATACTTCCTCAAAATATTTTGCTAGAAATCTGATAGTGTCAAAGTAGAACTATATTTAATTGAAAAATGTTGCTATCCATAGTAGAAAAATTTATATTTATTTAACTAATTATAATCTTTGAAATTAAAATAATATATATCAATTAAGTCACAAAATATATAAGTATATATAAAAATAGTAAATTATGAATATAAATTTAAAGAACATTAAGTTAATGGAAGAAAATATGTTACTTAGTAAATTAGTTGAACGCAAACAAATACAAGAAACTCAGAAAACAAGTGTTTCAAACTTTAAAATTTAAATTAATTTTATAATTGTTTATATTAATTTATATGTAGGCAAAAATTTATAGTTTAACATATATATTTAATATATATATATATGTGTGTGTGTGTGTGTGTGTGTGTGTGTGTGTGTATGTTTATATTAAATTATTAATCATATTTTGTAAATAATAATTATTCTTAATCATGTAATCACGTAATCTTTTAAAAATAATACGTACCGAAATACAATTATGATTTTAATTTAATAACTTATAATTGAAAATATTAAGATATTTCTAAAGATATAATAAGAATTCATTTTTTAAGAGGTTCTTTGATCTTGATAATTTATTCTTAAGTCGTATTTCATATTATTATTCAAAATTGGCTTTATTAATTGACTCAATTATAATTGACTTATTTCGACAATTGTAATTAAATTAATGAAGTATATTTTAATTTGAATAATTACTTTACCTTAACAGAATATACAAAAATGAAGTTAAATAGTACAGAAATTTAATGGATGACTGTTCCGTCTGACTTTTTATACGCTTATACTACGTAGTTAGATGAAAGTATAAAAGCAAAGTACTAGTCAGTTTAACTATTAACTTCATAATTATAAAATATTTTTATTTTACACTACAAATAGTTATATAATGAAATTATAACATATAATTATAAATTATTTACATTTTTTTTTATTATAAAAAATGTTAATCTATGAAAATATACACGTAATACTTAACAACTCGCTTAAAAAACTCTTAAAATGATTTAAAACTTAAATATTAGCTATAGAGAAAACATATATATATATATTAATATGTAAATACTAATAAAGTTATTATATTTATTAAAATCCTGAATTAGAACGTTTTTCACATTATAGATGTTTACATATACATCTGTTAATATTCGTTGGTATTTTAAATTTAGCGTAACCAATTGAGGAATCTGTAAAAGTTCCAAAGAGTTTTTTTTTTTTTTAAAGAACATATTTTGTTAATTATTAAACAGTTGTATGAAAACTTAGTAAAATAACAACTAAGATCCGAAAAAGCAATCCCTTGCCGTATAAGATACTGGGCATTATCATGGTTCCCTCAGTCGTTGAAAATTTCATTTATTTCTTTGATAACAGAAGCAGACGTGCAGGTGAAGTGGGTAACTACAGTCTATATATTAGATCTTCTGTACAGCAAAATCTAACTTTGCAGAAGCATTCGTGTTTAATGTAAGTGCAAGGGAGTGGTAATTTTGGTATTGGTAGACATAGAGGTGCATCAAAGAGAGAGTGATTGCATGTCAAACAGACTCGTAACCTGGCTCCAGAAAACTCCAAACGATGAGAAGTCTATTTCGACTTTTGATTCATCTTGGCCACCTCAAACCCTGAGACCTAGTACATAGCGATTTCTAAGATGAGCAGAGTGAAGTGGCTCTTTATATTTTCCTTAATCAAAAGATTTTGTTGGATACAAAAAAAAAATTGAAAGAAAAAAATAACATTTTTTTTAATAGTGAATTTTTTATTTTATTTACCAATGGCTTTCTTCATTTTATTCAAAAGAACAGCTTTCTTCCCAACTAAAGCTGTTACATTAAATTATTTAATTTTGTACTTTACATAAATTGCACTGAAAATTTAAATTAATCTATCAATTGGAGAAACATTGAAATTGCGTTTAAAAAAAGAGAAAAGTTAGCGATAAGCCATAAATTTCTGTATTAAAAGAACGGATCAGTCAGAGAAAAGCGAACACCTTCTGATTTAATAATGTCCTAATTCTCTGATAGAGCAAATGAAACATATTACGAGACCATTAAAGTGAATGAGAGACAGAGGTATTACTGAAATGCCGGTAATCCTGGAGCTGGACCAGCATCAGGACTCGTGAGAGCCATCGTAAACAGGGTGCAGAAGAAGCGAGTGAATGTTGAGCAGCTGTTGGAGGGATAATTTTCTACTTCGTTCGATTGCCTTGGGAAGTTGGCTTGAAACATTTCGAACTCGAGTTATATTTTGGTATTTTAAAGAGGAGAGTAAGTAGCTCGAGAGTGCAATATCCACAAATCTAGTGGATCGATGAAATTCCAGGCGTGTTGGATGCGAAAATGTCGGTGACAAAGTTTCCAAGGACCTAAATTACTCACCTGCCAGAAGTGCGTATGACTTTTCCAAGTTAAAGGTTTTTTAGTTAACCTTTTCCTTAAAAGTATGTCTTTTTCTGGTCATTAACCCCACTGCCCAGAACCTTTCCCACACATACATGCATATTCCTACATCTATTTTTTACGTGTTTCTATGCTATCAGTACTTGTTTGTTTTATCACTATGTAAATATTCGATCGCGTCCTGTATTGAAAAACCTTTTTAGTTCACGATTAAAGTATTCGTTTATCTTTCAAAGCATATATTCATCATCTCGTCATTTTCTCAGACTAAGTAATAGAATCCATCGTGAACTCTGACCCGGCGAATAACTCCCGCCAAGGTATTGACCATAACATTATAAAATAAACTAAAATATTTTACACAAATTTTTAAAATGCAAAAATACAATTATAACGAGTGCGTGTAAGAGTTTTTATTCAATTCAGGTTCAATAATTTTAATAAAATTGCACAATTTTAGTTCCTTTAAAATTATATTTTTAATAACATAAATGATAAAGTAAATATTTTGAGAAAATATAATTTATGTTATTAAATATATTTTTAAAATACATCGTGTCTCAAATATTCAGCATCTATTAATGAAATCATAGTGAAAAACTCTAGTTTATAAAGACAATAAAACAGGTTAGCTTGAAAGTTGAAAGAAAACAAAGCATAGTATTAACAATGACAAAAACTTCATATAAACGTTATTTTAAACATTTAAAATAATTATGACTGTTAATATAAAACAAAAATTACAATCTCACATTTGATATTTAAAAATATTAATATTAATTAGGTTTAAAAATACAAATATATTTTCAAAAAAATTAATAAATGGTATGGTTTTTTCAAATTTTTATTTTATAACCATTACTCAGTATATGTTTTTATAAAGTACATTGTGGTATTTAGATATAATTAAAAGGCATAATAAAATATATTAGTACATTAATTGCTTATATTTTCTTTTTGAAGTTTGATACGATGCACCTTTCATATTTATTAGAATAGAATATAAAATATTGAATATCTACATTCTAATATTCTATTGGTAATTATAAACAAAATTGTCATATTATACATATGTAAAAAATAATTTGTTAACTCATGTAATTGTTATTTGTTGAATAAACAGTCTCGATAAGGGCAAGTGATACTTGTCGAAACGTCGACGTAAATAATTGAATAGATTCGTTTTTATTCATCCTGCACCTCTTCGGATCACCAATTTATAATAATATAGCTTATATTTTCTATTTCGTAATTTATTTTAATAATAGCATTAGAAATTATTTTTAAGAACAAATATTATTATTCAATAGTGTCTTATTGATATATAATTTTTTTTAACGAAATATTTAATATTTATTATATTGATTTCTATAGGATAATAAATTTTTTGTACTTAGTTATATTTACATATTAATTTTTAAGAAAATGTAGTTAAAAAAGAAATCAAATAAATAATCTTTCAAATATTGATTATTTTTAAATGTGATTATTTTAATTTTAATTTTCTAAAGCTTTTTTAAAAAACATATTAGATGAAATTTTCAAAAGTTTTATTTTTAACTATAAATTTAGTAGTAAAAAATTTTTAAAAATCATCAAAATTTTTTCTTAAAACATAATGATGATATCAAACATTATTTGTTTTTAAAACATTTATAAGTTTTAAAAATTTACTTGACCTTATAAAGCTTGATTTAGGTGGTGGAAGTAATTTTTCCTTAATTTACTCTAAACATTTACTTTAAAATTCATCTGGTTGACGTTCTTGGTTGAACTTCAAAGTTTTATCTATATTGCGACTCCCTGAAGCGATTCGGCTGTTTATATATTTTACACGATAACATGCACGAAACTTTTTGTAAAAGCTCTTGCCATATTAAATTTAAAATATAAAAGATGGCCGATGTTTGGACCACGTCACCTATCAATCCTTTCTGAATTCAGTATCAAATATGGTACACGCATAATCGGTCAATATCGATCAACCAATATCGATAATGTACACGAGTCTTTTTAAATAAAGACAATCAGAATACGTTGTAGCTGCCGTCACATAACCTGCAGCTTCCCGACAATAATCTCTATAATAAACAATAATTCATAATTTCTCATTATTATTATTCTATATTTATACTTTTTTATAAATTTACGCAAAGAATAAAATTCCAATAAACTTTATGTGCGTAAAGTTTGTTAAATTAATAAGATTCCTTTTCGTAATAATTTTAAAAAAATTTTAAACAATAAAAATAAAGAATTATTAATCAATAAAAATGCTTTGCAAAAATTTTTATACATGTGAATAGTTATTCTTTGCAATATTTGTTCACTATCTGATTTAATAGACTTATTAGATTTTTGAGTACTATGTCGTTATAAAAATGTTCACGTTACAAGGGATGTTTTCATTTAAACTAAAAAAACATATGGACGTTTCGAAAACCCATAGCACCCTTCTTTATATTAGAAAGGTGAATTCCATCGATAAACGTCTCTGCAATAATGACAGCTGACGATGGTTTCATTTTCACTGTACCTGTGCAAGAGAAAAATATTACGATTCCTATTGAAAGATGAGATCCTTTTTCGTCACCCCCGGGGATGCCTACATACCATCCCACCCCTGTTGCAACCTCGAGTACCCACCCCTACGTAAGGATAAATACGTATCCAAATATCAGTGTAAATTTGAATCCGTATATAATAGAAGACGAATCATATTCCAAGTGATAAAACATTTACCCCAGTCCAAGCAAATTTACATACATACCTGCTTCCATCATGTTGTTCGATTCTATGTGATTGTATGTAAATCGAGAATAACAATATTTTGCGATTTCCATATTTGAATTTTTCAGAGATATATTTTTCTGATTTGCTACTATTTATCTTTGTAATCTGGTAACTTTCTGTAGTTCAGCATTCTTTCAACGTTAGTTTTTTATTAATATATTTTTCGTAGGATTATTTTTTTACATACGCGCTTATTATTTAGAAATAATTAGGTTATTGAGCAGTCAAATTTTTTTTAAATGCAATTCATTTGTACTAACAGTATAATATTGAGGTCATAAAAATTTTTTGTTCATTAATATACTAAATATATATATTTTGTTAATTATTTTGAATCAGATAGTTGTATTTATTTGGTTCTACGAAAAAATTATAAAATATATGTTGATAAATAATGTTTTTATTACTGTCTAACTTTGAAATATTTATTTATATTTATTTAAAAAAATTTTTTTTTTTTTTTGTTGTAAATTTAATTTTTTTTTACTATTACTCCTGAATTACTTATTTATAAATGTATTTAAATTAATAAGAATGAACTAATAATTTTAAATACAGTAAAAAACCTATACTAAATATTGCAGATATTTTCTAAATTTGTTATTTAAATAATAATTTTTTATACGTGTAAAAATTAAAATACGCAAAACAGTTGATAACGCAGAAAACCAACAAGAAAGCACTTACCTCGTATCAAAAGTTTTAAAAATCATGAAGCTCTTAAAGTCTCTCAAAAATACAAGTCTATGCATTATTTTCAAGAGTTTTTGGTTGCAGTAAGATTCCTCTTTTCTATTTTATATTAAAAATTGTTTACGCAATATTAGATTATATATAATTAAATTAATCACTTATGAAAAAATATGTTCGATATATAACGACGTGTTTTTTTCTTTTCAAAGAGAAAAAGACACGTTGAAACCTTTAGTAACTTACTTTTTCCATCTAGTAGCAGACACCTAAGAAAAGTTGTGGGAACTTGACTGAATAGTGTACTATGATAGTCTATGTGAAATGCATATACTATTGCGTATTTGTGATATATGTATTAAGATAAACTAGTTAGTTTGGAGAGTTGCGAACCATGTGGATATGCATATATATGGTCTGTCCACGAAGGATCAATTTTTTTTTAAGTTACTATTGTTCGCAAAAGTTTGGAAGTATTTTTAAAATTTGGGAGGGAGTTTTTTCCTATTTGTCCCTTTTTTTGTTTTTTTGATAATTTGAAGAGACAGAATTGTATTTTACGTGAAGGACGTTTTTTAGTTTTGTAACACGGGGCGATGAAACGACTTTTGGAACATATTTTATTGGCAATTTTTGTTTGTGGCTGAATAAAACGCTGTTTGACTTTTAAATATTAATCAAACTCTTTAAGAATAAAATTATGTGTAAATTGCAATTAGAAATATTACAAAAGGCTCTCAAGAAGGTTATTCCCGTTTTCAGCACCTAAAAATAAGCCGAATTGATTTTAACGCTCAATATGTACATAAAATTTTGAGTTGAAACAGTCATTTAAGGATCAGGGAAATCAATGATACACTCAATTTATCAATACATGCATACAGTTACTCTAAAAATCCTTTTTTAACATTAAAAAATTTCTAAGGTATTTTTATCAAGCCATAAGCCGAAATTTTACCACATATCGCTGTTTCATTTGTCGCTCCATCAAGCCGTGTAACAAAATCGAAAAACATCCTTTGCCCGAAAGAAAATCTTGCCGCTATCAGGAATCGAGAAGAAAAAGAAGGATAAAAAGCAAAAACTCCCACTTACATTTTAATATCTCTTCTACATCGCTACGACCAGTGGTGACTTAAAAAATAACTCGATACTTCGTGGACAGACCATATATAATGCATCATCTTAAATTTTTGAGAAACTTTGAGGGTTCTCAAAGATTCCTAAGATTTTTCACACCTGGTAACATCTCTCTTTTTATCTTCTAAATATTTATTTTATCTAAAATCAATATTATAAAATATGTGCTATCCTCTCAATTTATTAATTTCTAAATTCTCCTAAAGAATTATTTTTATAAAATTTAGAATTATATATTATACGTAAATTAATGTCTAATTTTTTTGAAGTTCCATTTTTCATATAATTTCATCATTTTTATTATTATAGGTTTATAAATATTTTTTTTATTTCTTGGCTCATGAAGAATATTTATTAATCTGCTATTTAACAATTGTTACAACAGAAGAGAAAATTTAGATTTACTTAAACCGTTGACTATACGAATTAAATTTTTCATTGTACTGACATTTCAAATTTTTTTTTTTATAAAATACTTTGATAAATAAAATTATTTTTATTTAAATTATAAATGGTTAAAAATTAAGAACTATATAAAATTTATATTTTAAATTATATTATTCCAATGTTATTATATATTTCATTAAAGTTTATTTAACTAGTGATGTTTTGTAAATTATTTTATTTTTACTATGCACTTTTTGCTTTCAAATAAAACTTTGCTAATTAAGTCATCGAAAAACTATTCGTAATTAATACAATCTTTTAGAAAATAAATAGATTATAACATTTTTATTCTATTATAACTTTTTTTTTTAAAAAACTAGACTATACATATCCAAATTTTATACATATTTGTCTCTTTATTTGTAATGTTGTAGGAAATTAAATATAATTACAGAATACAGTTGCGTATCATATATATATATACATGTATTTGATAAAATCCAATAAGTTCATTTCATGCCATCCGATTCAAAATACATTTATTGTTAAATTAACTTAATAAATTTTTAATATGGACAAATACATAGTTTGTTGTCCCTTTATAATTGTATAATATCCTTTGAAATTAATGATTTACAATTCGTTACTATTATTTGACCCATTCTCCAATAATTTGACTGAACTTTAATGCTGTTGAACGACGCCTATGTTTTTGAGACTATGTACTTTACAATTGAAAATATAATTGTTTACAATAGTGTGTAGTTTACTAGCATATCTCATCAGCTTACGAGCGAGTTTCTCCTATTGGCGTACTCATTTAATGAACATTTAGGAAAATTATATATGAATTACATGTATAATTTAAATTTTAAATTATTAATAAAGAATTAACTTACTTTATAATTAGTATCTTTCACTTACTACGTACTGATGTATGAATTGTAGGAGAACCAAAGGATTTTTTATGCTTTATTTAATGTAGAAAAAGTGTAAATATAAACCTTGAAATTATGATATGTAGTATTGAAATTTTTATAATCTTGTATTTTATTTATAAAATTAACAGTTTTTATTTTATTTTTAATTTTTATGTATATATATATATATATATATTTACAAATGACTCGTATTGATTATCATTAACCATTTAATTATAAAGGCATTTTAAAAAATGGAAAGTAAAATAAAATTTAATGTAATCTAATTAACCAGTTGTATAGGTCTATTTGCAGTGAAATATCCAATTACATCTACCGTGAAATTCTATTACTATTTTATCTTTGAAAGCTATTTTTATTAACTGCAGAATCTTGAATTGATCTTATTTTTGTAATACTATATTTTAGTTTAATTTTTTTCCCGAGAACAATACACTGATACAGTTAGTTGTTTTGTGCTTTATACAATATCTAATACACAATGCATCTAGTTAGATTTAAGTGCCCCAACATCAGAAAATTGATGATTCAACTGCTGATTATAACGACGTGGTTAGTCGATATAACTTCGATTATTAGTTAATATGTGAAAGAGATGGGAGAACAGATGGTTTGTGTGACTCTATTTCATGTATACAAATTCACATTCAAATTACTTTAAATTATATTATGTGCTATTAAGGTTACAATAAAGTTGTGGTTTGATTTGACGAGGGCTCGATTGTTCTAAAGCTATAGTCATGCGATTTTCTCATGTCGATTTTAATCAATGTTCTCAACCCTGTTTATATCCTATTTGGTCGAGTTGTTCCACATGGCGTCTGCATTCCATGTGTTGAATTACTTGTATTTTGTTTAGTGACGCAACGCAATGTTTTTTTTATGAGGTTGTATGCTCAATGTGGTTATCCAATGTTGATGAAAGTTTATTACCGAAGACTTTATTAATTCATCGACTATTTGTTAATTATATTAGTCAATTAATTAAACTTATCTTTTTTATACAAATTTTTTATAAAAATTCCTTTGTTTGTATAAGAATATTGTTGATTTTTGTTGTTTAAAATTGTTCAAGAAACAAATTCATCCATTATTATTTAATTAATGAAAAAGCATTATCCCGAATTTTAAGGCTCAAAATATTGAGCATTTGATGGACACTTTTGTTCAGATTGAATTCGATAAGATAATGCAAATGGGCTTATAAAGGAACTTTTTTAACTTTATTTAGGTACTTTTTATGATAAAAATATGTCATCATAAAAATACGATTTATGGTTTCAAGAAAAAAAACTCTCTATGAAATTCATAAAAAAAGTTACACATTACAAATAACAATATCTATTTAAAGGTTATGCTTAAAAATAATGTGTAAAATCATATAATAAATGGAGGATAAGATTGATTTATATTTGAGTCAGTCTTCTTCTGAGATAGAAAATTAATGATGCTTCAAACTATTTTATAAAAACGAATTCCTCAATAGGACTTATAAAATATATAAATATTATCCCATGATTTATGATAAAATAATGTCAATTTATAAGAAAATATTGTCAATCATTATCAATTCTTAAATTTTAAAAAATGTAATTTTTATGATTATCATTATTATAATCGTGCATCATGCTACAATTATTAAATATTTCATGCTCTTTTTTTATCAATACTAGAATTTGATATTGATATTTCAAACAGCAAATGGTGATTGTTTAAATATATTTTACATCCTAATATAGAGTTTCATTTGAAATAGGAAGTTATCTTCTTTATGCCAATTATATTAATTTATCCAAATTTTAAATATTACAATAGTAGTTAAAATGTCCAAGCTTTACACTGCAATTAATGTTAGTTTAAGAATTAGTATATCCATGCATTGTGAAATGCTTTCCAATTATTATTCCGGTTCTATAAAGTTTCATAATATTATATATGTATGTATAAATATTTGAATAAAGCAAGTGATAAAAACTATTTAATTATGCAGTATAGCATCAACAAAATATTCGTCCGAGAGAAAAATCTTTGTCCAAAACGACCGGTGTAAGTCAATTTAAAAAAAGGAAAAAAAGACAAAAAGGTGTTGGTTCGTCAGGGTCTCCTATTGTTTCCGCCCTGATTTCGCTCGGTTGCAAGAGCACGTTGTCCTACCGGGCAAACGAAAAGGTGCGAGTGAGCACGTAAAAGAGCAAAGGTCGCTAATTCCCCGGGGCAGTGACCGCAGTGTATATATCGAAAAGCGGCAGTGTGACTTTTAACTCTTGCGCTCTCACATTTAACGGAGAAGAGTGAGTAAGAGTGAGTAAGAGTGAGTAAGAGAGAGAGAGAGAGGCGCAGTTGGAGCTCACCAGAGTTCCGGTCAACCCGAATCCTCCGGCCGGTCTCGGCCCGACCAAGTGCCAAACGACTTCCTCCACCCCCGCAAACCCCTCGGACCCTTGGTGTGCGCCCCCGGATTTGCATAGGACACCGGTTCCCCGACGCCTAAGCTTCTATTGCTGGTATTGTGTCCTTGAAGCGTACTTCTACCGCCGGAGGATGGAAGCTGGCGCGAGAGTTGATATTTAATAAAGTGAATATTGAGAGTGAGGAGACGCGGTGCATCCTCTATATTTACCCTACGGATTCTATCAGGAGAAGCAACCATTTATTGTTCTGGACTAGTGTGAAACTCAAACACTTCAGGGACAATCTGCTCGAGTAAATTTCCAGATATACACCTGCTATCGATTTCACAAGTCCGAGGATTCTTAAATGGTGATGCAAATACTGTTTCTACTGAATTCATTAATATTATTTGCTTTCATATTCGCCATGCTGATGGGGTACGGCCATCCAACTTTCATATTCTAATATATACAATCAATTTAATATGGAACCCTTATATCCCGATAATGTTAAAACTCTAGTTTTCCCGTTTTTCAATCTACCGTGTCTTCGCTTCGACTGCATCAAATCATCAATGTTAATAATTTTCAGTAAAAAGTTGTAAAAATGATTAGGCTTGTGTTATCCGGTCGAATTAGAGAAATATGCATTCTTGATCCAAGGATCGAATTTCATGAAAATTGAAAATTTTTTAAGAATGAGCTGGTCAGGGGATAGGGGAAATTCGCTACTAAAATTTGACAGAGATTATGGGTTTCAGCTGTTATGAGCATTTTCATTCCCACCAATCTTGCTCGTCGCACCTTCTTTCACTCGGAGCAATTGTAAATAGTAACCTAATAATCAATAAAAATAAAATCCATTTATATACTTTTATATTATATACTAGAATGCTAAAATTAGTGCAAGTAAAAATTTTTAAGCTTTAATTGAAAACTAATTCATTTTCATGAATGAATGAATTTAATGTGATAATTTTAATTCTCCTGACACCTTTTATTAAGGACATTTAATAATTCTAAAATAAATTGTTTGATCATTTATCACAAATGTGTGAGTTTGAATATGTAATGTAGTGGAGAAATTGTAAAATATATTATGTTATTTAAAAAAAAAATATATATTATACTAAACTTCCTCTCTATATATCAAATTGAATGGATTTAAAGGAGTTAGTAATGAAGAAGTACCCTTTTTTTATATTTAATTCAATTTTTTTAATGTAGTTTTTAAGTAACATAGTTCTAAATCATTGTACTATCGTATTTTCTGAATTAATTACAAAGATAAGAGATATACAATAAAACTAATAGTATTAAAAATTTTGAAGTATAAGAGTATCGCTGTTTGAGTAGAATTAATTTTATGAAATACTTCTGGATCCTTTAGGCGTAGCTAATAAAATAAATATCAAGAATTGTGTTCATTCTGCAAATTGAATTGTTTGGATTTTCTGGTGGAAGGAGGTGGTTCTCAGGATAAGCGTTGCATTTAAAAAAGCTCGTCAAAATGAAAACTAGGCCATATGTGCTTTGAAAGTGGCTATTAAAATTTTATCTTTAGTTCGAGTGTTTGTAAGTAAGCTTAATATATTAAGAACGCAGAAACACGGCTAGCTGTTACTAAACGCGAATAAGTAATGAAGAAATCTGCGATAGCGAAAAAGTGGCAACATAATTAAATACTGTAAATGTTCAAATACATTTGCATATTTTCGTTATACGTATAATTGGGAGGAGATTACCAGCGAGAACGTCGCTAACCCCTGGCTAAGTGTGCGCTCAACCACTAATCTCGGTCTCTCTCTCTCTCTCTCTCATTTTTGATAGTCTGCCCCTGGTGCTTGGTGACAAGTTTTTATAGATACTTTGCCAATGAACGGAAACCCATTAACACGAATGCAATCAGCTAACGGCCCTGCCGGCAATATAATCCTCGGGTACACACGCTCAGGGCTAATAACCCGTTACCCCGATGTGCACCACTGCAATTGGCAAGCACCCCGAGCATCAGAAGAAACTCCTCCCGGTACTTCCGACTCTCCCTGCTGGCGAATCCGTCAGTTTGCCTTTATTGCACAAATCTTTGTCATGAATGAACTTTGAGAGATGAAACACGGCACAATTGTCGATGCTGCTCGACTTCCTCGACAGGATGCCCACTTGGAGCAATTGTCTAATTAAAAATTTAAGCTAGCTCGCGGAATTTTCAAGGTAAAATATTGGATAATTATGCCACGTGGACATGGCTTTAAACGCGGGAGCTTAATCGCTAAGGTAGAACTTAATATGCTCTCGTTGTTTACCTTGATATTAATAAAATAAAATGGAAAAGAACGCGCTTGGGTTTTAACGTTTTTACGTGTTCTCGAGATTAAACATTCCCAACGATTTATTATAAACGCAATTTTCTGAAAATTTTGCTGCTTATTCATATAAAATATGAAAGGATTCTCGAAAATTCATAACATGCATATGGATAATACCGCACTAAATTTACATTTTTTCGGGGGATTTTTTTTTTTATTTTAGAACTATTTAATCTTGAATTTTTTTATATTACATTCGAAATATTTATCCTTACACGGCCTTTTCATATTTTTCTATTTTTTTCTTTTTTTGAAACAATAAATTACTTTTGATGAGAAGAGAGATTGTATTTCGATTGTTTAGAAGTTGCGTTTAAAAAGCGTATTACTCATATATTGCGGTCAAATGAAAAATTCACTAGCTAATCATTTTATAATTCTTACAAAGTAATATAAATTATTTTCATCGATAATTCAGAGCTATTTATTTTTCAATTTTACTAGAAACTTAATTCATTACAATAATGTATATGAAAATTTATGAGTATACTGTTTCATTGGGAAATTTTAGACTATGGAATTAATGATGCATAAGAGTAAGCTTAATTAGGTGGGATTAATTATGTCTATACCAATGAAAATTACATTTTTATTATTCTTTTTTTAATATATTTTACATTATTTTATTTATGTTTAGCATTTTTTTCAATTTGTTGAATTCTTTTTGATATCAATTAATGCACATTTATTAATGATTTATAATTAAAATTTCATTTTGATACCTATTATTCAAACGCATTTTTTAATATACATAATTCAATGTTAAATTGATACAATGATAATCACAATAGATTAAAATGGAAAATATATCTTTTTACCATAGAATTACAATTTAACTATGTCAAAAATAATTAATAAAAAAAAAAAAAAATTGAAATTTTACTTTTTAAAATAAGTGTTTGCTTTACAAATACGTATTGGTATTCATTAATTTATTTTTTATTGTTAGTAGTATTTGTTGTTAAATTATTAAAAAAATCATTATAAATGTTATACTAATTCTTATTTTATTTTAACCATATATTAACATTAATTAAAAATTAGTTCATAGTTAAAATTATAAATTAATATTTTATCCATAACTACAATAAAAGATTCTTCTATTCATAACTTAATGTTGTACTTTGTATATCATATTTTTATTCATTTCTTCGAGTACAAAACTCTATTATTCATTTCAAGTCATAGCAATTTAGTAGGTCTCAATTGACCAAAAATATTTAATGGTTTCATTTTTAAATTCCAATTGATTTTAAAAATTTGCAACTACTTCTTAACATTTAACGTTTATTTCCAGTGATTTGCGGAAAAATCCCTTTACTTCATATGTTTTATGCAGGAATAATTTACTTTTTAAACAGTTGTCAAAGATAATTTTCTTCTGGATATCTCATTTCAGTCTCTTTTGCATCTAATCTATGAAATTTATTTAAATTTGACTTAAAGTTAGAATTTATGTTTCGATTGATATAAAAATCTATCGATATAAAAATTTAAAAAATCACATCAACGTAATTTTTGATTATAAGAATTTGTAGGTAAGCAGATTATGAATAGAAATATTTATCCATTACTTTAATAACATGAAATGGCTAATATTAAATTTAGATAATCGGTGTACACACCATTAGTACTTTTTGTAGTGTATAAGAAAATGATGAGTCAAGAATATTATTCATAAATATGAGATATGATTTTGTGATAAAAATTAGAAAACCAAATAATAGTGGCAGAACAAAACTGTAAAAGTGAGCGTAAGATAAAGGGGGGGGGAGGAACAATGAAAAGGTGAGCATTGAGCAAAACAAGGAAAATCGAACGAAGAGGGTGTGGGAAATAAACACATAGAAAAAGTTTGTTGAAAGCACGCGCAAAAGAGTACAAAAACAGGGAGACGAGAGAGATGACGGAGCGAAAGAGATGGAAATATCGTGCAAAGAAGAACAAAGCAAAAAGAGGACAGTAATCTGTACAGGGATTGAACATGGAAGCGGAGGTAGACATTTTCGAATGATTTAACGCTGTTTTGAAAGTGGCGCGCGCGCCATGTGCTGTTCTAGTAGAAAAATTTTGTTAAGACAGCCGAGTCCATCCTCATATCGCAAACATGGATAGCTTTTTCAACTGATATTCATTCCCACGGCAGATTATTTCCACGGCCTCTTATGGAATTCTTCACTCGAATAAAAATATTTATGCACCGAAAATTGTTGCTTATGGATGAGCGCTTGCATATTTTAAGAATAAACCATGAAACCCTTGTTCCACATTAATAATGTTGTGAAAATCTTAACAACAAACATTAAAAGTCACTTTAAAATGAATAATTTTTAATCCGAAGATGTAGAACGAAATTTAGATTTACGAAAGGTAAATATTCCTACGTCAGGAACTTAGATATTAACAATGTTTTACACAGTAATTTATGTTTTCCGATGTTGTTTAAATTATATTTTATCGATTCGGAAGAATGTAAATAATCGTGTTAGTTTCAGAGACGAATATCTATATTTCTTTTGACTTTTGAATATTTAAAAAAGTGATTAAAATTTGATAATATAAATGTATTTTACGAAAAAATTAACATGTGTATTAATAAAATATGTAAAGAAGAAAAACTGTATACAAGAATTGGATTCAAGAAGATTCTTCGTTAAAAATTTATTGTAAATTATTATAGAGTTTTTATGTATTGGTGATTTTTCGTTTTTAGTCAAGTTTTTATTAGTTTAAAATAAAAAAGTTTTTCAATAAAAATGATAAAAATTCAAAAAATTAATATTCATTTTAAACATTAACTGATTTTTAATAGGATAATTACGATATGATTTTTCAGATAGATTGCAAAATAAGTTTAAAAAATTCGTTTCTATTTTTTTCAATAATTCGAAAATAAAAATTAGAAATCTTTATAATTCTATTTATTTCTATTTGTTTAAATTATTTAAAAAATTTAATATTTTAAGAATAATTTGACAAAAATCCTGCAAATATTGTTTAAATTTTAGAGCAGTTGCTATTTTATAAAAATTCATACAAAAAATGTTACTATTTGTTATTGTTTCAGAATATTTTTATAATTAGAAAGAAAAAATTATAAAATTTCAATTTTCAATTAAAAAATAAATTAATATGTAATCATAAAAAATTTTAGTATGATTTAAAACTTTCTTGAAATGTCTTTAATTTAAAATAATTTTAAATTACTCTGGATATAGCATGTAGCTAAGTTATTCAATACTAATTGCTTCATAAGCATATTTAATAAATGTAGTTTATATTAATAAAACTAAAATAAATATATACTTTAAGAATTACTTTTGAAATACGAATATGAATTAAATTTATGATATAGAAAAATTGATCGCAATTAACCAAGTTACTTTAGAGGTGCATTGATAAACTTGAGATAACTCAATTTGATAATTTATATAAACTTTGTTAATATTTAAAAAAACTTTTGATGTTTCTCACACAGAAAATATTTTTTTACAATATTGTATAATAAGAGTAAAGTAAAACATTTTTTAAATTAATACAAAACAGGTTCAAATAAATATATTTATAATTTTTTTTTTCCAATTCATTTTGATATCTGTAACATACTTTATCAAGTACAAAATATACTTGACGAAAAAAAATTTTATTTTTTATTGAATTAAAATATACGAGTGCTTCTTTTATCTTTTATTTTTAACATATTTTACTTATGTACCTATTGAGTAAGATTATTCCTTTATTGAATAGCATTGTAAATATTATTAAATATCATTAAAACAAAGAGATGATGCATTTTTGAGACAAAAATTGCTTTTTCATCGACAGAAGACGGTTCTGGTTTTATACTCGATTTCCTTGTAGTGATATTGATGACAGCATCACAAAATCATTGTTTCCAAACTTGGGTGTAACACTACATCTACTCGATGTTTAATTAAACACAAATGAGAATCCAAAAGTCTGCCTATGTTGAAAGTTCTCTCTGTGTTACTCAATTGTAACTTTCAGCGAGCGAAGGGTGGACTTTCAATTAATTTAACATGTTTGTTATAGGTCAAAACCCATTGTCCCTTTTCTCTGTGGCACATGCTCCATTCCCCTAAACTTATCATCGTCTTTCATATTTTGCCCGTATATTATCGTGGCTGTGTACACCACTCACCCACTCACTCACTCACCCACTCACTCGCTCACTCACTCACTCGCTCACTCACTCACTCACTCACTCACTCACTCACTCTCGCCCCGGCTTTCAATGTTTACCTATACACCTCATGTACATTATCAAAGTTGCAATAGTGTGCAGCGAGATAATGCACCTTCCACGCCAATCCACGCGATATTGAATTCCGATATGTAATCTTATTTAAAACTCCAAGTCCTTGTTTCATCGGCATACTTTGAATTCGTATTGTAGTTTATCTTGTGTCAAGAAATGACGCTTTGCTAGAGATCTCGTTCCGACGATTCCGAGACTGCTGATTTTGACAGTTAACTTAATTTCTAGTTGTCTTCTTCTCAAATCCATTAATCAGCTTTATTCGGAAAGCTTTGCTTGTCTTGACTAACATTGCGATCATCAGATACTTGGATCGTATTCGAACAATCTACAATGGAATATTCATTAATTCGCAGAGTCAATAAATATTTCATTTTAACTCGACATAGAAATTATTAGTTATTTTTAACCAAAATTGAGCCATCAGTTATTCACACGAAATTATCCAGATTTCCTTTAAATTTCTATAAATTCTTTTATTAATAACTCATCTGAAAATAATTATGTTATTATTAATAACAATAATTATTTTTAAACACTGCTCTTTATTATTAATTATTTTATTAATAAAAATTAAAATTTAAAATATAGCCATTTTTATTTTTTAGAGTATAAATTAATAATTATTATCATCATCGAATCATTTTCACAAATCAGTATTTACTTTAGAGCGAAAAATACGAGAGAAAAATTAGTGCCATGGGATTAGAATTGGGAGAAATAGTTGAAAAAGTGCTATTCAATGGTGAAAACTCTGACCACTAAGCAAAAGCGAGGGTTCTATCTGAAAAACTTAATTATATCTTCATTTATTATTATTGAGTTTTTCTTCTAGCTTGAATTTTTCACGATAGGGAAAGGAAGGTCTTCAAAAAATATATTTACCAATACGTCTGTTTCTTTTACTTTGGGGTGGATTGAAGTGAAATGTGAGACACTTGATTATTGATTGGGTATCTCTGAAAATGAAAAGAAATCAGTAAAAATCGTCGGATTATTTATATAAAGTCACGCGAATGTTATTAATTAATGTTTAACGGAATTTGCAAGAAAGGTGGCGGTGGAGGAAATGTGACAGGGTTGAAGGGGGATAATTCGTGAAAAAGACGAGTGCTCAGGTCACTGAACCAGTTAACCGCACTGGGGGGCTGCACTTTGCTTCGTTTTCAAATTTTATTGCTTTGCTTTTTGCTGACTCGCCATACGTCGCAAACATTACTCGATTTTTACATTAAATTTTTGGGATTCTCTTGCCAAATAATGTTACCCTGGCCCTGGCCAAATTCTCGTGAACTCATTTAATTATCGAAAAGTCTTGTTATTTCATTTATTCATCCTTCATTTAATATCATAGAGTAACGTAGTTAATAGTTAACTCAACTTAATTCAACTCACCAAGAAGTTGTCTTCTCAATTACAACTTTTCAGGATCGAATTGAAGCAACAAATTTTTGTTGCCAAATGTAATGGGCACCATTTTCGATTGAATGCGGAAACTTTATCCTCGATAAGAACCTTCAAGTTCAAAAGATCGGAAGATTTACAGAAATTCGCTACCGAAAAATTTTCGCTATCCAGACTCTCATCTATTTGTCGGCTACAACGAACACTGATTCAGTGGATCTCCAAGTTTTATTCATGATTCCTCAAGTTTCCTTTCTCTCCTTTCTCTGAGCGTGACTCACGGGTTTTTGTTCTACCAAAATACGCGATCAATGCCTTCAATTATGAAAAATGTGTGTTATGAGTAACATATATTTTTTTGTTTTTTACTTCTCTGACTACATTGAGTTGTATATAATAAGGTAGGTCGTTAAAAAAATTGAAACTAACGCCTTAACTACTAATGGGTGCTATTTACATTCGTTCATTGATTAGTAAAAATAAATTTATTTTTTGTAGTGCATCAAGTAAATTTAAAAATACTTTTTTACAAATTTTTAATTGACTAATTGTAATACAATGGAATTAACTTTTAGTAGCACATTCTCAACGTAGTACGACTAATTTTATTTCTAATTCCTACGACTAAGTAAGAGTATAGTTGCATAAATGAGGGACGGTTTTTACAAAAACTTGGGTGTTAATATAACCATTATACTTAATGTTTAATTTAGATTTTCAAAAGCATGTTTAAATCCAAACAATTCATTACATTCTCTTGTCATACACTACAAGAAATATAATTTTTAAAACATGTGTACAATTTTTTGAATATTTATTTTAATACAGAAATATTGATTAATATGTTAAAATATTGTATTGACATCCCAAAAAAAAGTAACTTTATCGCTGTAAAAATATTTGTACAAATACAGATGAAGTAAGTTCAGGTTTGTGTATATATGCCTTAATTTTTTTAAATAAACAAATTTATCATTGATTTATAATTTTTAAGAGCATGCATTCATCTGTATTATAAATAAAAAATTAAATAATCTACCAAATTCAGTGAAATTGACACTTGATAAAAGTACTTTAATTTTATTTTATATTAGATGAAACCATTTAAAACATATTATTCAATTATTGTTTGGGGGAAAAGCTATCTATAATAAAATATTTTATACACATAAAGTTTTTAATTTGTTTCAATAGAAATTTAGTATTTAATAGAAAACATCAAACGTTTAAATCAAATTTTAACAATTTTCAACTTGTTATAATGTGATTATTCTCTCAACTTATAATAAATTTCAGTTATCGAAACAAGTAGAGTAAAATTAAATCAATAAATATGGAATTTGTATAGATGTATGTCATTATTATTATTAATGAATGAGTTTTTTTTTATGAAATTTTTTTAGTCATAAAATTTAAAATATTTAATTTTCTGTATTTTGCAAGCTTCTTTCCTTTTACTTAAAAAAAAAGTTTAGAAAATTTAAAAAGTAATCATTGCAGAACCCGTTAAGGATAAATACCCATTTAATTTTTTTTTTTTGGCTAATAGTAGTTGCAACCTTTCAATTTATTTGAACGGTAAAAGTATAAAATTTAAGCTTAAAATATTGTATAGGCGTGATGTCCTGTTTCAGCATAAAAAGAGCAGAAACAATTACTCCAATAGTAATTGGCGTAAATATTGACTTGATAACAAAATGCGTAACACTGTCTTGTGTATGTATGCGAGTGGGTGAGTGTGCGTAATGGGCGACAACTCATTCAATAGCATTGCACGCGTGCGAGAGAATGAAAAGATGCGGCCGCAGCCGGAAATGCCGAGGACACCAAAATCCTCTGTCGAATCTCCCTGTCGATCAACAATTTAATCACATGCACGCAAAATCCGGATTTGATCTATCGCGAATAAATGAAATATTTAAAAAAGTACAAAAATTGGGGAGGACGGGTGGAGAGGATCGACAATTCGAGTGTCGATATCGATTCCTAAATCGATCACGAGGCGATCGATTCTTTCCTCCCTATTCCTCTCCCTCTTGCACGCGACAATCCGAAACGCGACAAAGGGTTGCGTGATAAGATACATCGTTACGAGTTCGGGAGATTAGACGATATTACATAACGGTTGTGCAACCTTTGAACATGTTCTGTTTTTTTTCAAAGCAGTCGCAATCAGCAAATTTTAAATAAATTTTAAATATCCTATGCCGAGGTATAATATGTTAATTTATTGAAGGTTCTTACGACATTATGCTCTTTTGTATTCAAATTTATAAAATGTGGGGAAAACATGAGTTTAAAGTAATTTTTAATGCATTTTTTTTTAAAATCTTTTTTAACATCTTTATTCCTTGAGACACTTTACGATATTTATAATTGCATTGGCGTATCTTTTGTCCATCAATTTTGTCTGTGTTGTTTGTTTTTTTTAATAAATAAGTTAAGCCCTGAAAGATCATTACGCGTGGCATTCGATCAAATGTGACGGTCAAATCTAGGCAGGGCAATGAATTGCAATCTGAATGAATTTATCAAATGCCTCAACAATATGTTAATTTTTAGAAAACTGCAAAGGCATTTCAAGGCATCATTGTACTATTCTTAATTTTGTTGCCTAACCTAAATTTCAAACACATTAAAGTAGATGGTATTTGATCGAAAAGAAGTCTTAATTCACAAAAAAAATAAAGTTTTGTTATAAAAAATATAAATACAATATAAATGCTGGAGTAATATATCAAGTTATGGACAATACGACAGTTGTATATTTTTTCAATTTATCATGTTTTATTAAAAATGAAAAGTAACTCTATTGATTTTTTTAGAAATGCGAAAAATATGCAAAGAAAAAAGTGCATTAGAAATAATTCGGTGAGCATCTACTTCAACCAATCAAGCAGTGTGTTTTGCGCACAGCCAGGGATATAATGAAAGAGTTGATGGATGGGTTGTTCGTGCAATAGGTAAAATGCCAAATAATTTATTAAAGTAAGTAATATCGATTGAATTAGTGCTAAAATACAAGCGCGGATTTTGTAAATCAATTGAAACAACTTTGGAGAAGTGAGCAGTATGTCAAAAAGTCAGGAATGATGAGACTCGAGTATTATTTGGGGTGGAAATAAACAAATCCGAATCGGGATTTCGCAACTTAAACACCAGGCACCCCTGACTTATTTATTCAGGCCGGCGCACCCGGGGCGCATAACCCATTCAAATTGTATCCCTGACGCAGAGCCAACCCCCGGACTCGTTTCTCCCGATGAATATCAATCGCTACCCGGAGCAGTGAGTTCGGGATTTTTGGGTACTCCTTTTGCGGAGGAACGCGGCGACAGCGTTTGGCAGTCGAGCTTCCTGGGATTCTCTCCGGACATCCATCTTCCGGGTGCCGTGAACGCTGCTCCGAGTGTGTTGTCTGGTCCGGAGGTTGGTTCGGGTCCCACGCTTTGAAAAATTCCGAGAGTAACGGGATACGAAACAAGGAGGGAATCTGTCTCGTGAGATTCGCGAGCTGCCATTAAAAATGAAAGTCGGGAGGAAGTCTGTCTGTATGTCTAGAGGGTAAGTGCATGGGGAAGGGGAAAATTCAATATCGCTCCCCAATGGGGTGGAGGAGGACAATGAGAGGGATGGGGGAGGAAATGGGAACATAAGTAGAGCAGAAGCGTGCCAAGTTCATGGCGTAGAATCGCATCATCAGTATCGTGGCGAGCTGTTTCGGGGGCTTGAGACCTTGAGTCCTTAAAGTGCCTTTTCGTGTGGCATCAAGATTTTCGTTATTATGATGAAGAATGCGTGAAGGGGGAAGTGAGGCGTTATTCCAAATACCCTGATTATGTTAACGTGAGCCGCATATTCCTGTGTTATTTCGTAATTTCATTATTATCTACACGTCACTTTTTGCCTCGGTGTTGAGTCCCTCCTGAATCACTCTCTATCTCTGATACATCGACGATACTTTCCTGGCACGAACTTTCTTTTCTTAACGAATTTAAAGTATTTTCACCCTAATGATCGACACGTCTAAATTTATCGAATTCTACCCCGAATTTAAAATTCATTTAATATCATGCACATAAAAATTTTTAACGCATACAAATCTATAATATTTAAATTACTCCATTATTCAACTGCCTAAATATTACTGCACATTCATTTTTTGCAATTATGTACTACGTATATATCATGTATATATTGATAATATCAGTTTATCATTTTGAAAGTTACGATTTCGTTTGTCTGAATTATCAAAATTGTTAAGACGAATATTATCTTATTTGCAAAATTTTCGTAATTAGTTCCGTGATAAATATAAATATTATTTAGAGGCGTTGAGATTACATTAAAATTTATACACTTGTGTTACATAAACAAGAACTTGCGTTATTAATTATAATAATTTATTATAATATTTTAAAGATTAATATTTAATTTAATTAATGTTATTAATGCACTATTGTGAATTAAAAATTTATAAATAAATGAATATATACGAAATTATATAAAAATTAATATATTCCTCACAGTATTTAATATATGAAATATTATTTTCATATTTTTCTTTTATGTACAGTATTAAATATTCTTTAAAATTGTTTAAAAAGGCAAGTAAAAATAATAACATTATTTTCATATTAACGATTTGAATTTTGTAGAAAACTTTATGAGATACATTTTAATATTTTAAAAAACATATAAAAATACTTTTGAATATAATAATAATAATTTCTCCTTTTTTAAGTTAATTTTTATTTTATAATTATTAATTTATATTTATAATTAATTTACGATATGATTAATCTCGAATATTTTTAAATTTTTTTTTATATTTTAGCCAATTTTTAATTAGATATTAAAATAATCTTCACAATTAAAAAATTTTTTTTTTAAACAAATTAAAAATTGAACATTTAAAACTAATTTTGGAATCATTACAAAGAGTTTACTTTACACATTAAAAGAATGCAAAGAAAAATTTAAAGATCATTTGTGAATTATATATTTTAAATAAAATTTAAATTGTCACTTGTTTCAAGCCAAAGCAATTGTTAAAAAAAAAAAGAAAAATTAATACATAAAATTCGAACGTAAAATAATTCATTATTATGAAATATACGTCAGTATTGAATTATTATCGTTATTGTTTAGATTGCGTTTAACTTTAAAGTGAAATTTTAAAAATATTTGATTAGAATCATATAAATATGAGGGCTCAGAGTTTGTTTAGGCCAAAAATTAATTATAATCGATCATAGGGACTCGAGGAATACAATACTTTGCAGGTGACGACTGGGTTTTACTGGGCTTCACTGCGTTATAGTTATTATTTGAAAAATCTGACTCACCGTTACTAGAGAAGCCAAGAGAAGCCCTGGGTTGCATCAGGATAACGAGTGCACTAATCACCAGGAGAAACATCGCAGACCTTCGACAGATTACCTTCGTCACTAATAACACATCCTTACCACACTCTTCGAGATCCTCACTACACTCAGCCTCCCTGTCTATGTTATCCCGTGCCGCTGAATGCTCAACAAACACCTGGGCTCTCCTCCCTCTCATTGTTTCACCACTAATACCTCTATAATGGATGATTTTCGAGCGTCTTAAACAGCCACTAGAGTTGTCATTAATTCACTATTATTAATATCAATTCTCTCTCTCTCTCTCTCTCTCTTTTTCTACCTAGCGCGCGCACACACACACGTACGTATAAACACATATACACACGATGTTCGCAATAACAATAGTTAAGTAACCTCACTTGTGCAATTAACGATGACTTTGCTCAGCACATCCATCCACCCAAGTGCATTTTAAAATTGATTAATAGCTCAGAGTAATTTTTATTCCGCGAAAATCGTTCACTTTCAAAGAATTTGCTATTTCATATTGTTGACTATTGAAGAACGAAGTGGGTACATTAGTTAGATTAAAAGACTTCAAATTGGAAAAATGGAAAGGTTTTTTTTTCTTCTTTTAAATTATAGCACTTGCCAATAATTTAGCATCGACTGTAACAATTTCTTACAATCCTTGTCACTATATGTTAAATGAGCCGGCGCCTGAACACGATTTGTAATGTTTTACTCTAGCATTTGTTTGTATATAAGTGGCGTCTGTCTTCCTTTTCACATTGCAATAATTTATACTTGCATTATTTATCGACCAAAAAATTCACCAGAAACATTGCACCCTTAAAGAGACAGTTAAGAGTTCTTCTCCAACATTGGCCAATTGCCCCGAACACCTCCGGATTTCCATAAAAAATGTTAAATCAGACGGAAGCGGCGCCGCAACCTCGTACACTCCGTAAAAAACCGGCGGCGGAGGAGGTTGGGGGTTGGGGGGTGGATTGCACCGCATAACCTTCCCCGTATTCCAATCACACTAAGCCCGCAAAAATCGCGCGAGATCGATCGATCCATCCGCGAGCGGCGCGAGCCATCGCTCGCCTCGAACCAACCCTTCCTTCAATCGGTCCGACTGGTTTTGGCGCGCAAGGGCGGCTCCCGGGGCAGAGGATTGAAGAGCGACCAGGAGAAACGCTCCCACGCATACGTGCTGCCGCGTTGAGACGTCAGGCGCTACTGGCGGCGCACAGCCACCCTCTGTACCAAAGTGGTAGGGGTGCGGGCGGGAGGGACGGCGACAAACGCGCCCCCGGAGTCACTCGGGGGTGGCCGACGGAGCAACACTATGAGGTGGGGTGGCTCGAGGCTTTAAGGTGCGCAAGGTGGAAATGGTCTGCCTTTTTCTCTCTGTGCCCCCCCCCCGATTCGACGACCCTCGGCTTTATCTTCGGGATTACGTGCTCCGTCTTTTCCGAGGCGCCGCTCAAAGGCTCGGAGCCAATGCCACCACCACTCCTCGAGGACGCCGATCCGGAGTCACCCGAGTCCGGAAGCTACGGGACCACACATTGCCATCGGCCATTGAGCGCGACGAGGTCCACTCGTGCGGAAAAATGCGACCGCGTGCTCGAGGAAATAAGTGTTTCTCGGTTCGACGGGATTCGTCACTCCTCCCATGACCGATAAACCGGCATTTGCTTGTCCATAAATCAGTGGCCCCTTTCAAATAAATCGTTTATGGCGTGTGACTTTCGCTGCGGGGGAACGGGACCAATGAGTCAAATGAGTCAAATGAGTCAAATGAGTCTTTGATCATTTAACACTCCGATCTACGATTGAACGCTCTCGCTTTTCGTGGAAATGACCATCATTTTCTTGTGCTCCGGCTTCGCCAACTCTAAAACTCATTTCAAAGGCCAAATTCCACTCCCTCTATACTTTTATACTTCTCGTCTGCTCTTTTTATTTTATCAGTACTTTAAATAATTTTAAGAAATAGTAAAAAGATGAAAGCAAATGCACTTTTTAGTTATGGCTTTGTAACATTCGATTGCATGCGTTTAATGGTATTGCTCATGATTATATGAACTTGGAAATTTTTATAATTCAACAATTTTTTAATTTAAATTTTATTCTAATTTGCTATTTCAGTGCAATCATGGAAATAATTTATTGCGTATATAATCGGTTACAGAGTATTCAAAATTATTTCAACATTATTTTCATCGTGTTTACTCTATAATATGCATACAATAACAGATGCATTTGACAGGTCGTATGTTATAATTTTATTTAGCTTTTTGATTATTTCTCGTAGATACGCATACTGTTGACTTCACAGTTCTATAAAAATTCATGGTACTGACAAAACGACAAACATTTTTCAAACAATTATATTATACATCATTAAGTATAATGATTTTGTACATTGGCTACTAACTTAATACATATTTTTTTTCGAGTATTCTTAATAAACCAAGCAATAGAGTAGTTTTTACATCGTTAGCGAAAACCAGTTAACCATATATATATATATACAAAAAATCAAAATAGTAAAAAATTAGAGGAATCAGATCTTCTAAAATACCACTAAATATATTCAGGAGTATTTTTATTAATAATTTTAACTGGAAAAGCCATTTTTTTCCTTTCTTTTTTGTTTTAAAATGAAAAGTCGTAATTTTAACATTTTAGTGTCAATAGACAAATTATAGCCAATTACTGTAGTTTATACAACTATGTCCATCCTTTATTATCCATTCTCTTGAAATTCTTGATCTGACTTTAATAAATATAGTAACATTAATTTTCAAAATTCATAGAGTCTTAACCACGAGCGTCAAGTAATTCATAATATATTTTAAATTATCAACGACTATCATTTTTATATAATAAAGAAAAGTGAATCTATTTGTAATTTCTATAATAGGATAAATATTTACTTATAAATTAAAAAAATTAAAAAATTGTGTTATTTTATATTTTATAAAAATAATTCAATACAAACGCTTTTTAATAACATTTTAATAACAATTATTATTGTAGAGTGCTACTTGAAGCTGAAATCAAAATAATAAAATTATATAGAAAATATTATATATTCATGTCTTATGTAATTGTGTGAATTATATTTAACTATATATATAGTTAAATATAATTTAACCATCGTTTATATATATATATAAACGATGCATTAAATACACATTTAAATAAAAAGTTACAAGAAGTGAAAGTAATTGCATTATAAGTCAAGTTATATGATTTATTTCATGTACATAGATTATTACGTAAGTTGAAAAGAAATTGAATATAGTAAAATTTAATTGTTAAAACGATGAATATTTACACTTTGAAAAACTTGGACAATGATTTCTTAATTCTCTTTCAAACAAATAAAATCCTCCATGTTTATTGAATTTATTACTGCAACTAAATGACAGTTTAAATTATTTACTTGATAATTATTTCGTTTTCTGTTTTTTTTTTTTGTACAAAAAAATTGTACAAAGTTTTTACTTATATTTCATTGAAAGCTACTATTTTATTATTGAAAACACAAATAAGTAGAACAAATTAATTTACTGATTAAAAAGGTTTTACTTCTTGTTCCCCGAAAGAGTTTGACTTGTAAGTAATGCATTCAAGCAGCTTCTTCAGAGGAAATAAGGGTGGAGGTTTGGGGGGGGGAGGGTATCTATCAGATACTAAAGTTGAAATTGCATTAAATATTTTGAATAAAGCGCCACACTATATCATCCCTCCAGTTCTCAGTCGCTTGGCAATCTAATATTATCAACGCTCAACTTTTTCATCTTCGTTCTTATGTGGAATTTCCTCTATCCCGAATTTTCATTTTATGCATCCTATTCACTATTTATTAGTTAATAAATCTACTATCAATAGCCTGTGGTGTACGATAGTTTTTGTATTAAAAAGAATCGAAACGAGATATTTTTGTAAATTTATATGTTAAGTTTTTTAATTTTTGAACGTGTCGTACAGCTGAAAGCTCTACAAGTTTGTGTACAATTTTTATATTGGCATATGTTAAATTTTGTAAATATCATCATTGCAAGGGATCATCCAAATTCCTAAATTTTATAAATCAATCATTCTTCTAATTTTAGATTCATTTCGTCATTTATTGTTTTATTGTATTTTATTTCCAATAAAAAATTTCATTTCATCTACACTCCAATTCGTAAATAATATTGTCTCTTTTTTCTTCGTCGTAAGTTTGTCGTCATTTTACAATGAATCTCTGTAAAAACGAAGCCTTGAGAAATAAAATGATTTTGAGTAGTTTTTCTATGGCTACTTGATACTTTATTATTGCTTCTTTTCTTTCTTTTTTTTTCATTTTTTTTATGTAATTATTCTAGCCATTTTAATATGTTCTCATGAAATGATTTTTTAAAAGAGAATTTGACTAATTTTTCACAAAATGGAATATACATTATTAATAAATATACACAACTCGGAAATGTTTATCTTTTGATAAATATTTAATTGACCAATAAAAGTATAATAATTATTTGTATCACTCTAAAAATAATTACAGTTAACCACGAAAATTATAAGTATAATTGTACAAAATAAAAATTTTTATTCAAGAGAATAATATTTTAATAAAATAGCAGTATGATTATAATTAAAATTATCATAATTCAAATAGATAAAGTCTAAAAATCAAATTGTTGGCCTTTTGTGTGTGAAGTTCGCAAAAGTCTTATAGAAAGTTATCGTTACTCAAGATATTTCTATTTGTTCAGAATAAAGGTGAGACAGACCGAGTTTCTTTAGGGTTGAAAGCACAATTGCACCCAGTAATTTCCCGTACAATTGGCAAGTGGGACATGAGCATAAATAATAAAAGAATATAAAATAAGAATAGAAAGAAAGAGGGATTATGGGGAAGGAAAAAGTGAAAGTGAACTTCTTTGTTAGGGGATCTACTACATTATTAGGCTTATAAAACTAAATATTGATTTTTTTTGTTAAAACAATATAGTTTTGCTGTTCATATTACGTATATGAAATAAAAATTTAATATATAATGTATAAATATTGTATATTCAAGATAATACATATAAATGAGCAGTTATAAAAATGATTCAATAACCAACTTGAAATTGGTGAAAATATGTACTTATTATTCAGCACATATAAAATTCAATAAAAACTGCAGAAAAAATTTATTTTTCACAAACATGATCAGGAATAGAGCAATTTTTGAATTTTCTACATTTTTCAGTTATAAAATAATTGTAGAGATCAAAGATTAATGTTACTAAAGTATGAATAATTATGTCTGAATGGTTTTACAGCCACTGACAAGCTGAAACAAGCAATACTAAAACTGATGCATTTGATATTAGAGAGAATTATTGAAGAACTTTATAATTACCACAGTCCTTTATTATCCGTTTGTGGTTAATTAAATATTGATATAATTGTAATCGTTAATTTGAATATAACACTGATAAAAATGTTATTCTTACTTCAAGTATCTTTTTATGTATTTAGTTATAACTCGCGATAAGGGCTTAATATTTTTAATTAAGTGCTGGATCTAAAAGCCTTAAATTTATAAAAATACGCAATTTGTATTTATTGTTTTCCTGATTTACAATAATTACTAATTTGAAAAAATAAGGTTCTTATATTTTTTTTATTCCAATAATAAATTTTTAAAATATAAATATATTCAGCGCAACATTTTATTTATTGCTAAGTGCGTATGAAATACTTTTTTTATTACGTATCTTAAGAACATTGTTTTTTTACCTTATACTTTATACATTTGTAATTATTATAATTTGATTTATATTATAAATGTAATTTACAATTTAGTCCTTGAGAGTAAAAATAGCAATTGACTTTATATTTAAGTAGATACAGTTAATATAAATAAAATAAACATTTCTGAGATTATAAAGTTGTTAATGTATAAACACTTGGTGAAAGTGTAATTTTTAAAACCTAACAGTGGAAGATATTTAAGTAATGCAGAGTCTCCACAAAGTAATGTTTATTGCATTTCGTTAGGATGAGAAAACAACCAGAAACGACAATTTTGAGCATAAAACACTATGAAAATATAAATGAATAGAAAGTAGTTGGAATATTGTCGAGGGTGAAGATTTATTCGAAATAATTTGAACATTCATAGGACAAGTTACAAGTAAATAAAGTTTGAGTTTGGAAAAGGTAATCTTAAGTCAGACCACCCTCAACTTAAACGCACAGCATAACATCGATCGCAGGATCGCCATAATTAATGCCCAAAACTCTCTCCCACCCCCTCCCCCCAACGCCACAACTGCACTCAGCTAATCATCGTGTCAACAAACTATCGGGGGATGAACTCGTACAAGAAAGTTATGTTGAATGTTGTAGGCCGGGGGCGGTGGTGGCGGGGGGGGGAAGAGGAGGGGTGAGTGTGTGAGTGTCGCCTATCGATTCCCACTCTCGTCCACCGTATCTCATTCAGTCCGAGCGCCCGTATCGCCATTTGACTCAATCGATAATCATGTCAGCGTATTAAGTCTGCTTTACCACTAAAATCGCGGAATCGCATGCAAATATCTATGAGAAACTCAAACCTCAACTTTGTCGCCAATCCACAATAATACCTTTTCCGCCCGATTCCTCAATTTTGGACTTTCATACCTTGAGCAGATGCTCCAACTTCTTATTCTTCGATTTAGCAAATGCATTCCAGGCAAGAGTTGCGCTGAATAACCTAGAGAAGAAGTTTTTAAAATTTCCGTCTTCTTTCGCTGGCGATGTTTGCTCATTTTTTAATTGAAAGTCTTTTTTCATGTAAAGCAATATAAATGCACACTACTTTATTTAATCTCTGACCTATTTAAACAAATTGCCAATACTATAAATTTATTAATTTTCGTTATTAACCTTTACGTGCATTAATATCGAAAATCATTTGTTTATTAAAGGAAAATATTTATGTATCAGAAAATATTTAATTAAATCTTCTTTATACAAACAACACATTTGATATTGTGTAATATATCAAAGGTATTAATTACGTAATGTAGAAAGTAATAAATATCATTAACTTCATTCTATACTTTGTTCAAAATTACAAAATATACTCGAATTGAGTATTTAAATCAATTTATTTGCTTAATTTAAAAGTTATATGCGTGCGAAGATAATGCTTAATAAATTAAATTCTAATATTAGTTTTCGTTTCAACATCATAAATTTGTAAAAAGCAAATACCGTATTCTAAGTCTGATTTATTTTGCGTAAATTCATTTATTAGATCGAAATATAAAGTAAATTAATATTTAAAAAATATTCCATGAGATTATTAATGAATGTCAGAGCCTTTGAGCTGGTAGACAAGAACTTATCCATTACGCTTGAGATTTACTCTAGTATTAACTTAGTTATAAGCTACTTAGCTTTTCTTAATAATGGTTAAATAACTTGAAAAGTTTATTTTTGTGCTCTAATTTTGTAATTAAAATTTTTCCAACTATAAAACCTTATTTCGATTTCATTTTTAATTATTTTTTTGTTCGGAAAATATGTTTTTGTTATTAACATTTATTTTAAAAAAAATCCTCTTCTCCTATGATTGAATTTCATTTACCTTAGAGTACAGTGTTTCATTTTGAAATGCACGTGTAATTAAACATAAACACGGATTGCAGCTGAATATTCAAAATATTTTATAATATTAAAAGCAGAATAATATAATATAACTACTAACTAATAGCAGTGATTGAAAAAAATTGCAGATTGATCCATGCTAAACAGTACAATAGCTAATTTGAGTGTTCCGAATTTCAGTGGCTTAACTTTGGTGAACCTATTTGTTAAGGTTTATTTGGTCTAGGTGTACGTTAAGAACGATAACGCGGAGGCGAATAGTGACTACGTCGTTTCTCTGCCAAAGGAAGAGACGTTAAGATAATAGCGATAAGTCCAATGCCAGAGAAGGAATAATTTAAGGGAACGCAGATGGCGGAGGCAATTAGTTTCTGGTATAAGACATCGATGAATCGAATATTAGCGCTTATTTATAATTAAAGATTCATTGTGAGATTTTTCACTCGATTTTCTGCTTTTCCATTCAAATTTTACGAGCCTCATTAGCCTGTTTAGGAGAAATTTACTACGATACAATTCTAAAATGTATAATACGGATATGGGTGATGACAGTGAATTTGTAAATCTGAATTTATTTTACTTCATTTTTGTAATTTTCCCCTTCTATACTTTAATATGTCGAAATATTGGTTTATATTACAAGTGGACAGATTACACATACATTTTAGATACTCTTTATTCCTGTCTTAGTCGTAAAGTAGTACATAATTATTCTTTATTTTATGAATCATTGCATTGTGCAATTTTCATGAATTTAACGAAGATGAAATTTTAGTAGATACTTCAACTTCATCCCAGTTAATTTAATATTAAATCTGTTAAAAAATGTATAATAATATATTTAAATAAATGTATGAGCAAAGCATTAATTGTATTAAACTTTTATTAAAATTTATAATGTTTCTTCATTGTAAAAACAATTTACCAAAGGTATTTTTCATACTAATAAAAGTACTGATATTTACAAAATTTAACGTAATGAGATTTTGATAAATATAAATTTCAATTTTTAAATTTGAATTTTTACGGATCTTTTAAAATGTTATAAATAATATTAAACCTTCCTATATAATACATAAAAGTACACAAATATACATTTTTAAGTGATAGAATTTTGCAATTTCTGTTTTTTGAAACATTTATCTGGTCAAATTTTTTTGGCCGATCGTCATATTCATAAAGTTTATGAAACTACATATTCCTAGTTTTCATGGAACTGTTTTTATAAGACTACTGCTATCTTCTTTCAAAATATTCAAATTTCACATATATACGTATTTTAGAACTTTTTTTCTTTTTTTCTTTTTTTAAATTCGTAAGCTCTGATATTTTCAAAAAATCGACAAATTTTTTTTGTTGAATTATTCCCACTTTGCACAAATCTTATCTCCTAAAAAAGAGAATTCTTAATAAATAACACTTTTCATCTGTATTAAATATTGCTAACAGTGGTAGCGTTATTTTTATAAACAAAAAAAAAAAAAAAATTCTGAACAAACTATTAATCGATATTACATATGTATCCGTAAAAACAGTTTCGAATAACTATATTATAATAATAAGAACAATATAATAATATAATATAAGCAATATAATAATAGCTTATGAGCTTTGTTAAAGGATAGGTTAAAGCTGGCTTTAACTGGCAAAGATTGTAAATATTGTATTTATCCGCGATGGCGCTTGAGGAAAGAAAAAGTAAAATAAATCCGTGGTTGATAATATCGTTGAAGAGAAGTTGTGCTTTGATATGGGAATCCTCTATTAGTTCTTTTCCATTAAAAGTGATATGCAGTTGCATAGCCCCCCATAGGAGGAGGAGGCCTTTGCCCCAGAGTATCATAATCTCCTATCCGCGTTACATTCATGCCGATTCGTAACTTGGAAGAGCCGATGAACGACTTATGACATCCGTGTGTCTGGCTAATATTTACAGTAAGTGTTTGGAAAGAGGAACGAGTCCCTCAAGATTTGTTACACATTGCGGCCCCGGCGATAAAGTTACGAAAGATACGAACAACGGCAGCGCCAACATTAGATAAATGTTTTAAAGATGAGTTGTAACTGTTGAAGTTTCACCACTGCAAACTGACTGCCTTCCTCCGAGTATCGCCACACTTGACAATTATTTTAGAAATATTCCTATTTTTAAGCTTTATGCGGCTCCGCATATTTGTCTCGTGTAATTAAGCAGTCGTTCTCTTCCTTGGAAGCACGTGATGCTAATCAATATTGTTTCTTTGTGAAGGAGGTCAAAGCAATAAAAAATACCGAAACAGGCAGTATCATTACGTTTCAAGATAATATATTTGTAATAACTTGGGGTAATTTTTATGAAAACTCATTTTAAATGTATAATGAAATTTTTTTTTATCTGTGATTTGCCTTGGATTATTTGATGATTCATATCTCGGTGAAAACTCCTATCTTGCAGTACACATTGAAGGTAAAATTATGAATGGAAGATGATCCAAATATTTCGGAAAATGGAACTTGATCTCAAAGGCAAAATAAACGATGATTCTTCTAATGAAACTTGTCTAATGAAATGCTGGGTCTTGAGTAGAAATATATCTAGAATTAATAGAAATATTCTAGAATAAGGATACAACTTGAAATTGAACAAATAACACATGCATGATATTATAATTAAAATTGCCTCGAATTTTTTATTCTATTAAACATGTATTTCAGAATTTAAGATTTAACATTTAATTATGAGATGGATGCTTTGCATAAATTAGAAATTTTGTATTACTAAAGTAACTTAAGATAATTTTTTTTTTTTATAATTACTTTTTTTCCATAATCGAAAAAATGAAATTAGCCATCTACATAGTAAACTATGATTGCAAAAATGTCCAAGAGTGAACGTTATAACTTTACACAAATAATATTTTCATATTCATTATAAAGATTGTCAGATTTTCTATATTATTTCATACTTGATTTTCTACAATTTTAATTGTCAAGAGATTCTTTAACTACTTTTATATTAAAAAATTTTTACATTATTTTTACTGTGAAGATTATCCGCGCAATTAAAATCATAATTTATACAAAAGACTTATGAAAAGAAAATTAAAATTAGAAAAGTTAATATGTATATATAGGAAAACCACTTGATAATAAATAAAGAATATTTAAAAAGTAAAAAAAAATATAATAATATAAATGTATACAAATACAAGCTAATATCTTAAATATGATGAAAGCTTCCAATATCGAATTTAAGTTTGAAAATATAAGTTTTTATTGTTATCGATTATATTGACGCGAACCGAATGAAGATAAAGTTTTAGTATCGACTTAATTTTATTAACAGTATTAACGAAAAGCTTTTTAAATGAAAGTCTTCAATAACATCAAATTTTTACCACACTTTAATTCAGTCATTTTATCGAAGTTGGGTAAAGTAGCAAACCTGAAATAAGTGCTCCTAAACTGTATGTACTTAAAGAAGATAAAGATATTAATAAATTTCAATATATTTAGAGAAATGAGAGCTTATCAATAAAAATTTTAATAATAGACTTTTTATCCTTTTTTTTAACAGTTTATTTATTATAGGGGAAAAAATTAAAAATCTCCCAAAAATAATTCCAATTTTACAAGGTGTACTATTCAAAGAAAAATGGTAATCAATTGTTTTCTACCGCAGATTGATGCATCAAGAAAAAGTTGTGGTAAAAAGAGTAGACTATTTTTAATTTTTGGATAAACTTGCATGATACACGAATCAAGTAACACAAAACAGTTTTCATTCTCTAAACTATTTCCTTGTATAATAGAGCTTCTGTCCTTGTCTAACTCATTGGATAACTGACGCTCGCAAAAACGAGTCAGAAAAAATTCACATGACAAAAAGAGGTAGACATAAATTAAAAATAAGATTTAGGAATGTCAGATGTTGGCAAGGTTGGTAATAATAATACAACTGTAGTTACTTTATAATCGTTTTACGAGGGCTACTCTTGAGTACCAAGATATGAGTTATACTTCATGGTAAATGCATTCTTTTTAATCATAAATTTGAGTACACTGTTGAGAAAATCATTTTTCAACAAAACAAATATTTTTTATGCAAAATATTATAAAAAGTAAAGTACTTTTTGACGAATATTAAATAATGCGTACCAGTGAGAGTAGTGATATATTTTGTAAAATGTTCAAAGATTATTAACAAATATTATTACTTATGTTATTTAAGAAAAACATAACATTGTGTAATATATATGTATAAAATACAAACATTGTTTATAATTTAAATTCATTAAATGGTTGAGAAAGACTTAATTAATGAAAGCATAAGTATTACAAAATAAAAGCTAATTTAATCTAAAAAATTAACCAATGCAACTTTGAAACTTTTTAACAAAATTTTTTGAGAATTAATCAAGCTATTGATTTTAATTTATAAAATTTTCTTATTTTATAAGTTAAGAATAATTATGAAGTTCTTAGTTATTCGATATTTCGCATATTTTGCTAAAATAACCATTATTTAAGAAAACAGTACCAATTAAAATGAAACATGGGTGAGGGTCTTCATTATTTGGTACCAGAATCTAGCCCCTAGAGTTTCATTAAGTTCCGTATTCCACAGGGTTGATGTTCTCGTTGTTAGGATAATAACAATGAATGGTCAAAATATGTATCATTTCAAAGTAGAAAATTGACCAATTTCAGGTTTGTTAAAATCATTTTTAAGCACACAAATAAGTGTTAATTAATATTTTCTTCTTTTTTATTATTGCTTTAATTCACCCAGCAAGTACTTTATGAATTCATGATTTCTTGTGATATTCTGTTTTGCACAATATTATCATTGGCAGACATCATTATCCAGGTATCCATCATATCATAAGGTCGCATTACCGGCTTTTGTGAACGATATTTAAAAAAAAGAAAAAAGAAAAGTTTAAATCTTTGGCTTAAATGAGTGAGGGAGCTATGTAAAAAAGGCAATAATGGAAGGGCGTGAATATATATTTTGTGCAGGTTGAATAGGGTATTTTTGCCCTTGCGCCAAGTACAAAAATACGTATTCTGGTGTAAATCCACTCGTCTGGGTAAATTCCATAGCCTCTAGTTTATCTGGCAGTGCATTAGACACTTGGTCGGTGCTCCAATGTTCCATTACCAATTATTTTTCCTAGCAATCCTTGGCCGAGCCTAACCAGCAAATAAAGTAAGACGAAGAAGAAGGAATCGAAGGGGTTGGTGGCGGGGTGGCGTCGGGGGGAGGGGTGAAGGAGTCGGGCCGTAACTCGCGGGCACTTGGCACTCCTCGCCCACGTACACGATAGCTCTTTGCGGATATAAACGAAGGAGGGTGCGGGGGCGGGGGGAGGGGAGGAGGGAGGAGAAGTGCGCAGTTCTTCACAACCGGAAATGGCTCTGCCGAGAGGAGCAGAATGTGGAGGGGGTTGGGGGGGGGGGAGAGTGAAGTCGGAGCCTGGCCTTTTATCCAATTATTTCGAGGCGGCCGCGCGTGGACGAGGCTTTCAGGACCTCGGAAGTGATCCGTACGTTTTATTAGCTCGTGACCATCTCTTGTCTTGGTCCACATCTTGCATTTCAGCTGCGGAATTCTGCAGAGCCGATGAGGGAGCGGCTGTCTTTGTCCTGCGCCCCAAATTATCGCCTAAATTGCAGTTACACTTAAATTGATTATTATTTATTGTCCCTCGAGATATTGGGGAGTTCGATGGTTGGAAATACTCCCTTTGTAAAAAGTAGCTGAAAGCGCACGTCTCGATTATTCTATTCGATGGAATCTACTATCTAGAATTGGGGAGTGTTGTTAAAGATTGGTCAAGAGGGGAGGAAAAGGAAGGAGCCAACGCTTCTGATATATTTCGTGTCCATTCTTTCATTGTATCGAAATAAATCCGGGAAATGGTGATGATTGAAGATGGACTCGGCTTCTTTTATTTTCCGATCCCAATAAAAAAATTTTTTTCATCATTATTAATTTATCATTCTTGAGAACGTTTTTTGAATTTTAGGTGGATATTATTTAAAGATTGAAATACTTCAATTTAAAAGAACAAAAAAAAACTAGAAATCAAAACCATTCTTGGCTTTTGAAATTTAAAATTATTTTCAAAATGTATCTAAATAAATCAAACTTTATGAATAATCATTAAGTTTTTATCATTATTTTTGATTTTATTACACAAGTTTTCAATTTTTATTCTTTATACTTTAATTCTCTTGAAGCATAAATCTATATAAAAAAAAAAAACATAAAAATATATTTTTAATATATTTTACAATACATGAATTCAAAGTGTTTTTAAGAAATCAATATTTGCGACTAAACGTGTAATAACAACATTAAACACATCTATATTATTTCTCGTATAAATAAAAAGATCATAGAATGTCATCGGAATATAGAATGGACAAACAAAATGTTAAATAAGTCTATGGATGGATCGATGAATTGCTCTGACAAATCGTTATAAATATATTTTTTCAAACTTTAATTCTGTTTTATTTGTATCTTGTAATCTCTTTAATCCCATATTTTTCTATATAAATCATTTTATTTTTAACAATATTTTGATTTATATTTTTTGAATAAGCTTAATTGCTGATTTCATGTAATAATTAAAACATTATTGCTTTCAAAAATTAAAAATTCAATTCTCTAATTGCTCTCATTACATAAATAATACGATATCATTAATGTTTTAAGAAAACCATTATATTAAACTTTACATTTATGAGCTCAACTTTCCAATAACCCGTGCTTGGGTGATATTTTTTATTTAAATTTTCAACAATCATATTTACTCTGGCATATCAAAATTGTGCTTACGCCTATGAACTAAAGCTACTTTTTTGTATTTATTTTAAAAATAGGCAAAATATTTTTTTCATCAGCTAGAGCTCAAAGGAAAGATATTTTCATTTTCCGACGCTGACCAAACACGAAAACCGGCTAAAAAGAACCTTTTTCTTTATTTCATCCAAAAATTAACACACTGATCAAAATGTCAAAAACACCCTTTCAAATGTGAATAAAAAAAAGCTGCTTACAAAGGAAAGCCTTGTCAGTAGACTTTTTCCCGCTGCTCAAACATTCAAAATCACAATACGCGACCCGTCGATTCAACTACCGCAAAATCACGAGTCATTGTCACCTTCAATGTACACACAACCTCGAGAAAACTCTTCCCTCACTCTTTCTTTTGCATTTTCCAGACTCTTTCTGTTGCCATTGTGCTTTCCACCTTTCCCCATTTCCCGCCTTAGTTCAAGGCGAATGTCGCTAGACTCCGACGCGTAGACGCTCTCGGCCTCCCATTCAAGAAAGCAAGAGCCAATCCCCAACGGGATTATTTTACACTTTCAGCAGAATGAAAATCATTAGTTGTCATTGGGAAATCACTAGAAATTCATTTTCATTCTTCAGGAGATCATAAAAGTAAGATTTAATGGGGAGGTTCCGAGGCTCTTAGATTTTGATTTCCCATACTGCTTTATACTTTGAAAAGTGGAATTTTTCAAAAACTTCATAATTATATATTGTTATATGCTTATAAACAAGAATAATTTTTTCTACAAGAGTCAAGTTTTTTTTAAATTAATAATAAACTGTATAACGATTAAAATAAATGTATGTATTATTAATGTTTTGTTAAATATCACAACGGGTTCGATATCGTATGCTAAACAAACATGCTGGTTTACAAGATTTATTATTTAATTAACAAATTAATTACTTAAAAAGTTTTTACATCAATGATTCATTGAATTAATATATTTTTAGTTGTTTGGGGTTTTACGCTATAATTGATAATTATCAAAAAATTCAAGAATTCAAAAAATATATTTTTAATCATTATTTAAAGAACTAGAGGGAATGAAATAATTCATTCATCATGTAGCTATTGAAGAGAGATAGAGATAGATAGAGAGAGAGAGAGAGAGAGAGAGACTTGGTAAACATAGACCTTTCAAAAAATGTCATTCGCGATAACCAAAAATGACGTGTTAAAAAACTTAAAACTGACTGAGCCGAAAAAATGCCGTTGACTACCTTAATCTGTTTATCTTTTGTAACATTTTGATTATAGAGATACACATGGGAAAGGAGAGTTTTTAGTAGTTACCTTTTTTGTGAGAGTGTCTGGGAGATTTTTTGTATCCGACCTTTACTCTCTCGTCTCCCCGTCTTATCGCATTTTGGATTATACATTTCCTGCAGGAGATACAGGTTTTTAGCTTTGCTTGCACAATTTTAGTGTGACAAGGTACAAGTTTTCCTGTTTTATTCGTAAATTAAACACACAAGTAAATTACGTTATTATTTTAAACTCATTATTATGGGACGCTACTCATTTTTTAAATAGTTCACGGCTAGATCCATAACAGTACATGATGTATAATACCTAATATATAATGTAATTGACTGATTAAAAAATAAAATAATAATTATATTTTCTTATGTTATTCACAATTAACAATTAAATTTCAAAGAATAAAAAGAAATTACTTTTACATGTGTATTAATAATTTTAATAATTTTTAGTAAGAAAAAAATTAACTGTTTCACTTTTTTAAGCCTTTTTGATGTTTTACAATTTAAAGTGTTGTTTGATTGCATACAAATGGGTATTAAAATAAAAGATTTAATCCATTAGAAAGCACGGTTAGATTAAAGATTTACCGATAGAGTAAATTTATTGACAATACATAATAATAAATATTTATATATAGATTAGCTTAAAAAAATATATTTTGATGTTAAAAATCTAGCTGGAAAAGCCTTTTTTTCTACAGAAACGACACTTTTAAAAGTATCTGAATAAGAGTTTTAAAAATATAATTGTAATGTTTGCCTGCAATATCTTGTACGTAAAATGTGCAAATATTTCTTCAAGTATCTTGTATCATCAGAGAAATAAGGAAAGACCATTAACATAGTAAACAACAAATGGAAAATGGGGAAAATCGGTCAGCAAGTGCAAAAAATGGATAATAAAGCAAGGAGTCAAGTAAGCCAAGCGAGATGCGCGAGCTCTCTCGTATAAAGATTCTAAAAGGGAGTTTAGAGTGCCGGAAAATCCTGGGATCCCGAGAAAAACATACTGTTGGGACGAGAAATCTATTAGCGGAAAAGCCTCGTAGGCCGAAGGACCGGATGGATTCCCTGATCAGAAACCGCAGCACCCGCCGAGGGAGACGTCAAAGTGTCAGTCAGCGTTTCCCTGATTTCAACGCCAACAGCGGCTGTCGCGTCCACGTAATTAACGTAAGTAACGTCATTATTCGCCCATCATCCCTGGTCCAGCCCCGTCCCATCCCACCCATTTGATTTTCGGAGACGTCGCGCGACTCGTTTGGATGTCCGGAGTTTACGAATTTACGAGCGATGGGCGGTGGCTTCACACCAGACCGGAGATGGTTTTCAACCCATCTCTGCTTTCCTTCCTTCCTTCCATTTTCCTTCTCTTTTTCCACTTTTCCATTTTTTCTATTTATAGTGTCGGCGTCAATCCGGCGTGCGGCTCATCTCTTGCGCATCGACGTTTCGTTGCCGCCCCGAGACGATGATTAAATATGTTTCACGGTCTCCTCTTCATCTTGCTTGTTATCTTATTTCTTTCCACTTTTTCGATTTTGAGTAGTAAAGTCGATTAAATGGCCTTTACAAGTCTATCGATCGATAGACTACCCATTCTACGTAAACGCACAAATTGATTGATAATAAAAATATATTGGTGAAAATAGAATCACATTTACTAAATTTCAATCGCACATTTCGTACTATGGTTTTCGTTTTTTTTTCTTTTTTTCTTTTTTTTATCGACAACATTCAGAAGCAATGAGCTTAAAACGAGGGGGGAGAAAACGTAATATATTCGAATTTTATGTCCAAATTTAACCCTTGTTTTCTTGTAACAATATTATTTCAATATTATTCTTACGTAGAGATATTTTTCTATTAATTTTACAAGACAATATCACATAAAGTTACACGAGCAATGCGAAAATATGTGAATATAAAATTTGATTATTTTATGAATTATAGAATTAATAAATAAATTATTAAAAATATAAATTGGAATTATAAATATTTATAATATTTTTATTAATTGATTAAATTTAAATTTATTGTAGATGCTTTCATTATTAGATTAAACTTATAAGTTTTATTATATATATATATATCCAATAAAATTCGTAAATACACAAAACTCTATTCACATGTGTTAAGTAATTCAAGTTATTTAAAAAAAAAACAGAAACAAACTTACTAATGTTAAAATCAATATTATTTACTATAATTTTCAATTAGTTTGTACATGACATAAATTTTTTGAAAACAATTTTTAATCTATCCTATTAATGAATTTTATTAATTTTATTTTTTACAGTTAAATATTTAAATTTTCCGAGCTTAGTTTAAAGTATTGCGATGTAAATTATTACCAACATATCAACTTTAGCATCAACGTTCCATGTTGTGAATAAATCAATGACACGCTGGCATTATCTGTTTCCATACTTAAACAGGACTCGAAAATTAAAATTTCTATTATAATTAGTATTATTTTATTTGAATTTTATATAAATAAAATAAAATACATAATATAAATAGAGAAAGAGTGTCTTTAAAATATATTTATCTAAGTATATTTATATAAAAAATGTGATAAAATAGTGAAGATTAATCTTTTTTACATTGTTATTATTTGATAAATAAAATTGAAAATGATACTCTACTTTTTCTTCAGTTTTAACTCGCCCGTTGAAAAGGCAAAATATTTTTACAAACTTGAACAGAAGCAAAATTATAAAAATTAAAATAAATCGCTTAATTAGTATTCTAGTATTCACAAGCTACCTAGTTATAAATTGAAAATCAGATGAAAAAAAGAGACAGTAAACTTAGTTCTTTGTGAGAAATAGATCGGATTCATACGTAGAAGAGTGAGAAATAAAGTGAAAGAATAACGACGGACATCGTCTGTTGGACTCCCAGATACATCCGACCATATTTCTACATAAACAAAGATGCAGCTAATTTGTGTTGAATATGCTTGTATCAATAAATAAAAAATTAATTTGTTTTTCATATTCTTTACATCGAGAATAAATTTGTTGAAACATGTAGAAACTGACAAAAAGTTAAGAATTATATACAATAATTATATGGATATATGCTTATCGCACCACTTTATAACAATGAACTGAAGAATTTAAAATACGATTTATGTGCTTTTCAATCTCGATTCTACGTATTTTCATTAAAATTGATTATTGGATTGGACTTATCTTTCTAAATGATAAGCTGAAAGTTTTTTTTCTTTTTAGTTCAATGGTTTTTTTTGCACATAAGATATTTAAATTGATTATGCAAATCGAAGAAATTAATGTAAGTATAAAAAGAAAATTTTATCTTGGATTTTATTACAAAAGTATTAATTATAAATTCGTGAAAAGTTGTCTTTAGTTGATTTATAATGATTAATATACTGTATAATTGCTTAAATGAATTACGTTAAAAAATGTGCAATTTATTAGAAATTCAATACACTTCATTTATCATTGTCGATTTAATATCGTAGTATTTCTTTTTTTATACTAAAAAGGTAAACTTTTCTACTCTGCATATTTTTCACTTTCGTTTAATTATCTTCATTACAAATCTCTCCTATACTAATATAGATACTGGTTTCTCTGTGTATTCGAACTACCTTATCTTCAACTGTAGATAACCTTAGATTTAGAGGAATATGTAGATTTTAACAAGAGAATTTGAGAACATATTCAATCATTAATCAAGTATCAAAGCACAAATCTCATGGAACATCTTATTATAATCTTATTATTGATTATTATTATTATTATTAACAAGGAAAACGCCATTATATGTTAGTTTAAACAATGCATATGATTGTAAATATTTGGATTAATTTAATATTAACTTGGATCATTGTCGCAACTTTTAATTAATAATATATTTTTCTTTCACAAATTACTAAAATATTAGACATAATTATTTTCGATAAATTGATAGCAAAATTCATTTTTTGTAGATCTGTGATCGAATATACACTTAATATACAGTTAAAAGATGTCAAAAAATATTGATCAAATTTTTGGAAAAATTAAATTCCTTATTATTGTTTCTTGACATTCATTTAGATCAAGACATTAGTATTAAATGTTGAAAGTAGTTATATGAATGTCCTAATACTTTTCCTATGAGAGAATTTGAGTGAGGATCCAGATAAGGTGTAACGATAACAAGTTTTCCTTCATTTTTTATATTTTTCCAACGACTTTTCACAACTAAAGCGCTCTCCCATTGCATGCTTCAAAATAATTCAAACAAGTTTAAATTACATCAGAATGTCGAGTGTCCTTTAGACAATATGAATTGAATTCTAATATGAATTGCTTTACTATTAAATATACGAAAAGTACAACATCCGATTTAGGGTATAATTAAAATATTTAAGTAAAAATAAAATTATTTTGCGTTTTCAAATCCAAGTGATGCATAAATCCACAGTTTGTTATAGAGTTGAAGGGTAAACCTTGAAGCGAATCAACGTCATTTGACAGAATCATAAAGACAGGTTCTGCTGATGGAATTCTAGGAGCAGCGCTACATTGAATATTGGAAATAAATTTCAACTGGGTCATTGATTCCTCGAAATTAGGCGTCGTATACTTGATTCCGGCGTTCGTTGACCGACGAGTCGACTTCGGCTTTTAGATAATGCACATTAATATCTTGCCTACCTTCCTTTCATGCAAATGACTGCTCGGCTAACTTTTGAATTGCATGTCTCGGATAAGATGTTGGAGCATCAAGACCTAATCGAAAGTTTCCTACCGCTGATAAGTCGATATAAAAATGGGAGGAGCGATGATCATCTCCCGTGACGAAACTCGAGTCTGGTTCACGTGAAAATCCTGTTCCCTTCCGGCTTTCCTTTTTTATTCAATCTTATTATAACCAAAGGATTAAACGGAATTCCCAGTTGAGTTTCTTTCTTTCATTCTTATCATCATGATTGACTTTTTGAGCTAAAGCTATTTTAATAATGAATGATATTAATTATATTTTGTTATGGTATTTGTTCTAATGATGTATTCAAAACACCCAAACACAGTGATAACATACATGCAGCTGCTGACACATTAAACATTTCAATGAAAACAGTTAATTTTATTGATAAATTAGAATTGGTAAATTGAAACTTTTTCGCTATAATACAATTTATAAAAATATTATAATCAAATCATTTTTATTTTTTCAAACATATTTAGTGCTTTTTTTGAAAAGAAAGTTTTTTAAACAAGGAAGAAACTAGACACAATTTAATTAATGCTAATTAGTTATTAAACGCAAATTCAAATTTGTAAATTATATAAACAATTTTTAACGTAAATCATAAAATAGAATAAATAATTAAAAGTATCTTTATTTAGCTTTCTTAAAACTTAGTTATTATGAAAATTATAATATTTTTTAACTATATAAATTAGTACAATGGATTAAAAAAATATATTTTCATATTTATACTTTAAAAGCTTTTACTTTAAAATTTCTGCTCATAGATATTTTTTTTCTTTCATACGAGTGTATTGTGTAATAATTTAATTTATAGTATACTTTAGTGATAGATTTTTTTAAAATTTTACAGACACAAGAATACTTTTAATATTTTATAATTTCAAAAAATTACATTACATGTTTATATTTAATTGTAAAATCCAGTAATTCATAAACAAGTGATAAATAACAATGAAAATTTACCAAAAATAGTATGAAGAATCAATAATATGTTTTGTTGCCATTATGAAATATTAAAAGAAAAAATATTACTTCCTCCATTTATTATCGTAAGATAAAAGTCTTTCAAGATTAAAATTTTGTTACAATAGACGATATTTCATTTTCTGATGGGAATCAATTGATTTAATTAAACGATGAAATGAGCTTTTTAAATTCAATAACCAATTAGCCAATATTCTCGAAACTAATTCTTACTTTTTTAAATTATATAAAAAGATTGAATTATATTTAAAATTCTTTTATGAAAAGACAAAGTTTAAAGATAAAATCAGACAAAAAATTGAGGATATAAATTAAGAATATAAAACATAAAGGTACAGAAATATATATTATTTTAAATATACATGGTAAAAAGTAAAATGAGTTATAAATAATTTTGCTATAGAATGTTGAAGATTTAACTTTAATTAGGTGCAGAATGATCAAAAGTAGATCTTTATGAATATCTCTGTCAACTTTTTAGTCAAAAATTTAACTCTTGAGTAGATAGATATGTTAACTAATACGCGTAATTGCTTTATGAGCTCTTGGAATGAAATTCTACAGTCTTGAAACTATATTCTAAAAAATATATTAGTAATAATGCGGTAGAAGAATTCTTTGTCATTTAATTTATAAATTATGTTTTAAATAAATCATTAATTAATTTATATTCCAATACACATAGCGAATTTTTTGATAATTTGTAACTCAAAATTTGTAATTTACTACTATAAATTGATAGAAAAAATTTATTTTAAATTGGATAAAAGAGATTCCAACAAGTTTTCATCAAAATAAGATGGACTTACCTTTCTGTGTATGACTTTGCTTTAATTTGATTTATTGTATTGTAATCATGTGTCGGAGATGTTATCACCAAATCTTAATTTTCCATTTTCTTTTAGTACAGAATTATTCATCACCTCTGATTGAGAAGAGTTTATAATTTCGTTCAAAGAAAACCAATGCTGTACTCAATTTAAGTATAATACTTAAAAATGGTTACACAATTGGTATTTCAACACGAATTTATTGTTATAAGTTCTATTGAAAGAATTAATGTACCCGATTTTTTTTTTAGTAATCACTGAAGTTGTAAATAAAAATTACATTCATTTTATTTATAAAAATATCTCATGTTCAAATTGTATCTATCTTAATTAATAATAATTGTTGATAAAACGTTTTGAATAATTTGAAAATAAGCATAAAACCAATCACAAGAATTAGATATATTACTAAAACTGTAAGTTTACTAGGATTTTCATATATTCTCAATTTCCAATATTAAATGAATCATAATCCAAAAGACGAATATTAAATACTCACTTTGATATTAATAAATTATTATAATGGTACTTCCCCTCCCCATTTCATACATGCTCTTAAATTTAGATAAAAAATGTCTTCAAATTCTGTAAACGAATCTGAAATTCTCACTTCTTTATCAGTATATTATGATGGTACCTCTTGTTGTATATATTCATCAGCTAAAAAATTATCTTGTGTTGGAGTTGCTTTTTCAATCAGACTAAAAACATAATATATACAATAAATCATAAGGTTGCAGCCCAGGAAAATGTTGAAGAAGAAAAGGCACCACATCTGGTTTTCAGATTGACCAGATATTGAACGGCACTCAACCATAAAACCTGCAGAAAGCCCATATTGAAAAAAAGTTAGACTCCGTATAGATAAACAATTAACACAAATATGTATTATATGGAAAAATATTGACATTTATTTAGTACCCTTATAAATTGATAACTTCCCTGTCATTAATGAAGAGATAACACTTGTCTCTGCTAAAGATATAAACTATTTAACTAAGGATTGTCAGCAATTGAATAATACTTGTAGAGATATATTTAATTTTGAAATAGATATGAAGATGATTTGATTGATTTTCTAATTTATTTTGGGTTTTTTAAGGTGTCAAGAAGACATAATTAAATGTAATTAATTTTTTATAATTTTCTTGTTATTATTTTCGAAATCTCAAAAAGCTTTTCGAAAATCCTTGGAAAATCGTCTTCCGCTCATCCCGGTAATTCAAATTTAATTAAAACGAATGCGATTCCGATACCCCAAACCGAGGCGGTAAAGTGTCTTGTTACCGTTTATTTGTACAAAGCTAGAAACTGATGGCTGAAAGTTAAATACCTAATAAAATAATTGTAAATCAGAGAACTTTACGAAAGAAAAGCAGAAAAAAGTACCGAGGCAATGATTTAATAAGCTTATTATTATACAAAATTATTGTTTCTATTTTAATAGTTATTGTTAATCACAAATTATTGTCCAGCATCACCTGCATGAAAGTTAATCCGATGAAAGATAATAATAATGATTGTAAAAGTATGAAATTGTATAGATAGACACAAATTAATAAAAATAAAAAAAAATGGATTACTAACTTAGATATAATGACAGGGTATCTGAGTTAATCCGTTAGTAATATTGGGCCACAAATATAAAACGAAACAAACAAGTTGCATCGACTTTCCTTGGAATGTCAGTGCTAGTAATGGCACCATTTTCAATATAATCTTTTTTGGTGTACTCAATCATCCTCTCAGAGATTATTTCTTATAGACTTCCATCATTCAAGTTATATAGATCCATTGAGTCATCTTAAATTCCAAGATGAAAACTTAGATGCGTCGATTAAAGTTTGGAAAACCTCAATTGTTCCCTCACACCGAATCATTTTCACCATTAAAATCTCATACTTCTTTTAACCCTAACATATTATTTTGGCGTGATTTACAAATACAGTTTTATAATTTCGATTGCCGAAAACGAAGTATTCTTTTTTACTTCCGCAACAAATTTTCTTTCCTCAAATTCTGAGCCGTCCGAGAAAATCCTATTCATGAATCCACCTACTACTCTAGACTATCGTTGTTAATTCTTAACAATACTTTTTATCTGATATTACGTTTAATGTATTTATTGTATAACTAATAACTTGTAAAGTTTACTTATAGTAAAAAATTACTGTTTGTTACAAATTTCATAACGTATGCGAATCTATCTTTCTTACTATAGTAAATACACGCGATGAAATAATTGAATTATTAAAAAATATATTCATAAATTAAATATCCAAACATGTTTTCATATTAATAAATCAAAGTACTTCATCTTTTATTTTTTATTTTCTACGAAAAATTATTAAAGCATCGTTACCGATTTTTTCTGAATATCCCTTGTATATTCCAATTTATTTCCAATTATAAATTTATAATTTATTACTTTGTAAATTATAAAAAGTAGACTTTTCTTAATCGATTCACGAGATCCTGAGTTTGACATTTTTGTTGGAGAAAGTTTCAAGACTCGCGAAATTTCAAGATCCAACAAATTTTCCTTTTCTCTCGAATCACGTCTGAGAACCATTTCCTTTCATGCCTAATCAAAACTCTGTCAACACCAAAGCTATACACGTTGCCCAGACAATAAGTAAAACTTCGGATACTCTCGGGAACCGACACCCACACTTGGATATATCATACACGGATATGAGCTTTTAAAATAAGTTACTATGTTCAAACCAGTTTTGCTTCCCGACTTACTACTGAGTTAGAATTACCCTTGGAATTCAGATTGCACAAACACATTGGTTGCACGAAGGAAAGTAATTTATATCGATTTGACTATTTTCCGCATATTATTTGCATTTCATTTTCTACTTACCTTACTTTTGTTACAAGATTTTTTAGATTTTTTTTTGTTTTTTAAAATTTTCTAGTAAATAGATATGATGATTAAATTTATTCAATTACATTTACAATACAGTTTTGTGCACAAAAATGCTTAGAAAATATTTAGCTTAATGTTGTTCGATAAATTTTTACATATAATTGAGTTTCTTTCAAAAATTCAATTGGTGATTCTTAATTATAAGAATTTGTTCCAAAAGTGCTACGATGCAAAATTTTGTTCGAAGAATACTATTGTCAAATAAATCTTAAATTAAGCATTATTTTCCTGAAAATCAGACTATTAAAAATATTAAAATTAGACGAAGCGAGCACATTTGAATCACCATTAATTCCATATTACAAAAAGAGAAATATTATTTTTAAAAATTTTACTAATCTTTAGAAAACGAATTTGAAGATACATTATAAAAATTGAGTAATATTGAAATAAAATAAGAAATTTCTACCAACCATCATATCGAAAAATCATATATCAATTTTTTTGGGATTATCTTGAATAAGTTGAAGGTAGTTGTAGCCCATGAAAGATCGATTAGATGGAGTAAAGTGATTTTGCAATGAATGCGACTAACAGTATGAATAGCTCATTTAGAGACCATACAATAGGCAGACATTGAGTTGACGTTTTAGTTCCTGATTACTCTATCCCATCCCTTTATGTTCTTAAAGCCACTTACATGTGAATGCTAACAATTATAAGGCAATTGTTAAATCTCAACAATATTTTACTTTGGCGTTTGATACGTATTTATCCACCATTATTAGGAATTTTAACGGTTAACTGCCCAAAAATGTTCCAGATATTTCATACATTTAAAATTTACTTTTGCAAGAAAACATTGCACACACGCACACACGCACGCACACACACATATTTATAGTTCTGACAGTGGATCTCTATTTATAATAAGAAATGTACAATCGAACTATGACAAATGCGTATCCAAAGTGTTTCTTTTATTCATAGCGACATATCAATAATGTATAAATTGTCGTTTTACATTTTTTATGCATAACGTTATATAAATATAATTGTTTAAATGCACGATAATGACACCATGAAAAGATAGAATTGATTTTGCATGAGAAACAAGATACCGAGCCTAAATCTCAGTGGGCTAAAGATCCCCATTATTAAATCGAAGAGACATTGCACCAAGTGAAAGAAAAGAGTAAATGGCTGGCGCGTCGCGGATAAATAATGAAGCTTCTAAATGGATGGACAATGTTTTAGCTTTGTTTAAGAGTCCATTAAAAATGTTGCCTCTCCTTCACACCAACAATATCTGGACTGTGAAAATGCAGGCTCTTATAAATTAACTCAAAGTTAAATTCGAGTGAGCCTGGGCTTTGGCGAGCAAAGGATGTACGGAAAAAGTCAGCCAACCCGTTTTTTCTTTCCAGGGGGACAGATCTGCCATGGTAGAACGGCTCGCACCCAAATACACTCCAAAGTGAACAATATCGCCGAGCGTTCGCAAAGGAGTGTTCAATTTACCGTGGAACTATAAAAGCCCGAGGAGAATTAAAAGGTGGGTTGGGGTTTGTCGGCGGGGGAGGGAGGGCGGCGAGGGGCGGCGAGGGCCGGCGGCAGAGGGACTCTGACGGAGGATCGCGGGGGGGGGAGACGAAAAGAAATGCCGCAATATACTCGGGGTGATGGGGAATGGTTAAAGGGGGCTTCTTCCCGGTGTCCATTAGAGGCGCCACCAACCCTTTGGATCTTGTGACGCACACCTGAATCCCCGACTCGAGACTCTTCGCGTTGTTACTCTCTTTATTTCCAGACGGGCGCGATGACAACGGGGTGGTCGCGGCGGCGTTGACGACGACGACGACGACGACGACGACGACGACGACACTTTGCAGTTGTTCCCATTCTTCTTTCGTATTCTCGGCGGATTCGGGCGGGAAAGTAACCCCTTGGCTCACCCTTGGGACCGCGACGGGAATGATCTGGGAATCGTCGCCCTCTCGCCTTGATAAAGCATATTCGAGATGAAATCCCCAGGGGAGACGTCTCGATTATATCCCTGGGAGATGATAATGAGGCCCGACCGAGAGCCCACGCTTTTTCCCATTTGGATGATGCTTTTCATTTGTTCTCGCCCCAAACAGCACTCCGAATCTTCGAAAATAAGTTTGACATCTGATACGAGTAAACGCAGAATTAGTCTACAATTGACTATCACGAATTATTTCCCAGTGTTTTGCTTTTCAATACACTTCAATTTCATATTTAAACCATGAATCCGTTCAACGACAATAATTTTAATGCTCTCACAATTATATCAGATGAACCGCTGATGTCAAATGTTTAAAAGAATCATTCCTTAAAAAATGTTCAAATTTTAACAACACACACGTACTCCATCCAAATATATCGACATTGGTATACATTAATTATCGTTATTGCTGTTACAATAGTAATATTATTATTTCTTCAGAGTGATGCGATTTATGACTTATGTATACTGTTGTGAATTTTATTGATTGCTTGAATTTTTAAAACGCATGAAAAATATTTTAAAAATAAATTATACATCGTGTAATGTATAAATTGTAAATGCATAATGAAGTTTTGAATTAATGGAATACATTTTTGAATTAACAAGTACAAACATATTGCATTAACTTCCATGCAATTCTTTTATCTGCTTTATTTTATAAATTTTTAAAATTACATACACGTGAATATAGCTGAAAATATCAAAGTCATAAAAATCCAATTTGTTACATTCATTTATCTAGACTGAAATTTTTGTGATTAATACCAACATTGCGATAATTTAATCAAGATACGTATTCGAAATTTTTTTTTCCGTCCAAAATTTATATTTAAAATACAATAATAATAATATAAGCGAGTGCCAAAATACGGTCACAGCCAGCAATTAATTTTTGTATTCGCTTATATTTAATTTAAAAATATTAAATAAAGAAAACATAGCTTTTATTTACTTATAAATTCATGAACATGGAGCGTTAAAAAACTTCTTGGCTCAAAATAATATTCTCGTATTTATGGGAGAATATTTATCATCAAGATACTATTTTACATATGAAAATACAAACGATATCAAAAACTTTGTCTGATTTTCATTTAATCGGATAATAAAAGTTCAATATCTCAAAAAATGTAATAAGCAAATTTAAACACAAAATAAATTTATTGTGTGAATAAATAAAATTGTGAAATAAATGTAATTAATAAAAAAAGTTTAATTTATCGATTGTTGCAGTAATAACCATAATTTTATAAAGTACAATGTATATATATATATATATATATATAAATGTCTTCATTCGTTTATTATATTTTATATACTTATATTTCTTTAAAATTTATTATATTAATATTTATTTTTAATAAAAACTAGTGATTTTAAGTCATACATATTGAAATATAGAAGTAATTATTGGTTAATTACTTAATAATACATTGTAATTAAAAATAAATCTAGCAAGAGTTTGATTGCAATCAAATTTATTGAAAAAACAAAAATAGTCAATGTAAAATATAAATAAAAAAAGTATAAAACATCAAATATTATATTTCAGAAATATATTAAAAAATTATAATTCAGATAATGTTTTACGTCAAATTTGAATTAATAATAAGTTGAATATTAAACGATATATTATTTATGAATATTAGCTTATAAATAAATATTCAAGGTTCTCATATTCATTGCATATTGTATATCAATATTATACATTCAATAAAGATATTGTTTGGTTTCAAGAATTTGTTTAGTAACAAAAATTATAATTTGTTCTCTTGATTTATAAAAAGAACCAAAATTTTAAAAATTGAAATGAAACTAATAATTATTTACTTCTAAATAATAAATTATACCAGAGAGAAATAGTAAGAAATATTCAAAATAAGCTACGAGAATGATGATAAAAAATTGACATGTTTTCTCTTGTTCTCAACACATAATTGAAAAGTCAAGACATTTATCAAAACACAAATTTATAAATTTCTCCATTTCGAGAATAGTAATATGACAGTATAAAGTTCAATCCCCTCGACACATCTATTCATTTACATTCACTCCCAAGTAAACAAATTTTACGAAAACGCCATATCATATTCTGGCCATAAACCGGTGTATTAGTAGAAAACCCACGCAGTTTTTTATTTTACAATCAACTGTCCAAATAGTCGTTATCTATTGTTCATCAATGTACCCTTTAACGATCTTGATTTTGACATTTTTTAAAATCATTCCCGCTTTATTAATCTTACTCTTACACCTTTTACTGCAAGAGGAAAACGATCTCAGACTTTGTTTCTATAAGTCTAAGAATTTTCTGGTCTATTCACGATATCCCGTATTTAATATACTCCAATGGAATGCTTTTTTTACAGATAATATCATCTTTTCCCTTAATGAAATTTTTCAACTTTTTAAGGGTGAGATATCTAATACGATTTTGCTATTTTATTTTATGGTTTTAGCGATGTGTCTCTGGTACCATTTCTTTTTAAAAGTCTTTCTATTCTAATATTTTTATTTGCTGAGATTTTCTGATCAGACATATGTACTCTTTATAAAATCTAAATATATAAAGAATATCGCGTATACGTCAATTACAATTATCTTGTTAATATTATTAACTTTTATTTGTTTATAATTATTATCAATTCTCTGTTAATTTCTTTTTTAGATTCGATTATTATTTATATTGGACATTTGAAATTATTTGAAATTATAGCAAAAAAGTTTATTTTTTACTAATGAATCAATGAATATTATTGGAAATTTTAATTTGTCAAAAATAATTATCAATTTAATTTATAATTTATCATTTATTCTGAAAATTAGGCTTCATTAATACTTTGATAATTCACTTTCGATATATTTTTTAATTTTGGTCCATTAATTAATCATTGTAAAATTCTTAAATCATTGTTAAATAAAATTTTTTTATGAATACAATGAATAATCACTTTTAAAAAATTATTTTGTTATTCATATTATTTACTCTGAATAGGTTTGTTATTATATCTGTTGGAATGACAATTAATAAGTAGAGTAAATTTAGTTACAAATTGAGTCGAAAAATTGTGCTGGTAAAGTAGAATTAATAAATATACGAAAATTTCTAACAACTGATGTTACTCAACATGTGACTAATGCAAGATGGTGCCAACACTTTTAAAATATATAATCCACTTGACAGAGAGGAAAAGAAACTTCTTCCGCTCCATCCAGAAAGGCGAGCATAAACTTGTGTAGAGCCAACAATCTTTTGTCCACTGGGAGTGGACTGTCCCCAAAACCCAAATGAATCCTCACTTTATCTACTGGTATTTAGGTCAATTTATTATCAACATCATGTGCCATCAAGCAGACCCCATTTTACCGTCAAGTTTTTATAGGGTGAAAAAGGAGTGGCACGAATTTCGCCGCCTCGACAACTGTCATAGACTCATAATTGAACTTCCTTTAATAGATTGTTTTAAAGTTAACGATATTAGACATGAAATAACATGTATAATTTTGTTAGCGTTCTAATTAAATGATTTATTTGTATTATTGTTTGGTAGAATTATAAAATTGCAATTGCACTTATAATAAAAATTATTTTAGCTTTGTTTCACTTATCCAGAATGAGTGGCATTGAATTAATGGTCTCCCATTAATAAGCGATTTAATGAAAAATTGAACTTTTGACGATGGTTGCCACAATGCAGCATCCGTTGTACGTGTAGCACATATTGTATGTGCACTCACCTAAGGAGAGGACGGATGAAAAGCTTACCTTTAAATTCTTTAGAAAAAGTTAGTATCGCCATCCCCCGAGATGTCCGCCATTGCGTCACCGACCACCAAGATATAAATGTCAGTACAGGTATTAAGTTCAGTATCTCGGAATTAATTCTCTGTGAAATGAAATACCATTAGTCGCGAGGTAAAAACGATTTTATTCTATTGGGATTATTTTATCGGACTGAAGGAAAAAGTTCGGGCGCGATAAGAGTGCAGCTCAGGCTTAACTGAAATCGGAATTCCATGGAGTTTTTCTCTTTTCTATGCAACAAGAGAAGATTCTCACGGGATCAAAATTATCACAATTTAATTATAAAACATTTTATTTATCAGTATTTTATAAATGAATTTGCTAATATAGTAGTGCAATTTGTGTATCTTTATATAATATATAATTCTTTATTTGGTTATGTTGAATGGAAATATTTCGAATTCTCATGGAGAATGGTGAAAAGATGATGGAAATCCTGAAAGAAAAATATTAGTCTGAATCAAAAGAAGTGAATAGAATTATTCACATACAAATATTTTATCCGTTAGAAAACTTATTTAGTTCGATATATTTATTTCTGTAATGTACCACTTATTCATAATATTATATTTTCATTACTAAAGATAAAAGTATTTATTAAATTTCAATATATTTGTTGAAGAATAAAACTAAAACGATTATGAATAAAAAAGTTTCATTAAAATGTCTTGGAATATTTGTTTCGTATAGTACTGTGTATAATCACTGTTACATTGCGCTTAACACTTATTAACTCTTCTACGGGTAATATTTAGTTTAGTATCTTATGAAGATGAAATTAAATATCTAAATGTTGACATAAAACAATTATTATAATGAAATTAAAAAAAAAATTCTTACATCACAATCAGAAATAAAATACTGATGATTAATTTTTATTGTTAACTTCTGAAACCAATTCTTCCAATATAATGCAGCTTTATTCTTGGGTATAAGTAACTAATAAATTAAAATTTTTGATAATTCTAACAATCTATGATTCACATAAAACTCACCAAGAGTTTAAGTGATTTTTCAATGCTCTAATAGTGAATTTTAAATTAAATAGTGAACAAAATCCATAAATTTTTATCCTGCAAAAATTAATTTTGAAATAATTATTTCTTGAATTATATAACTTAGAATTTTTATAATTCATATGATTATATTTAATTAAGATAATATTGTACTATAGATTATATTAAACATTTCAAAGATGAATTTAACAGTGAAATTATGTTCATATAATTATGTATTATTTCGTGTATTGCATAAACAAATTAAGAAACGAAAATGAGTGTTAGAAAGAAAGGGGAAGTTTTAAATACTTTTTAGATATTTATTTATTGTAAAAAAAACAAATTATTATACATAAATTATATCATTTATTAATTTTGAATAATAATTTAAAAAATTTAAATAATGAAATTTGAAAATTTTTGTTAAAAACACTTGTACGGATCACCAACAGAGTATTATGATCATTAAAACTTTTATCATTTCCTAAATTTACTCACATATTTCCGAGTTGGAAAGTCTAGAAGCCTATTCACATAAAATAATATGATTCCAGAGAAAATTCATGGGGAAAAATACTCAAAGATCAAGATTCTTTCAAGGAAAAAGACTTGGAGGCATCTCTCCTGCTGGTTATTTAATTGAAATCCTTTTGTCATCATCACTCGTTCGCTTCTTTTCACAAAACGACGCGCAAGAACTTTTAATCGGCCACCACGTACCCAAATCTTAAGTCACGAGGATCTACGCTGAATCTGAAAAGGGAATTTGGAAGTTGCAGGTGGTGATTTTCTTAGTACCTGGTGCCCCAAGCTCTGCACGAGTCGGGAGGCTGCTTGAATCGAGACAAAATAACTCAAATCTGAGTAAGCCAATTACGAGAGAGCTCTAGTATTCTTAAACTTTTTAGAAAAGACAATTTTAATTCAATGTTTTCGTTGGATACGCAACGAGTTGCAAGTCTAACTTTAGTTGAAACTTGTACACGTAAACCTTCGTCATTCGACTGAAACAAATGCTTTGATAATAAAGAGAATGGAAGTTTGTTCCTATTACTACTCGAACACTAATTAAATAAAAATATGAATGGACCTTCAATGATTAGTCTTTTTTATCCGTTTTCCCGTGATAATTTAAGCTTGAATTAATCATACACAAGTGTCCTGATATCTATTTTTGTTGACAAACTTTTGTTTTTTCCTTTAAAACACAATAAATCTAATTTGTCATATTTTTCTATTTATAAATGTTTTAAAGTGATTAATTTCTTCGTCCATTGAAAAATATTTGAGTTTAAATATATATTATATATATGAGCGATAGTGCACGAATTGCAATCTGCATTCGACCAGAGAATTAAGATGATTGCATTATGATGAGAAAATAATACGATAAAATACCCAATCGACCTTCAAAACATCTCTGGAACTTTTGTTTAATTTAAAGAAAGAACAATATAAATACCAAAGGGAAGGAATTAGAAAAATAATCGGAATTGGGATTATTATAGGCACAATGTCAAAAAATAAGTAAGTGGGGAAAAAGAGTCGTATTTTATTTGGTCATGCGCAGTATGAGTTGGATGAATGAAAGCTGGAAATTGGAGCGACGACGAATCAACTTTTCGTTTTAAAGGCTGGATAGACGGGAACAGCTTTGCTTTAGATTATGGGATACTTGCGTGTGGCTCGGTGATGACATTTCACTTTACTCTGAATTCTACATGTACCAAATCGTGATTTTTATAAATACTTATAACTGTCTAGACTTTAATTCCAAGTGGAATAGATAAGGAAAAAAGAAAAAGAAAATTATTACTATATTATTATATCATTCATAATAGCAGTAAAATTATTTATTATCAATTATCAACTACAAAAGGAAATTTGTTTCATAAAAGTATTATTTAAAATCATATTTCAAATAATAGTGAAATGCCGTGAAAAATTTTATAAAAATAAAAAATGTATGATAATTTTCTTATAAATATCTAAAAATTTATTATTTACGGTTGCATTCATATTTTTTTTTTTTTTTTTTTTTTTTTTTTTTATAATTTGCATATTAAAAAATACATTTAACTATCTATAATGAAAATTATATTTTATACATAAATATTAAATTTTTTGAAAATAAAGGAATATATATTTTTATGAATATTAAACGCTAACAAAAACAAAAAAAAGTTTCTTTTTAAACTTTTGAACCGAGAATGAACTACTATTGTATGACGATGCATTTGACATGTGTACGAGCTTATCCGAACAGTGTAGTTTATATCAATACTGTTATGAGATGAAAATAAATTCATATAATCGGATATGCTTAAAGTCGACTTTGATTTGAATTTAGAATTACAAATTCTATTTAAAGGTAAAATTTATAAATTTATTTCTTATTTCAAAAATATACCTGTATGTATTAGTTGTAATCCAATATTTATTTATATTTCAATATTATCTTTCGTATTTTTTATGCTTATAGTATTTAATGTTGAAGTAATAAAATGTTTCAAAATGAATTACCTTTATTTTGTATTATAAATTTATTTCTTAAGTAAGATCATTTTTATAGAAAGGTGACAATCTTTTCTTTTTGCCAATTTATCTATAAATGTAATTTGCTTTTCTAAATTAATATTAAATCAAAATGATACTAACATACTAAAATAATAAGAAGCATAGATTTATAAAACAAAATTAATCAATTGTTTAAAAAAAATAACAGTTGAATAAAATTTTAATCGTAAGTTAGAAAAAAATAATTGAAGGTACGTATAAGTACAAGTATTAAATTTTAATTTAATAATTATATTTTCTAAACAAGATCTACCAACATGTGATTAATTTTATTAAAAAAGAATCTTTTAAAATGTACTCTTAATTTAACTACTATGTACCATCTGGTGTGATATTCATTAACATTATCTATTGGTTATGTAAAATATATTATTTTTTTTACAAAATTCATAGTTATCCATATCAATTGAATACTTTTAATCCGACGATTGCGACTTGAAATTTGTATTCATCGGTTGAAGAAAAAAAAAATTCAAGTTCATATGTGAAATGCTCGACGATTAATCACCACTAAAACCGCTGAAGCTTATGACTTTTTTAGGAGCCGACAAATATTTAATTTACTCTATTGTACTCACTAGAAATGTTGTTACCATTTCTCCAATATTCTTTTATTTAAGCAATAAGAAACATGTATAGATGTAGGTTTGAACATGCCAGGGCTCTCTTAACCTTTAATAAGAGTGAATCTGGACTCATATTTTGTCGTTTGACGATAAGGGTTGCAAATCTCGTTTAACTTGATACTTCTTATGTACCTCTCCAATATAGACATGATTTTCAAAGCATTAATTATTAGGTACTCACGCATACATATTATATCACGATTACTTTCACCAAGGTAATTTTTTTAATTTCTAATGATGTTGTTTAAAGAGAGACAGAACTTAAAGATTAATAGAAAATGTTATTATCGTGCAGCTTTGGACAGTAATTTCTGTGTTTCGTTTATTTTTAAATTCTAAGTAATATTTTTTTTAAAAAGTAATTATTGAAGCAAATTAAATAAAATAAAGAATATGCGGTGGTACACGGACGGTCTTCTTTTTTCTGTCAATACACAGATATGAACCTTGTAGTTGCATCTCCTTATATTATACTTTTTTATTTTACTTTAATTTCACTAATCTTCAGAAGCATCCCACTTGTACAAAAATATATAAGATTTGCATTAAATTCCATGTGTAATTTTTTTTTTTTTTAAATATACGTTAGTTGGAGCCATTTTACTAATTTAGCAATTTATATGTGAATACAATGCACATATAAATCACATTATTCCCAAAGTGTATTTTATATTACTTAACTATTCTTTTCATAAATTTCAGGATAATTAGAATTCTTGAATGAGCGATGGATTAGATATTCGAATTATGCTGCAACATAACTTTTATTGAAATAAACAAAAATTTCAAGCCATTAGCATAAAAAATAAGTTAAATAAGGGAAATTCATTACATTGAGATCTTTGCTCAAGAGAGTACATCTTATGATTAATGTAGAGTTTTAAATTTTAGCTGATCTTAAAAATAGTTTTTTCCTTTTTGTTGTTACATCGAAATAAGAAAGTGAAATAAGAAAGAAACGAAGAGAGAGAAAGAAGGGAAAAAGGGAACATTAGAGGTTACTTTCTTAATCTAGTTTATGGAGGAGCAGCCACGAACTGGCTGTGATCTGTCACGTCTGGAGGTTTAGTACAGAGGCGATAAGTTCACATGTAGTTGTGCGTAGACCGGTGTTATCGCATACTTATTCATGATGTAGGGCTTTACGATATGTAAATTCAAGTCGGCCTCACCGTATCCCTCGCACAAATGAGGAGTACGCAACGAGGTCGTCCAACCCGAACGCACCTATACTTTTTCATTTACATACTTTGTTTATATTTATCTTTATTACATATTTATTTTAGTCGCTTAATTAATTGAGTCGTTTTCGTGCTGTATTTGTTATCTCTAATATGCGTTTCTTCAATTACTCTACCGAATATTTTCTCAATGGTTTTGTGTTCGTATAAACGTATTTACTTAAGTTTGTACAACAATGTATTTCATAAATCAACTTGTCAAATATAATGGATGCAATATATATGAAATCCTTCACCTCGTACTCGTGAAACATTTTTCTTATTAATAATATCTGATAGGTAAAACTTTTATCGATAACATTTTAAATAATGCATATTTTAGCTTTAATGTGGAGCTTTAACTGGATACGAATAATAAATTTAATATTAAATCATGAAGGCTTAATTTCGTAATTTATTTAAGAGCTATGTAATCTTATTGAATTTTAAACTGCTAACTACAAAAGCACAAATAATAAAAGTAATGTAATTAAATTACCTTGATTTTTATTTTATCCATACCAAGCAGAATAATGCCATCCATATTTGCGAGCCGATGTTTGTCAAATATAATAGAGAATGGTTCTTCTGAACAAAATACTTGCACAAAAAAACACTTACACCGGAGACATACTATATCATTCAGTATGTAGATTTAAAATAGGAAGATTTTTAGAATTTAGAGCGACTTGCTTTTATCTGTTAATATCCTTGTGCATAACTTATAAAAAGATATTTTTTGTCATAAGAATGCGCCTAACATATACAAGAGTACCGCGAAGCATCTCAGCACTTTGGCCAATGTTGTGTATGCCGTGATGGATAAATCGTGACCAAACAGTTTTCATATGGTCGTTGTTGGGCACAGACCAGAGATTGGTAAGAACGAAATAAAGAACGAAATCAAACATTCTGACAAATATGTGATGTATCACATAGACCAGAATATTTTCCGAAAGATTCGTGTCTTATTTCAGAAAGGTATTTTTAAAACAAAAAAATTTGCATAAACCAACACCCACTGGTTAACGAGCTAAGCTGTTTTTTCACTTTATTTATTGCTGTAACAAGTTGTGCCGATGTATGGTATTAACTAGTTCTTAAAAGCAACGACGTACAAATAAAGAGCTTTTCGAGGGTTTAAGTCAACACTCTTATAAAATCAATTTAGCTCAAAAGAGTTTTAAAAATATATATAAAATTTTTATTTACCAAATATTAAAGCATTAATATTATATTTTTATTTGATAAAAATTTGCATGTAAAATATTTTATTGTATTTTCACATATTACGCGAATAATTGTTAAATTAAGTTCATAACAATAGCTAAAGGAATTAAATAAGTTGCTTTAATGGCTTCCTTCGGCTAATCAATAAATATGTATGTAATAGTATTAATAAGATTCATGAAAAACTCCAATATAATGTCATTCCTGTACACATGAAACTATTGAAAAAACAAAAGGTTAGTATTTATTATTAAAAGATCGATGTATCAACTTTCAACAATGCCCTAACATTCATTAATTACCGATAGTTTAGCTAAGATTCTACAGGCTCACAAGGTGAAAAAAGTACAATTTCCACATTAGTCATTATAAATCTCCGTCAATTACGTGCCTTAGCATTTCTTTTTGAATATTCCAAACGCGCATTGAGAATTTGGTATTCATCATTTGATTCGGATATCGGCGTATTTGCGGGAGGGGTGAAGGGGGGGGGAGGGTGGCGTTCGTCACGCAACGAGAGGATTTGCCTTCATTCGGAAATCTTTTGAAAAATGATCGACGGGCGTGGGTACCTCCGCATTTTTCTTTCATTTTCTTTTTCTTGAAAGAAAAATTTGATGGGATAAGGATGAATCAGAACTAGTAATTTATCTAGAATAATTCAAAATACGATGATTTTTTCCTTCGTTAGTGTTATATTACCTATCACATACTTTATCAATTTATCAAAAGAATTGCACCCCTGCAAAAATAAATTTGTGAATTACGATGTGTTAAAATTGTTGTAAATATCATAATGTGCTAGCATGAGTTAAAATTTAACATTAGAAGAATCATTTAAGCATAATTCTTATTACATATTCTTAATTAATTAAAGTAATATGTTATAAAATCAAAAATATTAGTATATAAATAATAATTAAATGAAATTGGATACGTATTTAATATTAGTTTTTTATCATTATAAAATGATGTACACAATCCCCATAATTATTCATAATCATTATTATTTGTTTAATGTTATTATGTTCTTTTTACTTTATTAAATATACTTAATGAATTAAAACTGCAATATATTTCAAATAAGTCTAATACTATTTCAGACTAAATGAGGTAATTTGAATATTTAATGATTAAATCAGAAATATTTATAATATAAAATAAAACTTAAATAAATGTATAAAACCCTGTTTTATTTTTATTATTGCCTTGTTTCATTAAAACTCTAATAAAATTTGACTAAAAACTAAATTTAAATCAAAATATATCTATTTTACTATAAAAAAATATTATTCTTCGATTTTATAAATATAATAGTATTCTGAGAAATTTGAAATAACTGAAAAAAAATTAAGACAATATATTAAATCAATCTATTTATAAATATTTCTATCACTGATATGCCATACAAATGTTAAAATTAACGATGAAGAAATATAAATAGTTTTTGATTGATAAATAAAACCAACATTACATTGTATTGATGATTTTGTCTATGTTAAGGCTTATATGTAGATATTGATAAGCGTATAATGATTTCTTTTTAAAAAATTCATATAAAGTATTAAAATTTTTATGTTAATTTTAAATTTAATTCTTTGAAATTTTATATTTAATTTATTTATTCTATTTTTATCTGTAATGTACATATAATATCACGTGTGAATACAAAATGTGAGCATTAAATATTTTATTTTTTATGTATTTATTTGTTGTTCATATTTTTAATTAAATATGTTTCTAAATATTTTCAATAATAATTAACATTATGTAGTTACTCTCAATTTATATGTAGTCTAAATTGAAAATGTAAGAAGAAATATAAATGAGACTTATTAAATTGTGAAGTTTGTTCAAATTTAAATTTAGATAATATTATATATAAATAATAAATGTATGTATATATCTATATTAAAAAAAAAATTTAATTATATTTAATTATCTTATATTTATTAGAAAATGTAGTAGTAGGTAAAAAATTTTTAGTATTCAATTATTTTCTGTAGAGTACCGTTAGATGGTTGATAAAAATTAACGATTTACATATTTAATAAGTATACTTTTAATTAAATTAATGAGACTTGATACTTGAATGCATTAATTATTTATTATATGTGTATAGAATTTACCACTTAAAAGATTAAATGCTAATAAATTTAAATATCCGAAACAAATTTTTTTATTTAAAGTATTATTTAAAGTCTTATACTTGAAATATTAAAATTGCATTAATTAATCCGTAATATAATAAAACCAACTGCTTACATATTACTGAGTCAATATAAACCACGATAAGAATTAATTTTAGGATTATAAGTCCTACTTCATCACTTGTTCTTTTAGAATTAATTTTTTCAAGAGTCCAAGTATAAATATCTACAAGGCACTTCAAAATTACGAAAGATCATTCATCCACAATGGAAGCTGTCTTAAATATTATAGCAGTGGCTCTAGTATTTCAAGGTAAATGCAACATGTATTAATTATCAATTGAATAAAAATTAAGCTTTATTTATAGTCACTTTGAAATGACGATTAATTTGCCACAAAGAATAAATTAAATAAATTTCACGGTGGAAGGAAAGTTGGCGTGAGCTCGGTGAAATACAAAAAAAATTTTAATTTTTTGTATTTTTTGGTATTTGTCTGTTTATAAATTTAGTGCAAATTGTTTAATGTTTACGGATTATTGGGTTATTGCATTTGCTTTTCGAAAGTCTGTCTGAAAGCTATAAATGAATTTTGTACGCCACCAGTCCCAGCAATAAAAAAACTTTGCTCCGATATTTTTTGACAATAAATAAGCTCGAGATGTTGTTGGAGTTAATTAGTTAATTAGTTAATTAGTTAGTTAACGAATGGCCGTTTGACCAGCAGTTAACCAGGTGTCGGCATGGGACGTACCGAAGATCGCGGAGGTGGGTCAGTTTCCATTTCACGCAGCCCTAATGTGGCAGCCCTCGCCCCAATCCATTCAAATAACTGCCTGCGATGGCGCCATTATTGACAAAACATGGATTTTAACATCTGGATACTGCGTTTGTTTCGTGCCCGAGAGAGGACATCATTTCATCAAAGTTGGCAACCATGATATTACTGTTGACGACGAGCGTGTACAAATACATCAAATAGATACTCTTATTCCTCACGAAAAATATCCGGGGTGAGGATTTTCCTTCTCATTTTACAATTTCTCATTCTTCAAATACTCTTACATTTCATTGATTTATCTCATTCATTTCTACAACTATTTTCTCTATTAAACTATTCTTCGGTCGCATCTTTTTCTTCATTTTATTCGAAAATATAATTCAGATTATCATTATTATCATTATTATCATTATTATCATATTATTATTATTAGTATTATTATTTATTATATTATTATTATTATTATTATTATTGTATTCAAATTTTTTTTATGAAATTAAAGAAAAAAAAAATACATAAACATAAAAATTTTGTATCAATATTATGTAATAGTATTTCTTTTTACAAACTATGATAATATTTGATAATAACTCTCATTAATTATAAATATTAGCAAATAGAGAATTGCATCAGTTGATTACTTTACTAAGTTTTAACATAATTTCTACATGAAAAACTCAGGACTTTGCACTTTTTAATTCATTTTTTATTTCAGTTTATTTATTTTTTATTTTTAAATACAACAAAGCTAAAACGACGTTGTCATAATAATTTATTATAACATTATTTAAATATGAAATATTCATTGCATTTTTATTATAACATTCTTTATTTTTTATCGATAATCTTTTCGATTGTTTGCATTTAAGTTTTATATTCATAATCCATATCGAACAAATTTTGAATATCTGATTGGATCATGCATTTTTTTATCTAAATTATAATAACAACATCTCATTACATGCAGTTTTAAAATATTTAATATTTTTTTCACAGAACTTATTTAGAACAAAAGTTTTGGCTATTTTCACTTACATTTTAATCAATATTTAATTAAAAACCATTTAATCGGGTTATATTTAGTAATATTGATAATTTTTCACCTCATTACCACTAACACGTGTGAGCCTTTCTTTTTTTATTTTTATCTATTTCATTAATACATTTTTATTATTATCACTCATTCTAATTTTAAAATGTTCGAGTTTATTAAGTATTTTAATGTTTCAAGTTAATCTGTAAATAGTTGATAATACTTGTTCAAATTTGCTCATAATTTTTTGTTGTAAATCGTATTAAATTTTGATTAAAGACATCTGTTCATAATGATTGGTAAATATATAATACTTTAAAAAAGTCAACTTTGCACATTTGTGTATTTTTAGATAAAATACCTTTCAAACATGAGATGTTTAAATAATTATAAGTATATATGCACATATAAGTATAATTATATATATATATATATATATATAAATAATTATACATATGTATGATTATATATGGGTGTGAGAAGGGGTTATTATTTATAATTAAAACTTTTATGAAATTTTCATTTAGTCGTATAATTTTGTTATATAATTCTAATACTTAAATTGCTTAAATTCTAAATTCTAAATTCAGTAATATTATATTATAAATGTGTATTATTTATATTTATATTTAATTCATAGGTATTACATGCATTTTAAAATAATCATTCGAGTTGTATATTTAATTTTTTATGTGCTTGAAAATTTAATTTCAATCATTGTATATGTTATTTATTCAATTGTTATTAAATCGATATCAAAATTAACTTATAAATTTATAAAAATTCATACATCTGTTTTTGAAAAATCATCTTGCTCTTTTTCTGCTGTATTGTTTATAATTACAATATAAACAAATTATTTAAAAAATTTGAAAATAAAAATTTGCGAACCATCTGTATTTATTCTATTAGTATAACATCTTATTATATTTATTATATTATCTTATATTACATCAATGACTTTACATTTATATTTATATCAAAAAATTCATTATGTTTATAAGTATTTTTATTTATTGTCGATTTGGGTGTTTATTATATGTAAAATCTAAAAGCAAAATTGTTTGCAATTTTTTTATAAAATTTTTGGATGCTATTAAAATATTTATAAATATTCATAAAAAATTTTTTATAGTACAATATAATATATAGTTTATAACAAATTTATTGTACTTTGAGTATTATTATTAAAATAAAATGAATTGAATAAACCAAAATTTAAATAAAAATATTTTTAAAGGTAATCACATTTAATCTCAAATTAAAAAAACTGTTTTAATTTAGTTTGTGAATTTTTATAAAATTTACATTTTAATTATTTTTAAAAGCTCGTGTATTATAAGATATAAAAAACGTTAAAAGTTTTAACATTGTGTCTAACTCCAATTATTAATTAATCCTAACAATTAAAAATTTAATATTAATAAATCGTTTCTTGACTTCTTTTTTTTCGAAAGTAGTATATACGTAAACTACGTATTAGTCTGAAGGTAGAATAAAAAAAAATTGTGGCGAGAAATCAATTTTTCAATATCTTCAATAGAGCTAGCATCTACGCTAAATATTGCATTGTATATTTTATTTGTATATTATAGATTATAGGGTTTGGTATTTTTTATTTTGTTACACATATTTTAGACCGAAATCTTAATTTCTCTAGAAACTAAGCATTATACTAAAAAATTGTAATTTTAAAATTTGCAGGAGATCGGTTCTGCACTCAAATTTAGCCTACTACGACATTGGACTGATCAAACTAAGCACAGAAATAGTATTCAATGATTTTGTAAAGCCAATTAAATTACCAAAAGCGAATGGCTGGTTTACGGGCAGTCATAAGTTGGATTATAACCTTCTGATGAGCGGTTGGGGAAAATTCGCATTTCACTTGCTGCCCGACCGACCGACCATAATGCGTTCTATCAATTTGCCCATTGTGCCTAACAAAGTTTGTACAGAATCCATTAGATATTTATATCCGACATTTAAAATGGGCGACATGCAGATGTGCACGAGGCCCTTGGATGGAAGTATCCAAGGATGCATCGTAAGTTTTCTCTCAAATTTCACTAAACATTCATTGATTGGTGAAGGTTGATATTATTTTGGTTGTTCATTTGAAATTTCATTGAATATATTAAATTTTTTTTTTTACTTTCTGCAGGGTGATTGGGGAGCCCCACTTATTCAATATGACAAAAACGAGGAGCCAGAGATTGTCGGGGTTGTAGGGTATGCCCATGTACCTTGTACAACTAATCGCATACCACCTGTTTACACACACGTTGGCACCTTCGTAAACTGGATTAAAAAGAAAATGAAGCCTTAAATTCTCAATTTAAAAAATATTTAGATTAATAGGTAGAATAGAATTTTAAAGATTGCCTACGCCAATGTTTATTACATTTTAACACATTTATAAAATGTTATAATATATTATTGCATATGTTACTTTAATATTAATTTATTACAAAATATATTTTTTTAATTAATACTATAATTGTTTTTTATCTGTATCCCTAAAAATTCCACTACTGTTGAAAAAATTACCTCATATTTCACCAGAAAATAGATGTATTATAATTTCGTAAATTTAATTTATCTGTTAATTTATTTTATATTGTGGTATTTTACAAAAATAAATTATTTTTATGACGCAAATTTTTCATTATAGTCCCTTTTATTTATATTTGATATATTCACTAATGATGTACAGATAAATAAAAAGCAAGACCCTTTGTTTACTTGTTTTTCCCTCGCAATGTTACACTATCCTGTCTAATTTTTTATTCAATGAAATTTTAAGGCATTAACTTCAGGAATTCATTCTGAAAATACAAATATATTTAATATAAATAAATTTAAATTTATTATCCAAGAATCTGAGTACATACTTCAACATTAATAATTTTTTATTTTTATGTGTAAATTCATTTTTAGCTAACTCTCTTATTCTATACGTATGTACAATATTGTTCAAATTTTAGTTATTTAAAAGATATCAATAAAAAAATGTATTAATTTATTAATTTTGATTGATTATAAAAAAAAGTTGATTAAAAACTGTATTTTATATTCTTTTTGTACATAAAACAGTAAATAGAAATACATTAACGTGTGTTTATATTAATTTACAAATTTATATTATTTTAAAATTTTTTGCTTATTAGCAAAGTTTGCATATAGTGATATGAATATTATCAATGGTTAAAATATATATTTAATGTACTATTTGAAAATATTTCTATATCTATATCTATATATATATATATAATAAATTAATGATATATTCAACTAGAAAATTTTCTTTTAAATTTAATTCGTGTTGTAGTAAATATATATAACTATCTATAAGTATAACTAGCTAAACTTAATTAATTATATAATAATCAAATTACATAATTTCCTTTCCATTTAATTTGTATTATACAAATAAATATTTAATATTTAATATAAATTGAAAAAAAAATAATGTAGTTTGATTATTGTTATTCATACAGTTACCTACAATAAATGTAATCTATACTTATGACACAATAGATAATACCTAATTTATTTCTCAATAATAAATAATAAAATAACATTATTTCAAAAAGATTCATGGGCTAGAATAACCAGTATTAGAGTGTTTACGAGAAAATCGTTCAGAATGATTTAAGAGTATATTCTAGTCTATAATTTTTAAAAAAATTGTATTCTTTTTCAATATTTCAAATGGATAATTTAATAAAGTATAAAAATTGTTTATCTTATTATCTAAATAAATTTATTTTAATGAATTTGATTGAAAGTGTTAATAATTAATGAGTAAATGGTTTTAATTATAGTTAGATTAAATATTAAAAATTAAAATATTTTAATATTTTATAGGTTTAAATATTCTTTATTTTATCCCCTTTTTGTATAAATTTTGTATTTATTACACACATATCTATTTTCCGGAGGAAAAGAAACGTAATATAGTTATAAATATATTTATTTGGATTTTAAATGTAATTTATGTATCAATATTTCTTATTTTAAATAAATCAGTTTCGTGATTCACCCCTAGTACATTTTTCCCTTTTATCGGTTCAAGTATCACTCTTTATAAAAGCTAATAAAATATTTTCATCACCTTGCTAATTGACTATAAAAGATTAGCTGTTTCTTTTTTTTCATAGCAACTATCAGCTCTTATAAAATTTCTTTGTAGCAATATTTGCATTTTTAATATTTTGTAAATATACAGTTTATTATAAAATATCTCGAAGTTTAAAATACCATAATCATATACATGGTACATAGGTTTTTTTCAATACGTATTTATTATGCAAAGCATATTCTTTTTTTTTGTGTGAAGGGAATCAATAAAATTCAATTAAAGTATTTTCAAATAAGGAATATGTAAATGTATATTTATATATATATTAATAATGCATACCAATAAATTTGCTATAATTTGTTTATTATACTCATAAGTACAAGTATGTAAAGGACGAGCGAGATTGAGGAGATGGAGGGATTCGTGGAAGCAACAAGGACAAGAAGCTGGTTCGAACAAGAAGTCTAGTTTGACAAGTTGAGCCGAGTCCGCCTCTTCGGTCTTGGGAATTCTACAATTTTGAAATTGTATCCGTAAATTTTCACAGAACAAATTTGCCACATTTTAAACTCCATTAATTATTTAACTTGTTACGTAATTATCCTGCAACTCACTTCTCCATTACCAACTTCCGTTTTTCAAAAGGTAAGGATAAAGTATAAAATACAAACCAGCAATGTTAATGTTGTGAGAATTTAGTTCATAAATTAAACAATAGCTTTCAATTAATATAAACAAGACCGATATAATCGATAATAAAAAAACACACATTTTTTATGCATATTCTGCCACTTAATGCAAATCTAACTAAAAAAATCGTGTTTTTTATCGATATTTAAAGTTCAAAGATAATGAAGAATAAATTGGTATTTATTTTCCAATTGATAACTGATCAAATACACTTTACACAACATAAAATATATTCATTTACCAATTTTGATTGATATTTTCACTCTATAAATAATTTACAACTTTTTAAAATATTAGTACTTTGGAAAGCTTGCGAACTTCAAAGCGATCATCTTGACTTTTAAAAATCACACACACGAATACACTAGGACACGTGTTTACTGAGCGAGAAAAGAGTCAGGAAAATCTCTCAACCGATGAACATTTGGTGAAAAAAAACTTGGTTTGAATATCAGGCAACCATCCGAGAATTTTCGATAAAAATTACAAACCAGATTTAAGTTGTCGGTAAACATCACAAATCTCAAATTATTCTAACAGTGTTCTTGAAAATATTCATGATTTGAACTACTACGTAATACAACATTATTTATTAAATTACTTACAAACATTGAATTATTGATTATATTATCCACTAAAATTGAAATATGGACTTCTTTTATTTCATATAAATTTTCTTGTTTTAAAGCAATGAATATAAATATTTAATAAACATTATTTTTAAAACTATATACATTTTTTAATATATATTTTTCATTTTTTAATAATAAATATTTAAAAGTTATTTTCATTAAGCCAGAAAAAAGTAGCCTTGAACCAATTTCCTTTGCAATTTCCTCAACAAATGACAATTTATAATAAACAGTTGTACAGTTGAACACCTATTAATTATGCATATAAATCGAATATCAATTTCAATTTTTTTCTAGTATTGCCAAAAAAGTCAAAGATGCACAGGTGTCTTATAAATTAATTGGATATATATACAATTTGGGGCTTGCACCCACTTACAAGCCGAAGTGCCCGATTAATTTCTTCCGTTTGTTTATTCCCATTAATGAACTAATTGATGTCATTAGGGTGAGTAAGTTTTCCCTCAACCCTCCAAGTGCCGCGTCGCCCTCGAGTCTCATCCAGTGAGAAGTTCATCCTCTGGCTGCGAAATTTGCTATTCAAATTTGGGACACTCACTTGAGAAGAAGTCACGCGTCAAAAGGTATGTTTGCAACCCTTGATCCACGCGGAAAATCTGCACCCTGATCCTTTTACGATGCAACTGCAAAAATGTATTAAACTATCGAGTTATTCACCCTCTGCTGAACTCACTTGTACACCCGCCTAGGGAACTTAATGAATCCACCGTAAAACGCTTATAACGGTGAAGAAGATGGATAATCTAACCGTTTGTGGGGAAACTTTACAAGATATTACCGACTTGCATTGTAGTAAGTGACTCTTTTCAAAGCTAAAAACTCGCGTGAACAAAAAAAATTATAAATTAGCCCATTTTACACCTAACATTAAATCCTATGCCTTCATCGAACGAAATAACTTGAGTTTTAATTCGTGTGAAAAACAACCGTTCTAAACATACTAATAGTCAATTAATTATATCCTTTTTTTAATAGTGATAACCGAAAAAATGTAATAATTTAATAAAAAATTACCCAATAATTTTGATTTTAACCAGTTTATAAATTATGGATGAGCATTAAAAATACTGTAGACTTTAAAATTAGGTTAATTCTTCTTCAGTAATATATAATTTAGTATTATTAATATATTTAAAGTAGAACAGTAACGATACATTACTTTTTAAGATTAATGAAAGAATCAATTTTATTTTATTAATTGAAGAAATAAAATATTTTTTTGTTCCGCAATGAAAATTCAAATATAAATATAGTTTATATATATATAAATGTATTTGTATGAACTGTATAAATTATTCATTCCTAATTATAAAATTTTATAATTATTCTTTATTCACATTCTTGCATTCGCAATGAATCCTTGCAATGAAGCATCAGGTAACATTTATGGGTAAAACATAAACTTGGGTACATCGGTAATAAATGTGAGTAAAAAACTATTCGGTTTAAATATAACAAAAAATAAAAAAAAAATTATTAAATCTTAATGACGTTAATTTCATTAGCATTAAATTCAGAATTATAAATTAATAATGCATTTTCGAGGAGCTAACGTACATTTGAGCAATCTAATAATAATAATAATAATAATAATAATAATAATAATAATAATAAGAAAGGCAAATTGGAAAAAATATATAATAACTTGTATTACATAGATAATGTTGGGGTATATTAGTAGAAGAATTTTAAAGCTCCAGAATTTCTGTCGGTTATAAAATCGTCTCACGTAAAACTGCGGTTTAGTGCTCATTTTTCATTTTCGCATTCACGTGCGACCTCCAAAGTTAGGTCTTCCTAGTCCAGTCGTATCATTTAATGGAAAAGACTGCATAATTCAGTGGAGAAATGAAGCTGTCAACTACCCCCATAAATAAGCTGAATATACGAGAGGGCGAAAGTGCGAGATCTCGCGAAACACGATACAAGCAGTTGGCTTCCTTGAGCCAGGAACGCATAAACCCTCTCGAATCATGAGCTCCTCTACGAGGACTCGTGGATGTGCATATAGACGCATTCATTAGGTTTCTTTGTGTCGCGGGCCAGTGACGTTAGGACACCTCGGCCCCCAAGTTTATAATTAAAGCGGCACCGATTACCCTGAAATCTGACGTGGAATGCCGTCCTTGGCGTCGAGGCTCCGAGGCTCCGGGGCATCGAATTCTTCCCACTTCCCACTTCCCACTTCTCACCCGACCACCTAATTATGCCACTTTGGAATCCTGATTTATTTGCAGCTCCGTACACCTCCCGGTGTACTACGGCAGATGAATCATCCCTCCACCCGGAGATCGAAGCGCCATTATTAAATGCGTCGCCCCGCTCGCTTATCTCGAGCCCCGTTAACGCGGTCTTACTCCTGTGGTAGAGCATTTGACCCGAGCTCCATTGTATCCTGTCCTGAAAGAAATTGCTCGGAAAAACGGTTCTGCGTCAAGCCGAGGATGGAAAGCGGAACCCTCGGCTTTCCTCTCTCACTCGATTGTTTATTTACCATTATCTCTGCTGCACTCGAAATATTATCTGGACGCTGGCCAAATTAGCTTTATTGTTAATTTTTTTATTTCGCCGGATTTAAGTGCTCTCCGAGCTTATGTCTCCTGCAAATTACAATCGGAATACTTATTTTAGACCAGCCCTCGTTTAACCATAATCGACGAGCAAATAACTGACGCTTCCCTTCATCATTTTCCGCGGAAAAGCAAATTTTATCTACTTTTGCATGTAGTTGCGATTTCAAACAAGCTAATTGTAAATACAATTTTATTTCAAACGAATAAATCGAAATTCATGTAGCCTCCAAGTCAATACTCAGAAAATTCATTATAATTAACTATTGTTTTTTAAATTGACATGACTGCCTACCTTAAATTTCTTCATTTAAAATTATTTTTCAATACTACCATGGCAATTTATTCATTTTTTATTTTTCTTTTGCATTAGAATTCGTGGTTTTTTTTTTATAAAATAAATTATCCGTGGTCAACACAAAAATTATTATTAGTATTGATCAAATATCCTTTAAAAGATAAAAAAGTACTTTCATTGTAATTTTTTTCCGAAATATAAATAATACCTTACCATCCCAGAAAAGACATAAATACTGACAAAATAAGTATACATACCGGCATACTTTCATTTAATCTCAAATTTTAAATAGACAATCAGGAAAATATTTCAGAAATTAAGGATTGTGAATTTAACCTGCTTTCAAATTCGAAGCTCGATTATGTTTGCTGACGAGCTTTAAGCCTTTTTGCTTTCTCTCCCTCAACAGCTTAATTGGTATTTGAATCGAATTTATTGCCTCTCACGTCACATAATATCAATGTATTAAAGCGCTTTTGATTGTATTCGTATTAAATCATGATTCTAATGTGATATTCCAATAAAGGGTTTTTGCATGAAAAAGAAAAAATCCTTCACTATGATTCTGCTTTTAACACTAATTGATTTAAGTAATTTTCGTTTTCGACGTTGCACTTGAGTTACCTGTTTCGTTTAGTTTATGGAAATATCAATTGTGACTGACATGAATTGGATAAAATATTTTAGTTTGTATTAAAATATTTTACTTTTAAAATGTATTGTTCCAATAGAATCATGCAATAAAATAAAATAAAATAATACCTAAAATTAAAATTATTTCTGAATGTATGGATTTTTACTATTCGAAACATTTATCAACACATTTAAGGAATACTCTATAATTTAATATAATATTTTATAATATATTTATATATATCATTACGAATTTGATTAAAAAATTGACATTTTTTTATTGAAAGCTATTAAAACTACAATTTTAAAGAAAGTCTAATGTTATTAAATTATCTTTCAATATAAGTAATTTAAACTAAAATAACATTAATTTTTGTTAATTATCAATATTCTAGTATATCTAAATTTTCGTATTTACCAGAAAGATGAATTATATAAAGTTAACTAATATTAAACATTGTACTTGGAATAATCCTCGATAAAAATTGAAATATGGTATATTGGAATGATAAAGTAATACAGCTTTATTTACGATGATAATGATTTCCAGATTCAATTTTAATGATTTATTAAAAATCATTTAATAATAGTAGCCTTTTGACAAAAGTTTATCCGATTCTAATAAAATATAAAATAAAAGTATTTTTGAAAATTTATTAAAATTTACTGATATACATAAAATCCCGCAACACTTGTTCATAAAACGAATTTTTGTATCAAACCTACTTTTGTACAATATTTTTTCAATTATAGAACCAACACTAGAATAATATCTTTATTTGGCTGATAAAAAACTACAAGTTATTAACAAAATTTTTTTCGTTTTAAAATCTACTTTGCTGATATGGAGAATTTTCTCGATGTTGAACTCATCAACGTGATAAAATTTACATTTGTTGATATTACTAATGTAAAAGCAAAAACTTGTTATATCATAAAGATTTCACAGTTATCTCAATTTTTATAAAAAATATATTAATATTTCTGCGTATCACGGACATATATGAAAATATTCCACCCTCGGATGTCGAAAAATTTGCTCAAAGCTTATTTAGACGTTTTCTGTGTAAAAAGTAATTACACACAATACATTATGCATGTATATGCAGAGATAGAATAGACGCTTTCATTTTTTACGCGGATTTGTAACTAAGCTCGGTTAGTTTTATTCACGAGAGATGGAATGAGATGAGGTTGATGTAACTCAAAAGCTGATATCCTGTCTCATTTTCCTTAGTTATCCGATAAATAACAGCCCCTACACCCAAAACTTGCACCCTTAATTTCTGCTTCTCAACCAAACAACATTAATTACATTTAACATTTTCATTTGCACATTTTTCTATTTACTTTAATTTATTTCCTGAACCTTTCATCTTTAAACTTTTATCATTTTAAAATTATACATTTAAAAGTTTTTAGCTGACTATAATCAGATAATTTTTTAAAAAAAATTTTATAAACTCAAATTTATGAAAATATCATCAAATACTATATTAGATATTTTAAGTATGCACCCTGGAAATACCTGAAATTTAAATAGTTTTTATTTTATGCATATTATAGCAATTTATAAAGTAATATTTAATTTATGAGTTATACGTTTCTTGAAGAAACACTGTAGAATTATATTTTACAAATAATATTTATTTAAAATTATTTTATTATAGCTTCTCTTACATTTTTCATAATTTAAAATGATTTTTGTACTAATTTAATATTTGAAAAACGGGCGGATTAGATGAACTTCTTGATAAATTTGATAGAAAAAACAATGCAGTGGTAAAGAATAACTCAAGTAAAGTACATCGTGAAATCCAAATATCTTTCAAAGCTTTTAGTTTCTTTTATTTTACTGCCATTACATTTTCTTAAAAAAAACATGAAATGATAATAGTTAACTTGCAATAATGTATTATAAAAATTACACAAAAATTATGTTTTTCCATATTAAAAAATCAAATTAAATAATGAAAAAGCACCTCTACAAAGAAATATTATTATTAAAACACATAAAATAATAGAAAATATTAATAATCAAACAATTTTTTTGTTGCTTAAACCTTATAATAAAAAGAGATTAACGACGAAAAAAAGTTGTAATTATTAAAAGTTTGTTTCAATAAAGAATAAATATAAAAAGAGAAATCTTTAAAAATTGAGCGCTTATTATTAAATCAGTATAGCGTTTGTTATATATCATGCAAAGCATTTGCCATCAATATCATTAAAGATACAAAAATGTTGTTCAGAGGTAGCGGTGATTAATTTTTCTTAAGATATATTTTTTAGCTTCTTTTCGTTGAATGCATTAAAAATTAGGGGAGGGGGGGGAGGAGGAATAAATCGCGAAAGAAATTTGAGCTGCCAGGGTAGCATTAGCCGAGATAAATATTGCAAAAAGATATCGGTATCAAGTCTCGAACGTGCTTTCATTTTAAAAATTATTTCTGAAGATTTTAACGGCATTTGGAGTCGTGCTCGATATACTTCAAAAGGCCCGGCGCGTGTAGCCGAAGCGTTAATCTGGACGAAGAGAAAAAACTTATAGTTGGCAATAAAACTCGAGAGTAATAAGCTCGTATAAAACGTCTCGCACTTTGAAACTAAATCCGTCTATGGTCGAATGGCCTCATCCCCTAGTCACCGCCACCCCTTCCCAGTCCGTCATTCAGTTTCCCGCGAATCCGCTAATGGGGAAAAAACTTTTCTAAAGCGATATGTTTACAAGCGACCGAAGCGGAAGCCGCATAATTAGTCAAGTTTCTCGGCGGTTATTCCGTAACTCGAACTTCCGCCTCAGATTTTAATATTGTTAATTCCTCGGCAATGGCCTGTTAGTCTGTTAGCAGGGTACCCTGCAAACGGAGACCCCCAGGTATATTCAAGATCCATTATACTTGTCACAACCAGGGCCAGTCGCCCGATGATCATAGTTAACGAAATTTTCAACAGTTCCAGGAGTAACACGATCTCTGGATCATTTTTCAATGGACCACTTATATTGCACTTTAACTTTCAAAAAAAAATTCTCGCTCTTCGGGTGATACGATTATTACCTCATGAATTTATAATGTCACTATGACGCTCAAGAAAATGAATGGACGAAGTGCTTCTTCTTCTTCTTCTTCTTTTTTTCTTTCTTTCTTTCTTTCTTTTTTTAATGCATAACTATTTTTGAAACACAAATTTTTCTTACAAAATAGGCACAACATTTATTTTATTGATGAAAATTATTATAACACCATTCAGTGTTATTATTAGCATTAGTTTGTCACGTACAGTATTAATAAATGATAATAAATCGAAACAATAATTCGCGAAATACTTTTAAGAATAACTTATTTTATTCAATCTGACCCTCATTGTATCATATCCAATTGTTGTATAAAATAATAATAATATTATACGTTTTATATAATTGTCGTGAAAAGATTGTTATGAATTACGAAATGGCATAGTAATTTTATCATGGAAAGCAAAGTCCTACAGAAATATGTTTCTTGCAAGTTCAATATTTTTCATTAACAGTAAGTTAAAAATTACTAAAAAAATAAATAGTTTTAAATACAAAAAAAAAAAAAAGAAAAAAAATAGAAATCAAATTTATCGAATTAAATATATTAATATCTTAAATATATATTTACGAAACAATTGAAAACTTATTTCAGTGGTAATATAATTTAGATTCACTTATTCACCATTCTTATTGCATTCGTATGGAAGTTGAAGTAATAAAAAGTACTCAATGCAAACAAACATAATCACATATAAGTATATATTGTAATATTTGTTTACTCCATAAATAATATTTATTATAAGATTTTTTATTTAAAATTTGAGAATAAGAAATTAAAAAAAATAATTTTATTGATTATAATATTAAAATAATGTTATTATATATCAAAATCACATTAAACCTTTTAAATTTGAAGATAAGATGGAACTGAAAGCTTTTTTATCAACAAAATTTCATCAATATTTTCTAAGATATACTTTGATCTCCTCTACATAAATTCGAAATATTGTGAGATGAAAAGGCAGTCTCTAGCAGATTTTTCGTATTCCCAGTCCCGATCTACTTCTAATTTTCAAAATAGCTTTGCGAAATGGCAGTTTCAGCTCGTGTTCCCCTCAATCATTCCCACAAAATGCATTCTCTTTGATGATTACGGTAAATCAATTCACGGAAATTGATTTCACAATAAATAACGAAAGCAAGCGACGTCGCATTCGGAAACCGAACGCATGCGACACCGAATTTTCTGGGGGATTTCTGGAGCAATTTGTGAGAATTTCCGGCGAGTGATCTTAAAGATTTACAAGATGGGCGTGAATTCGAAGAGCTGCCATCCAAAACAAATCGAACCGAGCCAATGTTATGTCAATTTTGCGATTTTTTCAATGCTCGCCTAGACTCACGCACTTTATCTCTTTTTCTTTTTGCTTTTTTCATTTTTTCACGAGTACACTTATTATTGATTTGAATGGCACGCGAAACGTGTGCAGTGTTGTGTTCGCGAACTTTGACCCATTTTTACGTATTCGATGACCAGTGTTTCGTAAATGAAGCTAGGGGTTAATGTTTAATACGCGCCCGTTCAAATTTTTCTGGATTTCTACAGCCATTGAATCGATGAGTGACGGTGTCCGGAACAATCATCGGTGTTTTTGATTTTTCAACTCTTAATTTAATTTATTTAGTTTTTCAAATTTATACTTCAAAGCCACGTATTGTAGTTTTGACAGAACAATTATAAAATGCTTGGAGAGGAACTGTTTAAGTTGGTACATCATTAAGCAAATTCAAAGTTTCTTATATCGAAAATTCAGAATTAACGATATTCTATAAAGTATTAAAACTAAACTGACTATCAAATAAGTCAGGAAGCATATAACTATAAGGAACAAAAGCAATTTTAAATAAAAAAATAAATTTTAATTAATAAATTGAAGCTGCTAATAAAGGTAAATAATAAATTAGTGTTACATACGGATTCGAGAATGACGATCGCTTTCAGCGCTCATCACTATTTTATATCCTGCGTGGTCCACAAGACCAGGTGTAAGGGTGACGATTGGTTGCGAATCGACCAAACTCAGGTATGTTCTGTTGATAGCTGATGTCCTGGTGGTGCGCACCACATTGGCGATATTGTGTTGTGTTGTGTTATGTTGTGTTGTATTCTGTTGTGTTTTTTTGTGTTGCGTTGCATGCTTGTGCAGGATTGTTCTTGTTGGTTTTCTAGAACCAATTACATTGCCGTCGATGCTTAATTCTATTATTATAACGCGTATTGATTGTGTATCTATGTGTATTTGTCGACTTTATTAGAAAAATTTGCATACAAAAAAAAAAAAAAAATTGATGTGAAGGTTCCATGTAACCGAGACTATTACAATGTATGCGCTCATGACACAAATTTTCGAAGTAATGATTTTAGTTTTGATAACTGAGATATTTACACGTTAGAGAATCCTACTTATTTATCATTATTTAGTATCAAACCAGATTTTTCAGCCTCGTAATAATAATAAATAGTAGTTTTGATTTTGTACGAGAGGGTTGGTATAGAATTTCCTTTTGTTCACAAAAAAATCACTACTAAACTAGCTATACAGTATATCATAAAAAAACTACGCATAATCATTATTTATATATTTATATATAGACTTGATTTTTTTATTACATTTGAATTATTATAGCTTATTATAATTAAAATATAATTCTTAATTTTAAAGTTAAATTTTATTCTGGTTAATAATAATACAATTAAATATTTAGAATTAAATTTTTAATTTCTATTTATAAAAATATATCGGTATATAAAAATAGGACATTTTCCTTCGACTTACACACGTCTGTATTTATCTTGAGCATTAAAATTCATATCGATAATATAATTATTATCAATAATTAATTATGCTTAAATTTTTAAATTATTCTATTTATTATTTTGGTAATTATAATACATTTTTATATAATTGAATATATCATTAATATATCTGTAAGTTTTTCATAAGATTATATTGATATTGCTTAAAATGAAAAATATTATTATTACTATGAATTTATTTTGAATTAATTATTTTATTTAATAGTTATTATTTGTAATAATAACATTGAAGAATAATTATTAATTCATTTAATAACTTTATGGATTACTATAGCAATAAATATATTATACTAAGGTATTTGTTCAATAGATTTTTGTTTAATAAGAGTATTCTTTACAAAAATATAAAAAAAATTATTTTTTTATAGTTTGAAGTTTCTATATGTACATAACCATGGACGTGTGGAGCACATTAGTATGAGTTCAGCTGTGCCTCGTCAAGTTTTTGCAGGAGGTTATAATTTTATGAACGGAATTCAAAGGTTACTAACCTTTCTAAATTGGACCAGTTCAACATACCCAAATTTATTACATTAGAGTGATAAAGATAGATGAAAACTTTTCTTTAAAAATTTTTTGTTTCTTTCAACTTTTGTATTGCATTGATTAAGCCAATGTGTAACACAATTATTAGTAATATTACATATTAATTTTTTCTGATAAGTATTTAAAATACAATTAGATGCATATTATATATTATTGTATAATGAAACAGATTTAATGTTTTAATAATTGGAAACTAAAAAGAAGAATCAAAGATATTTTTCAACAAGTTTGATCACATTCAACTTCTACTATAAGTTTTAGCTATTGTAAATATTTCAAATATCTCTAAAGAAATATTTAAAAGATTTATCATAATAAATTTAATGTACTAAGAAAAAATTTACAAATATACCATTAAATTTTGCTCTTGATCGTAAATATTACACATAAATGTCAAGTTAAAGAATTGTACGCAGAAATTTTCAATGGATGGTAAAAACAAAAAACATGCTGGAATACTAATATATGTGCAAAGATATATAAATATATATTAACATATGTATAATAAATATATGAGAACAAACAAAATTAAATTACAAAAACTTACATGGATACACGAATACTACTATAAGTAAAATACACAAACTCAGGGGAAGATCTTCGATTCTTCTTCATTAATCATTCCAACCTCTTAGTTTTTCGCATGTACTGCACAAAAAAGAGCACATGCTTTTAAAAAGCTACTGGTTTTTGTAAAGCTAATGCTTTTACAGCATTTTTGTAAATGAAATCGTTTTTTCTTTTTTTTTCTTTTTTTTTCTTTTTTCCTACTCTCTCGCTTGCTTGTATATACATCACATTGATGTGTAACCTTTGAAGGAAATGAGAGTCTTGCGAAAAAAAATAATGTACATATTGAGAAAATTACACGCAAAAATGTGTGCACAGACAGACTTTTAGATTTTATTTTAGTCCACAGAAGATTTTTTTATTTCTTTTTACTTTACTAAAAATCTCGTAGCATAATCATTTTATTATTCCTTGAATAATTGATTACGTATTTATAAAACATTCTTAAAGCTTATATCTCACAATTTATAGTAAATGAATTAAGTAAAAACTTTGATTCATGAATTTGATATTTATATTAACCGCAGAAAATAAAATGTTGATATTAGTTTTTTTAGTTTATCTTTTAGCTAATGAAAAAATTGATTAATTCATCAATTTTACTTTCTTGAAGCATTCTGGAGTTGAATTAAAAATGGCGAATTAGATTTGATGGCCTACACTGAACATCAAAGGTAGATTTTACTATGTTACGTACTCTTGAAATGTCATAGGAAATAATTATATTATTTAAAGTTGTATTTACTATGAAATAATCATGTTATAAAGACAGAAGTTTTTATTAGAAATTTAATTAGAATTTCCTATAAGAGTGTAGATAAAACGTAAAATTTTAAAAAACGCACAACTTTTTAATTAATTTCATCATATTTTACATAGACCTGACAGAGTAGTTTATATTTTTGCCTTTAATAAGTGAAAGTTTTCTATATTTCATTTTATACACAAATATTATTAAAACTTAAATTTTTGTAAGTGATTTGCTATAATTTCAACTTAATAAAATGCTAAACTTTAACGTTATACTGAAATAGAATATACAATTATATAAAATTGCAACAATAATTATTTCTTCCATTCTTAAATATTTACCAAGAAATTATAATATAAAAAAAAAATAGTATAATTTAAAAATATGGTTTATTATTAAGTTATTCAATGGCATGTAAAAATTAAAAAATGATTTCCCTTTTTAAAGTAACAACTTTATTTAAATAACAAAATTCACCAACAAATTCCTGTGTAATTTTATTTTTCAGTAACCTTATTTATATGAAACATTACAACATTATTATGGATTAAAAAATTACTGACTAGTTTCTTTAAGCAAAAATTTCATCATCAAAATTCGAAGCGTAAAAAATATATATTTGCCAAAGTATAACTTTCTCAGGAGAAAAGTGAGGTTTTAAGGAATTCTGCGAAAAATCAATAACCGCTTAACAAATCGAAGTGTAAAAGAATAAAATGCACTATCAAAGGATAAATGAAAAAGTCTCTCGACTTTCCTTACCGTGCAACAAGCGCGTGGAAATGCAAATAAAAGCCAACAACTGAAAACCGAGTGGCAGCGACTTTAATGACCCCGCCAAAAAAAAAAAAAAAACTATTCATGCTCATGTGCTAGAAGGTACCGCGAATATGAAAAAGGGTGCCGACTGGCAATTAGAGGGTTGGAGGCGTGACGCAAATGACGTTGAAATGCTGATTGTCGAGCTAATGCGGAAAACGCACTGACTTATGCCTCTTCATTTTCCCTTTTTTCCACGTGTTTCTAATATTAAGTACCGAGTGAAAATGCAAGTGCGGAGGTTGAGCAGTTGATGCGAGGAGTTGAGTTGAGGAGGGTGCATTTTTTTTTTTTTTTTTTTTTTTGAGCCCACGAAATGATGATGAAATTTGAAAAGGTCACCAGTGCCATTTCATCAAATTATTCGCAGCTGATAATGAGGAATTAAAGAAGAAAATTACCTCCTCATCAAATCAAACAGACCTATGTTGAAATTAATTGTTGCAGAGAGTCTTTGAGTCGAGTCAAAAGTTAACAAACTTAGGTAAAACTCAATTTTCAAATAAATTTATCAAAAAGTCGGCTTTTCACTCGTGGAATATTTGGGCTAAATTACACTTTTTTAATCGAGCACTATTGTATTATTCAAATACTCGTTTATCCTTCTACATTAATACTCGTGATAATTTTTAATATTTAGATCTTTTCAATCGTCAACATTCTATATATCTTTATGAATATATTTTAATTATATTAATATAAATATAAATAATAATTAAAATCAATTGAATTAATAAGATACATCATTTTATTAGAGAATTACGAATAAATCAACTGATGTCAGTAAGCTCTCTTTTTCTTTTAGCTTAAATCTATATTCCGTAATTTCTTTAATTAATTTTTTAATATTTTTTATAACTATTATAAAACCAAAACTTCATTGATTAGAAAGAAATTATTATTTGTTTAACTATATAAAATAATATTATGGACTTAAGTTAACGTTAGAACACGTTAATAATATTTACAATTTATTATAAATTTATTATTTTACTATATTTCATTTCTTTTAAAAGCCATATATTGTAGTACAAAAAAAGTAATACTGTCATTTAGTTTATCATTATGTAAATTGAAATTTTATCTCTAAGATTTTCATTTTAAAACCTTCATTACATTCTCATTTTAATTCTTTGAAAAAAAATTTTTAAATCAGTTTTACTACAATTTTAAACTGATTTTTACTTTTAAGTATTCAGAAAATTATTTTTCTGCTTTTTATTGTCATATTTTAATGTTGTCTCTTAACTTTTCTTCGTTCGTTTTCGAGAATTAATAGAATTTTATAATTTTTTGATATTATATAGTTTTAATATTCTAATTTCCCGTAATTTAGATATTTTAACACATCCAATTGTCGATTTTTAATTGAAAATTTAAATTGTTTGGCAAATGTTTTAAATTTAATAAAAGTTTCAAATTCAAATTTTATTTATTAAAATTACATTCGCTAATAATTGCCAAGATTTTCAATATTAAAGTTTATAACTTTTGTAATTTAAAAAGAAGATTTGAAATTAAAAATTTATAATTTCTAATGAATAAATAGGAAGTGAAAATTAATTAATAAAATTAAGCAAATTAATTTAAAAAATTATGCAAGAAATTGTATAGTTTGTGTATATGATATTGAAAAAAATTTATATGATCAAATTTAATGTAATATTCATTTTATTTTATATAATTTAAATTATTGTATACTACATATTTCATACGGTTAAATTAATAACTGAAATATATTCATATGTTTTTCTCTGGCTATAATTAACTGTAACAGAATTATTATATTGTATTATACAATTTACAAGGCGTTGAATTATACAATAGACTATATAGATTAAGTGTGTTCCATAACAATATTAATTCAAATAACTAGAACATTAGTACAAGTTATTAATGAAGTACAACTTTTAATTAATTTAAAAAAAAATGAAATAAAACTTATTTAATATTTATAAAAAAACGATGCCTGTGCACTAGGAATAATTTATTTGTGAATTCCGAGAAATATATAAATAGTACTTGAAAGCTCTTGGAAAAAAATTAATACTGATTTTAATTTCAGAAATAGTCAGTATTATTTTAACTACAAAAGTTTAATATTTTACTAAAAATTTCAAAGATATATACTCTGGTATATCAATAAAAGACATTACATGTTAGCACTAACATTTTGAACAAGTGTATACATTTTAATTGCAGATCAAGTTGTAATGAAATTTAGTAATTTGTTATTACTCTGCGTTTTTTTTAATTCCATCTTAATTTATATGGGTAAAGACTAACTTAATTTTAAAAATTAATGGCTTTCTGCTTTTCTCTAGTAATTTCAATTTTTAATTTCTCATAGGGATGATATAACGAAGGTTTCTTAGAATAGAAAAATTTCAAACATTTCATAAAGGGTAATTCATTTAAATTACAGGTAAATAAGTGCAATCGTACGCAGTATAATTCGCGTTGAAATTTAGTGGAGATTTTAAATTCCTGTCGTACATGGTCATTGGAAGTTAAAAAGATCAACAGTTTTTGTTTACTCTTCAAAGCGTTGAAAAACACATGTGTGAGTTCGTTAGAAATACACTATTATTTTTTTCCATGGCGTGTTAATAATGAATACTTGTAAATCAGAAAGTTTTGAGTGATATAAATATCAATTTTTATATATTTATAAAAATAAAGTGTGTTACCCCTTACAATTAATGCATTTAACGCGAAATAAATTTCACAGAAGTATTGTTTTTAAAAATCTATTGTACATTACAAGTCGTATAATATTTTTCGTGAACTTCGCTTGGCGATTAATTTTTTTTTTTTTTGTAATTATAAAATATGATTAAACATTATTTCACTTGTAAATCTTAAAATATTAGTTACAATTATATATTACATCATTCTTAAATTTAATTTTTAAATTTAATTTCATATAACGAAAAATGGTTTTTTTTTTTTTTTATAAAGCGTGTTATTTATTATATTACTTTTTCATATTCAAATTTATTATATGTTTAATATGAGATAGTAAGTTAATATTTCAAATGATAAAGGTTGTGCCAGCATTTACCCGATCACATAAATTCTATCATTTTATATATCAATTTTGTTACCTTCATATTCGAAGAATGTATTAGTATAGAATTGATGCATGAATTTATGTATGATAAAATAAAAATTATTATATAAAATCGCTATATTAAATTTCGACTATCTAAACAGAAACAATCAAAATACTAACAAAAGATTCTAAAAGCACAGATTTAGATAAATTGAACGCTTGTACATTAATTCGATGTTTCTCGACAGTTTGATCTTTTGTTAATCATAGGTAATTCAAAGATAATTATAAGTTCATAATGGGAATCTATGTTTTTAATTATCATTTAGACTTATATTTTATGACGTATCGGTATTCTCAATAAATTTCAATACAACTTGCTTTCTCTGTAAATAGTTTAACTACAGTATTGTATCTACATTCAACAAGTTGTTGCACTGTTGACCTCCTTGTTTGTAATTCATTTGTATGGTTCATTGCTGATTTAATTGTTTTAGGACTAAGGCTATTTAACATTTATATTATCAAATATTTTTATGCAATACAAAATTTATAAATATAATCGAATTTCGGATCATTTTAAATTTATTGAATAAAACATAAAGAATATATTTTAGAAACCATACAATAATGAAAACTATAGTGTATCGATGTATGCATAATCAAATCTAATAACTTACACTAATAAATTGATAATGTTAGTATTATAATATTCAATAGCATCGAGTGGTTATTTTATTTCTTTTTTACTCATGATCTATAATATGATGTTGTTTTCATAACTTTCGAATCGCGGGAAATTTATTTCCTCCGATGAATTAATAAAATTTGATAAATGTTTAAGCTAAGAAGACATGCTACAATTGAAAAGCTATATAGATTTAAATCGTAGTTTACAATACAAATATACATTTATAATAAACAATATCAAAATAATAATATCAAAAATATTACTTTCAATGTAAAATTAAAATAAAAAAATTTTAAATAAAATTTACTCAAATAATCAAACAATTAAATTGAAAAGAAAATAAAACTTAAATAAATCTAAAAATTACTAACAAATAATACAATATTGAATTCAATTGCAAAAATATTAATTAACTTTTGTAAAATTGAAATATATTTTTTTAAATTTAAATCTAAATAATCAAAACTGTACTACTTTCGAATTATTAACTTTTAAATGTTTAAAGTAAATTCATATGGAAGATTGAAAAGTAGGATTCCGGGACGCAATCCAAGCGCATCAACACTCGAGCCTTGATTGTTTGGGCTCGGCGGTCAAAAATCGAAATCGAAGTGACCAGATTGACCGCAGCTTTCAAATACTACAATCGATATCGCCGACCAGTTAAATCAACAGAGGGAACGATCCTCGGAGTGTCCCTATGACCGATAAGAGGAGGATAGGGGTGGGGGGGGGGCTTTTCCACGATCCTTCCATTGGCATTTCCACCATTCCTCGGCTCGAAAATCGTGAGGAAAAGCCAGCAGAGGCTCGTCATCGTTAATTCTGCTACATCGAGGAGTCACTCCACTAGCTTGTGCTGTTATCTTCACTTTATAGCCGCTCCCGAGCACGTCCTCGTCTTCGTCGGTCATTAGCTTTTACAAGGGTAAGAACGAGTGCGATAATGGTCAAACGAGGATAAACGATATTTGTTACCTCGGTTAAGTGACTGCAATGTCAACTTCGTTGGAGTGTGCGTGTGCGTGTGTCTGCGTGTGTGTGTTTGGTTAGACCGAATAAACTTTGATATCATTGAGCCAGAAACTTCTCCAGGTGCTTAAATGCAGATATGCCAACTTTTTTTATTGTATTTTTAATCATAGTCCAAAATTAACTTTTGCATCCAGCAAATTGGGTGAAACTACCATCATATTGAAGGTAAGGCAAAAGGGAGTTTGCGACAGGCATAAACTACCATAAATCCTTAGTGCGGCATGTATTTTTACTCTGCTATTTTACTATTTTTACTCTATTTAAGCTAGACTATCATTTTGTAACTATACATGGCCAGAAAGGAAAACAAAAATTAAAAGTTCCTTCGGTATTAAGAACCACGCGCATGTTTATTTTTATTACCAATTTTAGAAAATTATACTGGTATTTTATGGATTACTAATGTGAAATTTAACTTTTTCTATTACCATTGCTATTATTATAAAAAAATAATTATGATCCATTTAAATAATTAAATATTATTAACATCAATTTACGTAATATTAAGTTTTACTTTTTTTTACTGACAATAAGGAAAATATAAATATAAATATATTAAATATAATTATTGAAATTAAAATTGACATTGTTGTAGGAATTTTATTACTAGCAAAACAGTAATTAAATTGAAAAATACAAATATTGTAATATCCAAGAAAAATAGTACTTTCTAATTATATGTTTTTGTGTGCAATTTCCTGTAATGGTCCGTAAAATATTGTATTTAGTTCATTGTATTTTTCATTAATTCTTTTTTTTCTTCTTTTTCAAGCATTTAAAAATAGTTATTGCAGTTTATTAAAAGTAATATATTATATTAATAAAGTATATAATAGTTTAAAGTAATACACATTAAAAGTATGATATATATCTAAAAAGCTTTGATTTATATTAGTTCATTACATTTTAATAATAAATACATAATATTCACGTTGGCTATAAGGATTTTTTATTTTTAGAAATCTACTGATTTTTAAATGCTATGAACGGTTCAATAATTTTATTATATTAGAAAATTATATCTTATTATGCTATAAAATATATTTCTATGACGAAACTTAAAACATATATCTGTAAAAACTAGACTTTTTATAATAATTGAAATTATTTCATATTTGAAATTGTATTGATTAAAAAATTCAGATAATATTAATATATTTAGAAGTTATGTGTAATAAATATTAATAATAAATGAACAATTTAACGTGATAATGAAAGATATAGAAATAGATTAAAAGATTAATTAAATAATGATAATAATAACTATGATTGAATGCTTTATGTAACGTTTGAATAAATATCTTTCAATACCGTTGATAATTAATTAATTTTCAAAGGATTACGTTGTTCAGCTAAATCACTCAGCACTTATAAATTGCAATGATAATATTAGAAATGAAAAATTGCATTACACGATGAGAGAAGAGTATCTGCTATGGAGATATTTTTGCAATTAGCAATTAAAAATTGTTGAGTCGTATCGGTAAGAATGTCTTTAGTTGATTATTTATTCGCGAATTATACCTGGAAATTATTTGGAAAAGGGGGAAAGTCGGTCGTGTCTACATGTGAAAACTGCCGACAGTGCGCTCCACACTTTTCCAGACAATGAATTCGAGCTGCTGGTTGGTTGCGAAGGGCTGCAAAATGAGTCCCTCACATACATAACTTTACGGATGTGCCGCACTGGCCTATGGTAATTAGGTGTAATGTAATCTCGACTTTTCACTTTCTCTCCATCTCTTTTCCTCCGATGCGTGGCTCTTTAGCCAAGTTCCCCCTCTCTTCTAATGTCAGCAATGAAAATTCATAGTCATTACCATTCCTCCCCCCCTCCCACCCCCACCGGTATGCATTATTAATTAAGGCAACCGTATAGCCAGAGGGCGTTGCCACATCCAGCGCTACTTTATATGTCCTCGGTGACGTTTCCTCGGATGGTAATTGAATAGCACGAGGCCATAGGCAGGACTACGACTTTTCTATTATTTTCCACTCTTGTGCGACCTAATACACGTGCTCAATGCACAGACATCAATAGCTCGTGATTCAAGGGACACGAATATTGGCTTTCGCCTTTTTTTTAAATTTCGGTATATTTCCACGAGCCCGAGCTTATTTACGCGTTTAGGGAGGAGATATCACTTGGATACGAGGGAAAAACATGAACATTCTTTTCTCCAATTGCAGACTCTAGTTTTTTAATCTTTCATCTTTATTGCAATAAATGAGACTTAATTCTCATGCAGCTGTTGATTAAGTCTTAGATTCGCAAATCAATGAATAGGAGAGTAATTGCTCTACTATTGGGCCTACTCGGATCATCAGATTAACAATGTTTTACCTGAGATTTTAGTAGAATGTAACCATCAAAATCACAATTATCAAAAATATGATTGGCATGGGTAATTTATAATTTTCCAATATACCCAAGAGTTTAAAATTAGTTCTTAATATTTTAAGTAGTGATATATTATTATTTATTCACAGTCATTTTTCTGTAATACATCTGAAATACTAACCATAAAAAATTGTCGTGAAAAATATTGTATAATTGTTGCAAATCATTGAGCTATTTTAAGTTCTAACCAATCAAAGTATTTGTATATATATATATATATATATATCTATATATATGATATATATATATAATTAACAATTGATTGTTAGTATTTTAATACAATTTATTTGTAAAATTAAATTAGAATAGTTGTTACTGAAGGGAGCCGTGAATTATAATAATTTTTACTTAGGAAGCTGTACATACAAATCGAATTTATATTTATATAGTTTATATTTGTAAAAATTAATCAAGAGATATTTGAAATAGATAGTTTTAAGAAGGTAACGGAACGTTAAGAACAAAAAATTTAGATAAAAGTATACATCAATTAAATTAAAATATAATAAATGCGAATAAAATATAATTTCTATCATGAGATTTTTTTTATTAATTGTGAATTGAAATTCCGTGATATTGATTTTGAAAGGATTTTCTTTAAATATATATATATATATATATAATCAATACATTTTTCAAATCTAAACTAATCATTTCTTAAACATATTTTGAGTATTCAAGTAGATGATACATATATATAATACGATGTGTTCAAAATACAATAGAATATCCAAGTGCTTGCAAATTTTTGGTAGTAAGTTTTAAAATGGTAAAATGGTTTTAAAATATTGAACTGTATAATACTTTAATTATGCATCAGAAGATCTTGTTTCTAATTATAATATCTTCATCGACTGTTACGTTTTATTAATTATATAATTTTCTCAAATTCTTGATTCACAAAATATAAATTACTGTAGCTACATAATTATTATAGTATTAATTACAATAAACTAATCTTTTTTAATACAACTAATTAAAGAAATATAACATTATTTTTAATAAGCTACAAGAAAAGAATCAAAAAAGTCTATGTAAAATGTTACAGTTATCTGTAAACAATATACCAATAAATTTTAGGAAGTTTTTATACGCATACTATATTCAATAATTTATTTTTATTATTAGTATGTTATGTTAAATACATTTTAAAGCATAGATGTTTTCTTATTATAGGTATTTATGGAGAAAAATACAAAATTCATACTTGAGATTTCTGCTTCAAATAAAACACGAAAAAATAAAACTATGTTCCTTGAATAAACAGATAAAAAACACAGTACCTACATTAAGAGATTAGAATATTACCGGAAATCCTCACTTGGATTGTACAGGCCTATATATTATTACTATGTACGCATATTAAATTTTATAATTTCTCGATAATTATCAAGAGTCAGAATACAAATTTACATATTCGAATCTCTACAAAGTTTTAATTACACCAAAAGGCACAATAGAATATTATATTTTTCTTCATTATATTTTAGATTACATTTATTTGTTTTTAATCTAATATAATTAAAATTTATATTTTAAATAGAATACAAACGTGCAAGATTAGTTATTTGTTATTAACAAAATGTATTTTTGTATGAAACATTATGACTTAATGTCACATTGTTTGTATCGTTGGATTTTATTGATATTAAAGGTTTCCCAAATTAAATGAATATAAATATTCTAAACCTTCAAAGGTTCTCATGAAAAATGCATACAAATATAACTTAAAAATACACAAATCTTTTTCGATAATATTATTTTATCATCAACCCAATCGTATTTTGTTTAAATATATTTTGAAAAAGAAATGCATATATTTATAAAAAAATAAAAGCTTATTGCATTTAATATTGGTTCATTATTTAATATTTTTATAGCCTGATACCAGCACAAGATTTATAAGATTTTGAGGATTCTTACCTCAATTTACTATCTAACAAAAATATTGAAGAATTATACATTTAATGCGAGCTGCATCGTTAAGCTGGTATATTAATCCGAAAACCAACTTTGTACTACGACGTAACAATATGAAGTGGAAAAGACTGTTAGGAGGCTTTTATTTACCTTTGTAATAATAGTAATATATTGTGTGTAGACAGAATGAGCATGATGATGATAAATGATGCAATTTTGATTTCTTTCTTGATTTGCTGCACAAGTAGGACGAGCTCGTATAACTATGATACTTATCGTTTCATCTTACGACCTGCAATATTCCCCAGGCTATGCATTATGTAGCGATTTTGCGATAAGAATAATACTTCATGAAACTGTAGGTAGTAAATTTCCTTCAAATAAATTCAAATTTAGTTGTCTTTTCAATGTTACAGAGCTACAAGCAAATGAGCAATGATGCAAAAGAAACCACGAAGATCTATACATTTTTTACATTTACTTATAAACATTTTTGTTGATCACATAGAAGCAAGTTGATTAAACATCTTCTATAAGCCATAAATAAAAATAAGTCAATTGGTAAAAAAATATAACAAGACAGTTTCTGTAATGATAAAAAAATCGTATTTCTTTACTTATACCATAAGAAATTATTATAGATATTTCATTAAGAGTAAAACATTTTTTAGTTACTAACAACAACAACAAAAAATTATAAAGAAATCAAACAATATTCTTTCATAAAATAATACTCATTCATTTTTTACAAGAGTAATTGTGTTGAGATCGAAAACACATAATTAAAAAGCTTTCAGTTTATCAAGCTCTCCGAATGAATTACTTAACCAAATATTATAGTAATTTAAATAAATTTTGAATAATTTTAAATAAAAAAAACTATACCTTTCATTGCATTATTAACAAAAATTTTTTATAATTATAATACTAATGGTAATTTTAATAATAATAATAATAATAATAACGATGATAATGATGATGATAGAAATAATAATAATATTCATAATATTAATAATAATAATAATAATAATAATAATAATAATAATAATAATAATAATAATAACAAAAACAGCGGAAATAGCAACAACAACAAAAATAATACATTTTTTCACATCATTGTTTTTGTAATTATTTGAAAAAATGAAAAATAAAAAATGTCATTACATAAAATAAACATCTCATTAAAAGAATATCGATTTCGGAACTATAAATTTTTATCAGTGCCAGTTTTCTTTCAATGACACAATTGTAGGTGCAATGTCAATTTGCAACTCAAATTAGCAAGAACTAATGACGAAATGACCATTTCGTTGAATAACCGTAGTAACTAAACATATTTGATAGGCCTTCGGTTGTCTTATGACGTCTCAACTTGAATGCGTATTACGCATATTACGCTCCCATTACTTGAAGCACTAAAAAGAAAAATTTAAAAAAAGAAATAGTTAATTTTAGTCAAATCTATAATGTCTCAAGCAGTGATTTTATGTATTTTTATACAGTTGCATTTAGAAGAATTCGGATTCTTTGTGCACGTGTCTTTGACCAGCAAAAATTGAATAAGTTTTAATCGAAGCTCATAATTATTATACATCAAACAAGATGATAAATGATTGTGAAGCAAAAGATAAGAATGAGAGTTATACTACTTTTAACCATTTAAAGCACAAGATAAGACTATTTTTGTCAGATGAGAATAGGAAATCAGATTTCATTAATAAAAAGTATATCTGAATTAAAAAAAAAAAACAAGTATCAAGATAATAAGAACAAAAACAATAACTTTGATTTCAATAAACTTTATAATATCTTTAAAAATTCATGACAATGAAAGCCTAATATCTTCTAAATGACTATTCTGCTTTTAATGCTTTAGTAAGTTTTTATGCTTTTTATGATATAGTTAACTAATTATTTCCTGTAAATTTGTATTATCTATTGCTAATACTTATCACACTTCTTTTTAATAGAAATATGTAAATATAAAAATTTATAAGAATACCTCATTTCAATTCAATCATTTTAATGTTATATTTTTCAAATCAGTTTATTTTAAATTTTAATGATTATTTCAATATATATATATTTATTGTGCTATCTATTAAATAAAATTGCATGATTAATTAAGTTAAAATTTGAATAAATCTATACGATTGATTTATTGAACATATATTTATAAAAAAGTATTTTTATATACATACATGTTCTTTAAACAATACTTAAGATATATATTAATTCTATACAATAATTAAACTATCCTAATAGATTTTTATTAAAATTTTCTTTCAATATAATGAAAAATCCTACTTAAAATAATTTTTTCAGTTTTTATACTTTATTTCTTTTGAAATAATATTGCTACAAATATTTATATAATAACTTTTATTTTATGTACGCGACAATTATAGTACAGTTTATCAATGTTTATAATATTTATTGAACTAATATTATTAACCTTACAGTATTATCCTAATAATTATTAATGCATTATTTTCTTACCAAAAATAATAATTAATAC